>LPNX010636652.1:0-19491 GCA_001517045.1 Pseudotsuga menziesii | reverse complement strand
TTCAGATGTCTACCTCGTCACCAAGTTCCTAGCTAAGTTTTACTCAAACAAATTCTTTATCATCTACGGGGAAAAGAAAAAAAATCGAGGGTTGTGACAAACAATCAAGTTGGTCAAAATACATAAACAAAAAGATGGAGAAGCAAAGTCAGCTAAAAGATATGAGCCAAATAACTGAACACCAGTAACATTATGAGCAATTTCAAATTTAGTCTTCAAACTTACAAATTTTCTTCAACATAGATTCAAGGCAAATTCTGGAGGTGTGAATCTAACAAAGCAACCAACCAAACTACATAAAAATATCTCCAACAACGTATTTTCAAAAGCACTATGATACATAACCCAATCTAGTGTACATAAATTATCTTGTAGACTTGGCATTAAAACTTTTGTGGTTGGATTAGAGTCATAATCGTCTTCACCAGCTTCATTTTTAGTTTGTAAATGAACCTGACAACCAATATGGTTTTACCATATGGAAAGGGTTCACGTTGTGAATCCCAATGGGTTATCTCAATCAGTTCAAATAGCCTATTTCAAGGTGGAGTTCATTGTAAGGTCTCCAGTTCTAGTCTGGCTGAGGTTCAAGTCCTGCTGAGTCTGACTGGATTACCAACCACCATTGCAGCTAGTTGTTGAGCTGCCCTCCATCAAGATATTCCAGGGAAGAGGGGGAGAATCCTGTGAGGCTTTTCTTGGAAAGAAAAGGAGTTTATCTTGTGATATGGTTAATCGTATCCAAAACCAAAGTTTGATTAAGCCCAATGTGTATGAGTGGATCAAACAAAATTAAATCTTACAACCTTGTTTCATTCATGATAGTCGGGTGGATCTAAATACCCAAGACAATGCTAAGTTTTATCTTTTCTACACCAATAACATTAATAGTTGAAAAGGAAACCCAAACCCATGAATGTACATAATTTTTCAATTGTATCAAGTTCAGTGAAAATAGTTTTTTGCATCAAATAAATTGATTTTCTATTCAAGAGTTAGGATTGCTGAATAAACAAGCAACGAACGTTGTTTCCAAACTAAAAGATTCATGGCAAAAATGGAAAATGGCTTGCAATAGGCTATAATTATATTAGAATGCATATATCTGCAGGTGTACATATTGCTTATGTGATTATTGGATTTTACTGCATAAGAGATTTTAAACCCAACGTTTCAGATGAACTCTTCACTCATAATCAGGGAAACCAATCAGTTGGAAAGCAATGCTGCAAATGAGGAGTGCACCTATTTATTAATATAAGGTAGGAGGGAAAGTCATATGCTATGTGTAAGGTAGGACATAAAGTCACGGGCTATATAATATATATAAGGTAGAAGGGAAAGGAGATGAGGACAGTATCCTCCTCTCCTTTCCATTCTACCTTGTATATAGCCTGACTTTCCCTCCTACCTTATACAAGCCCACTCAACACTGCTTTCTATCTTACAGTTGGTTTCCCTGATGATGGGTGAAGAGTTCACATAAAATGTAGGGCTTAAAATATTTTATGTAGTAAAATCCAAAACACACAAACAAGATGTGTAATTAAGCAAAATTTGAAAATATAAACAATAGATCACAGATGCAGAGAAGATCAATGAAATACATGATTTACATTTTCTAGAGTGCTTGCTTTCATTAGGCATTTAATCCTATTGCCTTGAATGTTTGTTTACAACCTGTCCAGAAGCTCATTGCAATTTTGACAATATACAAAGCACTGTATGCATGCTAGAAAATAACATAGATTGATAAGGGTCGTATTAAGATACATCTTTCAGGTTATACAAATTCTTCCAACAATGATAGCTGTAGCAATCTCTGAACAACTCATGCTAACTGGAAAAGGTAACTCATCAATGATCTATACCTAGGGCCTGCCTGCTGGTGCAGCCAGTGGACCAGCCTTGCCAGATTTCATCTGTGCAACTTTTGATTGAGCAAGCATCTCATCATAGTTCTGCAAGTCATTAAACAGAATGAAAAGATTTATCAATGTAGAATCAAAGAAAAGAACATAATGAGAAGGAAGTGTAGAATATGTTCAGCAACAATCCTGCAAACCTAGGTTAAATTTTAAGGCAAGACATTTAGTATAAATGAATTAAAAATGGTTAATGCTTACCCTTTTCTCCATGACCAAACCCTGTTTTGGGAGGATCTTATCAGCAATACCATAATCAATTGCTTCCTGTGGGAAAAATTATCTTGATCTTTGAATATCCTTTGCAATCTCTTCTTGTGTTTTTCCAATTCCTTTTGCCAGTAATTCAATGTAATAATGTGTATTTACTTCCAACTCTTTTGCCTAAAGAAGACATAATTTCATCAGCTGGCCTATAATAAGTATTAAGCACTCCTTTAAAAGGAGCTAAGTGAGCATTTACCTGTTACTTAAGAATTACTTTCGATATTTCTTAAGTAACATCTTAAAAAAAGGGAAAAATATTACCTTGATATACATATCGATGGAAGAACCACTGGATTTATTCACTACTAGCAGGTGCAGTTTTGCTATGATAGAAAAAAGACAGATCATTAGCATATTTTTAACAAAGAATGACTAGATATATGGACCTACTAAGATTGCATAAATTACCAGAAAAAAAACACAAATCTTATTAACATTTTCAACCGTGTTTCTAACACTTGCGTATGAGTGACCCTTGGATTTTGATAGGATATCTTACTTTCAAGTTCCAGTAGACCATATTGCAACAAGCTATGATTGTGCCCTTGAACTTATTGAGAAACTGCATAAGCCTGAATGAAGTAGAGACTCACATAGTACACTTACTTGTTGAGCTAGGCATAAGAGCATGATTTCCCTTGGCTTCAAGTGACAAAAGCTTTGCTACTTGGCCAAAGGCCATTCCACAGTTCAGTGTGTAAACCTTGGGTTTCACATAATGCATACAGGATATTTATAGGAATATACATTTTCTGTGATTTTCAAGATATTTAAAAACAGGATATGGCACCTCAAAAGACCCAAAGAGGACCTTGTGAGTGTCCTTGACAAAATTTTCATTTTTAATTTTGTGTTTCATGTCAATAAAGATCCATCTGTTCAGCAATAACTAAAAGTTCAAAGTTCAATATTATTACGAGAATTCAAAGAGAGGGAGATTTAAAAGTCTTGTAAATGTCAACTGCAAATTTCCTAAACTTCAAATTGCATTTTTCAATAAAAATAGAATTCAAATCCATTAGTAAGCCTGTATTGAAAATTAAAATAGGAAAAGATCAAAGCCATTCGTTCAACGCAATGCTGGAGAGGAAATTCCCATAGTAGCCATCAAAGAAGCATCTTACAATCTATGCACAATAGAGAAATCTTGCATACAATTGGAATTAACTCAAAGTCCGACAATCATTGATGAAGGCAGAGACCCTGAGCTAAATGCAGCATGAAGACTTGTATACAGTAACCCTAAATGCCATGATTTTATAGGCAAAGATATGTCTACAGAAACCTTGTGCAGACAGCATGGAGAGAGTCGAGTAACATGAAGACCAAAGCATGCCAGACACAGTAAGGGGTAACTACAGAAAACTGATTGTCATATGCAATGTCATTGGTAGGAGAATGGAAGCCCTATGCAAACAAGAACACATTTTGAGTAGCAAGTGTTCATGCACATGAAGAACAAGTTACAACATCATTTCCCACAGATTGTTAAACATAACAGATTCTTTTGAGGAACAAAATTATTTATGGGCATGTTTCAATAGGAATTGAACACAATAACAAAGTATTCAAACCAAGGTGGAAGGAAAGAAGAGAAAGGGCCACAACCCTACACAACCTATATAATGATTCAGAGACAAGCAAGAACATTTGATTTGAGAATGCAATTTTTCTTAGACAGATATAACTCAACTGCAACGTATTAATTTTCACTGTGCCTACGAGTAGAAGAACACAGAAGAATCATAGAAGATTTAACAAAGCATGGATTGTTGTCCAAGTAATTCACAAATTCAGAACTAGATTTGGGATTTTTGTAATCAGGAACTTAGGAATTCAAAGAGTTGCACTGACTTGGGAGTTAGGGAATTAGAGGTGTTCAGAAATTCCAGAATACTACCCTTGTGAGGGTGATGAGACAGCCAAATGGAGTGCCTTATTGATTTTGAACTATGGAATTGGAAAGTGAAGTTACTTACAAAGAAATTTTAGTTTTATGTTTTTGTTGTTATTGTAGCATTAAGAAGGGGTGTTGGAGTATTGTAGTATAATGCACCAATAGTATATACAATTTAATGTAAAAGTTGTGCTAAATAGCAGAAATCCCTAGCAGGGCCCCGGGCAACCTGCTAAGGGTTTCCGGGCATCCTAGCTAAGACCATTGTTTCTAAGACTATCAAAACTCCTGATATGCTCATTGTTTCTAAGACTCTCCTTCAGTTATGTTCTCTCATATATATATATAAAATATCAGGCCATCGAATTGTAAGTAACGACCTACATTCTTGTCATGGAGAAGGTTACATGTGGGATTTCAGGACTCAATTTGGCATATCAATAGGTTAAAAAATGTGATGCCCTTGATCCTACCTGCATTGTCAAATTCCATTAATGCCAGCCTTCATAAACATTTGTTTGACAACTGACCAATTACCATCATTTTACAACACAAATTAAAATCACCATTATATGAATCAGTTTTCACTTACATTTAACTCTTTAATTGATGCATTAAACACAAATAGAAGATGAATACATTTACAAATAGAAGAAGATGAATATATAAGTGTTAAGCACTCCTTTAAAAGGAGCTAAGTGAGCATTTACCTGTTACTTAAGAATGACTTTCGAGATTTCTTAAGTAACATCTTAAAAAAAGGGAAAAATATTACCTTGATATACATATCGATGGAAGAACCACTGGATTTATTCACTACTAGCAGGTGCAGTTTTGCTATGATAGAAAAAAGACAGATCATCAGCATTTTTTTTAACAAAGAATGACTAGGTATATGAACCTACTAAGATTGCATAAATTACTAGAAAAAAAACACAAATCTTATTAACATTTTCAACTGTGCTTCTGACACTTGCGTATGATTGACCCTTGGATTTTGATAGGATATCTTACTTTCAAGTTCTAGTAGACCATATTGCAACAAGCTATGAGTGTTCCCTTCAACTTATTGAGAAACTGCATAAGCCTGAATGTAGTAGAGACTCACATAGTACACTTACTTGTTGAGCTAGGCATAAGAGCATGATTTCCCTTGGCTCCAAGTGATAGAATCATTGCTTCATGGCCAAAGGCCATTCCATAGTTGAGTGTATAAACCTTGGGCTTCACATACTGCATACAGGATATTTATATCAGCATCTATAATTCTGGAGCCCTTGGAAAGTTGCAAGTTCAAAATAAATATGCTTCCCAATGAAATCCAACAAAGTGGTTGGAAGTGTTTCAAATATTTAAGGCTAAAGTTTCACCAATTCCTATAAAAATTGCTTGGGAACCAAAATACCAAATATTGGAGGCCTTTATTTCTATGTATTCCTATATATTAGGAATATACATTTTCTGTATATTGGCAAGTCAGATGAGAGTTGGGCAGTTCCGCAAAAAGGTTACAGGACTGGAATGGAGTAATTCCAATTTATGATCCTTCCTCAGAGGCGTGTCCTTGAGTGCATCCTTCATCTGCTCACAGTAGAACACCAGGGACTCAACACCAAACTCTTCACTAAGTTCACTCAATGCCCCCAGTTGGAACTCTGAAACCTTGAGTAACAAAAACAATATTCCATCACTAAAGACCATACCATAACAGGAAAAAATAATTCTATCACCCATAAGCCCACACTAATTTTTATCATTATCACAGGGCTATATCAACGTAAAAGAACTAAATGCCAACTTTTATCATTATCACAGGGCTATATCATCATTACAAGGCTTAGGGATATTTTCATCAAGTGCTAACAGACTGAGGCAAGAATAGAAAAGACATAGGAAGACACAGGAGAATAAAGACACAGGGATATTTTGCTCCATAAAATTTTGGACAAAATAGTAGTGACAGAGCAGACTAATGATGCCTTTTCAGACATGTATATAAATGTTCTATTCCTTGGATTTATGGAAGACTCAAAGCCTACAAATACCCATCTACAACATGACTTCTTAGATTTCTGGAGGCCTGTAAACTGGTAGTAGATTGGCAACAAAACAAGGATGTTTTCAGCAGCAAATATGGGCAGGAAGAACACTAAATCTGACTGCAAACTTGTCCTGGTAGATCTATTTGGTTTTGAACAGCCCTATTTCTTCTTGAAACTTGGAGACGATCCAATGGATGAGATCCATGTCGATCCATGGGCACACAAAACCAACATGCCTGATTTCCAACAAGAGGCGCACAACTATGTATCAAGTCACCTGTATATACCTGAACTCCAACAATGTACCTGGATTTCACAATGAAGCCAGGAGCTGTTCTTCACCAACCTGTTCCAAAGGGTTGGAATGCATTTGTCTATGTTTTAGAAGGTGAGGCAATTTTTGGAAATATTGTGTCATCAGCTATTGGTGCTCACCACACTGTTCAGTTGGGATCTGGCAATGGATTGAGTATCTGGAACAAGTCAAACATTCCCTGTAGATTTGTCCTAATTGGGGGACACACACTGAATGAACCAGTGGTTCAATATGGTTCCTTTGTTATGAACAATAAACAGGAGATAATTCAGGCTATTGAAGACTATCAACGTTCCAAAAATGGATTCGAAAGAGTTGTCGGCTGGAGTTCTGATCCTGTTGGGCTTAGTGATGCTAAATAGACTCTAGAGAGCATATTGATTCAAACTATGATACCAAAATCACTGTTGTTGACATGGCCTCAGGAGCACCAGATATATGATTTAGAAGTACATTCACATAGCTGTTTCCATATTTGTTTTGTTTGTGATCCTCAGTTTGTTTGTTGTTTGTTTCTTGTTGAATTCATTCATTACATTTTCAACCGGTACAAAATATTCCGCATTGTAATCAACTGTTAAGTTATTCTAATAGCAAATTGTTTCATTCTGCTTTAATATTTTAGTAAAATGATTTTGGAAATTAACTCCAAGGTTCGTTCATAGCATTTTATGGGAAAACTATCTACTAGAGTTAAGGATTGTTACATTGCAAAATCCTTTTTTTCGTATATTATTGATTCTTAAGAATGTTATTTGAACTTTTGCTTATGGTGGACCACTGTTGCAGGCAGTGACCCATATAAGTTGCCAAGGTTTGCTTTTGATTTTGGAAGAACTGAAATGCATTGAGCTTGAAATTGTGGTAGAGTGAAAAATCTAGAATTTAACAAGAAGTAACACGATTCAGAAAAGGATATTATTAATTAGTTGGATCAATTTTACGGGAAAACTTGGTGAAGAATAGCTCTTGGCTTCATTGTGAAATCCAGGTACATTATTGGAGTTCGGGTATATACAGGTGACTTGAGTTTGTCCCCAAGTGGCAGGCTGGCCAGTTTCCATAGCTGTTTGTTCTTGTTCTAAGATAAAAAGCATCGCAGTCATTTTTAGACAAAACCAAATGCTAATGTCACTTCATTGCAGAAACCACAAATAAAGCACCAGGATAACAAAAGCAAAATGTCAATGTATACTTACTAGGTTTTTCCATTTATGATAGATCCTTGTCATGTCCTACTTTTTCCATTCTTGCAAGTCAAATATATTCATGCCATATGCCCACATACAGGAATTTGGGTCAAAGTCCCTCACAATAAGAGGATTTGAGAAATTCAGAGGATTTGGAAAATGAGCTGCCCTTCCCTAACCACATCACATGACCAAGGTCTGCTACCCAAACAATATAAATAATGAAGAGATTTTCCCCTCAAACATTTTGTATCCCAATATATCCAGAGTTAAAATGATCTAGAATCACAAATAACATGACCTTATTAGAGATTAGAATACAGATACCCACTTCCAGATTGCCCATTTGAAAGGAATCCTTGTAACATTTGCATGAAGAGCTTCTTGAACATCAACCCTGTTAAAATATCCATTTGCATATACTTTAATACATTGGTCATATCCACCGTAAAAGAACCTCATTGTTCTCCTTGAGACTTGTAAGTACTTTTCAAGAAAATTATAAAGTAAAAGGAAAAGAGAATTATAAAGTAAGCTTCCTATACTTTTCAAGAAAACCAATACTTTTCAATAAAACCAAACAAACATAATTTTCATCTCTTTCAATTAATGCTCCATTATTCATTGCGTTAAAGTTGGTCCTCGAGAATCATCAAATGCCATGTACAATAACAAAATGATAAGGTAATGTACAGTAGATATCAACAGTAAACAATCATAACCAATATTTGAATCAAGCATATACTCAGATTTTTCAGATTTGATCTTGTCACCGAAGGGATAAGTCAATATAGACAAACAATGTATGTACCTTGCGAGAGATCCATAGAAGGTTAAAGCATAAGCATACAGACAACATACTGACCCAGACTTCTTAGTCAACAAGCACATTCATACCTAGTACATTCAATCTGTTAACACAGTCATGCTCGGTAAGGATGCAGTGACATACTGTAGAGACACACAAGCATACTTTGCACAGTCATGCTTGAAAAAACACAGTCCACCCACAAAGTGAAACTCAATGTCACACTGGGGAATACCCCACAGTCTACACAAGAAAACAGGCTCATGGTCACCTCAGGGTCATGCTAGGGAAGGACCCATAGTCCACCCGAGAAAATTGATCATGGTCATGCTGGAGAAGGACACATAGTCCACCAAGAAAATAGATCATGGTCATGTTGGGGAAGGACCCATAGTCCACTCAAGAAAATAGATCACAGTCATGCTGGTGAAGCACCCACAGTCCACCAAGAAACAGATCACTTTCACGCTGGTGAATGACCCAAATTCCACCCAATAAAATAGATCATAGTCATGCTGGAGAAGGACCTCTCAAGGTATCACTAAGGAACAGGTTTTTCGGCCTTGTTGAAGGACCCATAGTCCACCAAGAAAGTGCAAAGAAACAAATCACAGTCACGCTGATGAAGGAGCCACATTCCACCAAGAAACAGACTCACGGTTACACTGTGGAAGAACCCACAGTCCACCCAAGAAACAGGCCATGGTCACGCTGGTGCAAAGTGACCACATGGAAGGTGTAACAAGGAAATCCCAGTCACAGGGATGGTGCAGCAAGATATCACATGGAGCATCAACAAAGATCGTGCAAAGATCACGCAGAGGGAGAGAGTTCAGTAACACTCCTTAAGGTAAAGTATCAAAACATTAATAAACATCACCTATGGACAAAGTAAGATAAAGGATCATGAGGTGATCATGAGTCAACCCAGGTGGCCACAACAAAACAAAAAACAAACCCAAAAGGTCAAGGTGAACCATATAAGGTGGACATGCAACTCCTTTATAGGACCAACAAGACCAATAATATGTTCTCTCTCTCAAGGTACATTGTTTTATTTATTTTTGTCATCATTGTATAAGATTCATTGGTTATAGAAAGTAGAACCAATCATACCCACTCCATACCACAACAGGTGCACAACAATGAATTTTATAACAAGAGATTTCCACACCATACCCATCTTTCAAATCAACAACAATCACAATTTCCTAGTGAGTTAATATGCACTCCACACAAACATGACGAAATTAAAGAACATGATATGCCATTTAAGAAAAATTTTAGAAAACACATTTCAAGAAACACACATTAAGTAATATTCCATTTAAGTATTGAAGTAGCAATATGGGCATGGGAACCAAAATTTGACAAACAAAAACTAGTTTCATCCTTTTGAAAGTAATATTAAACATAATTGTTGAACTAGCGAACAGTTCAGCAACCCTCAAGAACCATGCTTCAAGAACGCATAGAGAAATATTTGACAATCGATAACTTCACATAGAGTTATCCGAACCATTCGACATCCGAACCATTCACCGCACCTGAAGATAAGATAAACTAAAATGAGTATAAAATGAGTATGAAATTTATACAAACGAATCAACAATAATACAAAAAATACTACTTCATAAATAAGTTATAAGATAGTAGTACAAAAGATAAGATAAATTAGAATGGTTTGAAAACTTCACCCTATTTAAGGTTTTTATGAAATCCTCAAAAATTATGTGGTCACTTTCTTCTAACTTGTATGTGTCTTTCTTGATATTGTATGATAGGTTTTCTGTTGCTATAACAGATTCAAGTTGTATGAATAGATGATCTGTTGAATCATACTTGTACATGCGTTGCCCCTTTATTCTATTGCACCAACAACATTGAAGCTCAACACCTTCATGCCTATCCAAAAGATCTATGTCATTATGGTAATCAAACACCCTATTAGCATCCTTCTTTCTTATTCTTTGAACTCTTCCAATGTACCAAGTCCCAGAAGAAACGCCGTGCTTTGTACTTTGAGATACACCTTTTCTTGTAGTACGTTCAGCTAAAGCTATATACTCGCTCTCAAACAACACCGCACAATCTGATCCAATTCCAAAACCAATTGCAACACCCTTTTTGGGGGCCCTCTCATCTCTCCTGAAGTATACTCCATTCCTCACCTTAGTCAATCTATCTTTCGATAATGTCGGGTTTCCATTCAATTGACTAACCAAACAAGATTTGTACATGTCCTTTCCATCGAGCTCCACCACTGGTTTGGTAGATATGTTTACATTTTCATCAACGGAATCTAAAATTCCATCCAACTCGTGCCTCCACTCACTTTCCATCGTTTGCAATTCACTATCATTGAGTACCATAAAAGATGAAGATTGGAATATGGATGTCAAATGACTCGGTGGAGAATTATCAACTACTTCATCCACATATTCAAATGTTGGAACATTGTGATCCTCTATCCATGGTTTAAACCACCAAGAATCTTCTGTGTGTCTTTTTGGTTGCATGCCAAGACCTTGTAAAATTCCCTATGCATCCTCCAATCCTATCTTGAGAGCTTCTATAATTTTATTATCGGTGGAAATTGAATCATATTGTGACAAGACATCACCTTCCTCTACTGTTTGTTGATGCAATTTGTTATAGATACTCATTTGTTTCTGTTGAGGCCTGGAAATTTGCAGGCAATCAACAGAAAGGGATTCTCCCCGGTCAACGTTCCCAACTAGCCCGTTGACAGTTTGGTGTAGGGAGTCCGTCCGGTTTGCGGTCTGGCTACCGTAGGTCAAGTACAAAAAAACAAAGGCTTTACCAGTTGCGGCCCGGTCCACCGAGTTTTTGGTATTATTGACTTAAGTTATGAAATGCAAGTGCCTAATTAACAATGCAGGGTGATAAGATGCGAGGAGCGGTCACAATGTGATGCGCAGGTTCTTACCTCTCGTCTTATACTCACTAACATCCCAATCACAGACAACAAGGAAAAGAAACTAACTACCTAAACTATCCCTAGGGAGCAGGATTATCACTTGTAAGTGAGTAATACATTGTGTACATGCATCATGAAGAGTTACAATTAGCTGACACTTCTTTCAAGACACACAAACAATTACAGATATTTAAACAACCAGATAGCCGATTTTTTTATGAACAACACTTATTACTCACAGTGGAAAACATCCTAAAAGATACTGAAGAACATTCAACAAGAACATAGGTTCAGGAAGTTAAATACTCTCACAGTAAATGAAACACAGCTAAAAACAAAATAGTTCCTCTTCAACATTATTCATTTAGTCGCATTGATACATTCCACATTTCGCTCTCTCCAGCAGGCAAATGTTGCACTTTTTGACTGTAAAACGAAATAGTTCCTCTTACAAGCAAAAGAGTTTACAAATTTTTTCAGGGAAAAAGCCCCTATTGAATCCTATATTTACAGTATTTAAACTACAACAGCAGACCCCTTGGGATTCCCTCCAAACGTCTGATCCTTCAGTTCCCCAACGCTTCAGATTCTTCTACGTATTTACGAACTATTGATTAACTGACAGATCTTTTGGTTCCATCTCTTCGTTGCCATTTATGTTGTCTTTTCTTTCGCTTGTCCTTCTGGCCTTGGTTCGACCTGCGCTGAAATGCTCAGCTACCCCTTCACGCCGCCGTAATCCCACCAATCCCTTAGGTCCATCTGCAAATACATCAAAATACATCATTCATTGGATTTGCGTTACAAAACAAAGCAGCATATTATACTACTGAAACGACTAATCCACGAAGAAGGCTGGGTGCACCATTGCCATCTTACAAATGCTAACCACACGACCTCATCCTCCCACAGGCTTGACAAATATTACCGTCGGTGGGAAACTTACTGGAGGCTCAAACAATACTAACATCGGAAGGGTGGACCACTTTGCAGGTGGGAAAGGTTATTGATCGGATGTCGGAGAGATGTTACATTGGAGGCTAAATGGATTTTCCATCCGCAATGGCAGACGAGACAAGGACTGAAGACATAAGCGAAAAGCGGGTGGGAGAGGGCTAAGTCGGACGTCGGAAGATATTCGAATTGAAAGCTCAATAGCTTTCCCAGCTGCAACGGCGGAAGGGTAACGGGCAAGCGATTTAAGACCAATACGAATCAGACATCAGAGCGATTTGGACTTCGGACGCTAAACCGCTTTGAGAGCCTCAACGGCGGAGGGACAAAGAACAAAAGCAGCCGATTTAACAAAAAAATTAAGTGTTCGAAATCCTTTAAAACTCAACAACAGTCAAGGTCCAATTAATTTTCAAAACGACGGCCCATCAAAGACAATTGGCAAAACTAAACCCAACTATGCGACCCGCTGCAAAAAAAATCCAAGCACCAACAAATTTTGGGAACAAGCTGTATGTAAATTGTTCAAAACATCCAGACTCAAAGCATGACTGAAGAAACATCAAGGATGAAACAACCTGAAGCGATATTTAGTTATGAGGAGGGGCCCAAAATTTAAGAGATTTGGGGAGAAAAGTTGCAGCAGCAACAACTGGCGATTACCTGGTGAACCTAGATCTCTGGGAAATTAATATTTGAGTGACAAACTGTTTAACAATAGATGCATCCTTTTGAATTCTTCCAGCTATATGGATTTCTCGAATGCCGGCAGTGTGTACCTTCAATCATTGATAATAGTCCGATTTGGGAAAGTGGAAACCAAGATTTTCAAGTCCAGATAACTCTGTCGAGGCTAGAAGATGAGTTTCATTATTACCTTTGTCTTCAGGTGGCTGATAGCTTTGGACCCCACAGGAGTGTAGCATATGGTAAACAGAAATATTTGTTTGTTCCTCATTCCCATGCCATTCTAGCACTTTTGTGCTTTTGGACTTTTGTTCCTTTTAAATGAGTCCTCCTGCATGCCTTTTCTTACTGAATTTTAATTCAAGATCCTCTATCCCATAGTGTCCTTTTGTGTGAGTGGTGTACTTCAGGTTTCAGCTCATGGACGAAGAGGATCTTTCGGCAATTTAGTACTTATGATTCAACATTTTCTTTAATGTATGATGCTTTCAGAGGAGTTTTTTACTCTTATTTGCCTTTTGACATTCGTTTCTTGGCATGGGATCATTTATATTAATACACTGTTTACCTTGCTCTTTTCCATGGGTCCTCTGCTGCTGCCCCTTAGAACAATTTAAGTGTGAAGTGGATGGAGCCTCAACATAGTATTCCGGACTCTTTGAGTCTGGCTTATTTCATAGGGGTTAAGCAGGAATTCAATGCACACAGATCTATTTGAGAAAACTACTAAACTGGAAGAAGTACTTTTCAGATAAACAACAATACATAGTCTGATACCAAGAACGTTTATCAATCCCAGGAAAATCGGATGTTCCCCATGCAACCATAGATTTGCTTCCCTTATTGAAATCAATAAAACTTAAACTAAAACAAACTGAAAAAAAAAACATGACTCAAAGACAGCCAAACAGCTTATTTGCATACAAGACAGAAAAACTCAAAGAAACTAAGGAAAAATAAGGCTTGAGAACCAAGCCATTCACTGGTAGGTTCTCCTCCCACCCCTGCAGATCTTGCAACTTGTAAGTAGAAGGACCAAGCTTAGCTGCAATCTGAAAGGGGCCTACCCACAACTGCTGGAATTTGGTATGCTTTCCCTTCTCATCATGGGGGTGATCCCATTTGAGGACTAAGTCTCCTACTTCAAAGTCTTTTGTCCCAGCTTTATGCTTGTCAAACCATCTCTTAACTGACTCTTGCTGTTGCTTAAAGCGTCCTTTGGCTTTAGATCCAGCCTCTTCTGATTTCAAGAGATTATATATTCTTATCTGTAAGACTTCATCATCAGACCCTCTAGACTCTTGAGCTAGTATGGAAGATGGTAGCATGATATTGGGAGGAAGAATGGCTTCTTTTCCATAGACAAGGGTATAAGGAGAGACTCCAATTGCAGACTTGGGGGTGACTCTATCAGCCCAAAGGGAATTTGGTAATGTTGAGTGCCAACTCCTCTGGTTTTCTACCACAGTCTTTTTTAAAATTCTAATCAAATTTTTGTTAGAGGATTCAGCCAGGCCATTTCCTTGTGGATAGTAATTAGCAGAATAATGCAATTTTATCCCTTTAGCATAAGCAAATGTAGTCAACTTAATTGATGAAAAGTATTTAGAATTATCAAATACTAACAAAACTGGAACTCCAAACCTGGTCATGATATGATACTGTAGGAAGCTGATGACTTCGTCTTCGTTTATCTTGCGCAGCGGGATAGCTTTGACCCAGCGAGTGAAATAATCAGTCGCGGTCAGAATGTACTTGTGCTGCAGAGAGGAGTTTGGTTTTATTTCTCCAATAATATCCAGCCCCCATTGCTTGAATGGTTCCATGATCATCACAGGCTTTAGGGGTGCTGCTGCTTTAGGCTGTCTCCCACCACACCTTTGGCAAATATCACATTTCCTGACATGTGCGTGTGCGTCTCTAAAGAGCATAGGCTAGTAGTAACCTGCCCTGAGGATTTTGTGAGCTGTGGTATCTCCTGAATAATGTCCTCCAGCAGGACCATCATGCAATTCTGCCATCACTTTCTTCGCATCTTCCTTCTCTAAACATCTCAGGAGAACTCCGTCATAATTCTTTCTGAATAATATACCTTCAACAATTTGATAGGATGCAGATTTGAGACGCAGCGCTCGTCTTTGCTTTGAATTCCAATTTTCGAGTAGCAGCCCTGCCTGTAAGTAATGTACAAGGTCTCTATACCAAGATTCGGGAGCTGTAAACAAAGGACACACCTCCGTTAACTGTAATTCGGCCTCATCCTCCTAGGCGTGTTCTTCATTGTTCCCACTTTCAGTCATTAATTTGCACAACCCCTGACCTTTAACTATAGAGGCTGGCTTGAATTCAAGGTCATATTCTTGAAGAGCTGTTACCCAGTTTCCCCTTCTTTCTCCTAACTCTTTCTGTATGAGAAGGGACCTTACAGCTGGGTAGGGGACTATTACCTTGGTTCGGTTTTTTAAAATATAAGGTCTGAATTGTTTTACTTCCTTGAATACTGCGTAAGCCTATTTTTCAATAGCTGGGTAGTTCAGTTCAGACCCCTGTAGACCAGTACTCATAAAAGAGATTGGGAATTCATCCCCCCCTTCTTCCTTTTGATTAAGCACAGCTGCCAGTGAATCATCGGATGCAAATGTATACAGAATAAAGTCTTTATCAAAGTCTGGGCTTTTCAGGGATGGTGCGTGTGCAACAGTAGTTTTAATTTTGCTGAAAGAGTCCTTCTCAATCTCAGTCCACTTAAATTGTGCATTTTGCTTGTCCATCTGCTGTAGTGGTTTGACAGTCTGAGCGAAATCAGGTACAAATCTTCGTACAAAATTTATGGTTCCCATAAACGATTGCATCCCCTTTTTATTATGGGGCATAGGGATTTGTTCAATGGCCTTAATTATTTCTGGGTCTATAGATATACCTTTCTTTGAAACTATGTGCCCCAGTAATTTGCCCTTAGTGACAACGAACACACATTTCTTGGGATTGAGAGAGATGCCATATTTCCGGCATCGTTCGAAAATTTGCTTTAAGTGAAACGCGTGCTCTTCTCTTTTCTTTGAGAATATTGTAATGTTGTCAAGGTACACTAAAAAACTTCATCCAATCAATCCGTGGAAAGCTATGTCCATAGCCCTCTGAAATGTCGCTCCAGCATTAATCAGCCCAAAAGGCATCCTTCTATAGGCAAAGGTTCCCCATTTAGTTCTGAACGTTGTCTTTAATCTGTCTTCTTCGGCTACTAATACTTGATTGTAGCTAGAGAAACCATCTGTAGCAGCTGTTCCATGGGTGGCATAGGATAGTTATCTTTATCTGATGCACGGTTTAAGTTCCTGAAATCCACACAGAGTCTAATTTCTCCAGACTTTTTCCTTACTGGTACCAGATTTGATACCCACTCAGAGTGTCTAACTTTGAAGATGATTCTTGCGTCCAATAACTTCTTCACTTCACCTTGAATCAGCGGTTCCAATTTTGGATGCATTTTTTTTAGAGGTTGCTGATATGGCTTGACGCCTGCTTTAATGGGAACGACATGCTTGATGATGCTGGTGTCATACATTTTCAAATCTTCGTATGTCCATGCGAAAATATCTTTATATTGTTTAAATAGACTGATGAATTTGTTTCTTTCTATTGGCGAACAACATTTGCCGAGATTCACGAACTTAGGAGCCGTTTCAGTCCCCAAATTTATCAGCTCGAACTGTAGCGATGAGCTGTGGGTCTTTACGTTGGCTGGTCTTCTGAACTTTTCATTTAAATCGAACATTTTTTCCATTGTTCTGACTCCTTTAGGAATGAAATTGTCATATTTCATCTCGGCCTGATGTTCCTCATCATCTATAATGGATCCTTTAAAGACCTCGTCGTTTGTCAAGCATTATATTATTTGCTGATCATCATCGAACACTCGCAAGTTGGTGATCATATCCGGTACGGAGGCCCTGAAAAGCAGTTCGACAGAACATCGATTATTAGTGGGTACGAGCCTAGCAGCTGATGTGGCCAACAGATCAGTTACTGCGTTTTTAATTCTTGGAATTAAAACAATGTTGAATGCATTAAAACACTTACGTAGGTCCCATACCTCATTTTGGTAAGCTTTCAAGTGAGGGGAAACACAATGGATTTGATTTCTGATTTGCTTTACAATTATTTCTGAATCTCCAAAAACTTTTAAATTACTTACCTTTAATTCAATCGCCTTCTTTAATCCCTGCACCAGTGCTTCGTACTCAGCTGTATTATTAGTGCACTCAAACTCTAATCTACATGAAAGGAAATGTTTATTCTTCTGTGGGTTGATCAGGACACAGCCAGCCCCTGACCCTTCTAATGTCTTAGAGCCGTCAAAAAACAAAATCCAAAAATCACTAACTACTAAATGTGAATCTATTCCTACTGCTAAGTCTGCTATTTTACAGTCAATCTCATCAGCCTGTGAGAATCGAAGGAGATCACGTTGGGTGTCAGATGTGTTGCTGGCTTCTTCCGCTTGATAATTCCCTGGTTCCAACTCAATAAAATAGTTTCCCAATATAGAATCCACTGGTACATTCTTCTCCTCTAGTTGAGTAACATTTTACTTCATGTGAGGTTCTCTTAGAATCTTAATCTGGTTCGGGCTTCCTTTGTATGGCAACCACAGATGTGACCAATCTGAGGTGAAATATCCATTTAATTTGGCCGACCAATATCTGCTTAGGACCAGTCCGTAGGCGTCCGGTATATCAGCCACCACGATGTTAATAACTTGGCAAACTTTGTCATTATATGCCAGATGGACTAGGACATCTTCCATCTCACCAATTACCTTTACATCCGTTCTGTCCAATTGAACCACCCTCCATGTGGATGTCTTAGGCTGCCCATTGATCTTTTTACAGACTGATATGGGCATAACATTTACTGATGCCCCTGAGTCTACCAAGCAGTTATGTACATTATGATTGAAAATTTCAATCGTGAGGAGGAAAGGTGGATGTTTGCTTTTAGACTTACCTCCCACGCTGGTTTCCCCAATTTCTTCCTCTTCTTGAGGTTGATTGTTAGCGGGCAGCTTCTCATCCGATGATTCAAGTGATTTCAACAGTCTTTCCTTTTGCTGCGGCATATTACACATTTCAAATAGTGGAACAGTCGCTTTCATCTTCTTTAAATCCTCAACAATGTCATAATCCATTGGCTGCTCAATGAGATGGGGTTTTCCAGCATCTTCTTCACTGAGCTTGGCCTGCGTGTCACTCTGCCTAGGATCTTGGCTGGTGATAGTGAACTTTGGAATTTTATCAGCCAAATATTTGTCTTGAAATTTCTTCTTAACATTTCTCTGCAGCCTCTTAATCTTAGGGAGTATAAGACTATCTTCCTTAATCGTCCCTTGGATCCTCGTGGCTACGTTGGTTTCCATAACATCTTTGCACCCCTGAGTCTTTTCTTCTTTAGCATCAAATAGTGAGACAAAATTCCATAAAGCCATGGTTTCCTCTTCCTGTTCTTTAGTAGACATAGAAGCATAATTTTCTTTTCTTTCTTCATTTCCCTCTTCTGTCAATCTAGAATCTAACAGCTGATTCATGACCAACGTCATCGAATTTATCCACTGCGGACAATTCTTCTCAGAGTGTGGCTGTTGGTGGAACGTGCAAAAATTATCCAAGCCTACCTCTGTTAAATTCATAGATGCAGTATTGTGCGGAGGAGGTTGAGACTGGTGGTTATCCTCTCTTTTCTTATAATATGGCTTATAAAACTTTTGTGCTTCCTTTTCTTTCTCCATATCTATGATTTTATTGGAAAGCTTCTGCATTATTTTGGCCATATTTTCCAAATCTGGAGACTTTTCTTCCTTAGGTTTAGTAAACAATAAGGCTTTTCTTCTTGCACCTTTCTCTCCAGACTGCTCTGGATAATCTTCAATGCTCTCTCTTTCAGCTTCCACCACTTCTACTTCTTCATAAGTGTTAGAATTATCAAACCCATAGTATTACCCACTTAGACATTAATTCATTTATTTTTGTCTTATTTGCCTAGTTCATGAGTCCCACCATGTTCAAGTTGCTAATTGCCTATCCATAGAGGTCAAACTTGCCATATTTGATTTATGTAGCGCTTGGGAAAGCCTTAGGAATCAAATCTGCTTTATTCCTGGCCTCCTAGGCACCCTTCTGCTTTTTCTGCTTTGTTGACTGCTTTTTCAGTTTTTAAAGCACATAAGGAAAGCAAGACTAGGTGAGGTGAACCTGTTTTATTCCCCTTTCATCCTCCACTCTTTCCTCCATGCAAAAGCATGTATGAGCTTCCATTTCACCACTCATTAGATTTCCCATGTGCCCTTGCCAATTCGTGAGCCTTATGACAGATTTGGGATCAACTTTTTACACCTATGGGGGATTTGCCTATTTTGGGTAAGCCTGCTTTATGCTAGATTTGGATGCTTCCTCATGCATTCGATTTCT
>LPNX010636620.1:6394-23110 GCA_001517045.1 Pseudotsuga menziesii | reverse complement strand
GCCACATTCGATTGGAATGATCAAATAAAATTTTTAACTCACTTTTTATGAACAACAAACTAATCAAATATGCACTACTTTGACTAAGATTAGATGATTATACTACACTTCTACCATTAGCAATAAAAATGGAAAGCATGAAAGAGAGACGATACAAGCTTCCCCCAAATGGGGTAAGAAGGGTGTGGGAGCCGTAATCCCAGTCGCTTTTTATTAATTTACAATTTTTTGATGACTTGTTCTTTGCCTTTTCTTGGAAGAACAGGGAAAGAAAGGGATGGAAGAAGAGGGGAAATTGTCTTTTTGTTCTTTTTGCACTTCTTGCTTTCTCTTTTGCTTGCTTTTAGCCCTTGGGCTTTTCTTGATTCCTCCTGCAAATAAGAGCTTAAAACAGTTTAAACGTTATGCATTAGTTAAGACTTTAAAGGCAAACTACAAACTAAATTCTCGAAAAAGAGGACAAAAACCAGCAATGAAAAAAGAGGAAAGAGAGAGGAGAAAAACCAAAGAAAAGGGGAGAGAAAAGATGGGAAAGAGGGCTGTCCAAAAAGGAGAAAGATAGGGCAAAAAACTAGGGCAAAAAGGGACCAAAACTAGGGCAAAACAGGGATGTCCTAAATGAAGAAAAGGGGCTGCAAACTAAAGTGAAAAGAGGGCAGCAAAGAATAAGAAGTAAAGGCAAGCCAAACAAGGCAATGGGGAGGAAGCCTAAAGGTTGAAAAAAGTGAACTAGGGCTTCCAAAGTGACCGGTAACCAAAGAACATTAACTTATGAAAATTTTATGAGATGGAACTTGAAATAAACAAGACTCTTTAAAGCCTTCTTCTTGAAAAAATCCAAGTTATTGTAGATCCTACAGAGAAACCAGTGTTAAAAGAGAAAACTTGTGGTCTTGAAGATGAGCTAGATGCAACCGAGCTCACACCCTTCTCCAAGATAGTAGATCCTGTCCAAGATTAAAACACTTCACAAAACCCAGTGAGATAAATCAACTAGCATGCTAATAAATATAAAGACTCATCAACATTAATATACCTGAATATGTCTTGCTCATGAAATCTTTTATAAAATAGGACAATCAACCAACTTAACAACTGTAAATGGTAGATTTTACGTTTTAAATAGTAGACTTCTAAAACTAATTGATTATATCATGTACGAGTACTGCAAGTAAAATAAATGGACAGAAATCACCTCACAAATTTTTTCACCACAAGTACTGCTGCATGGACCTCCAAAGTCTTGATTTTATTCCAGAAGATGAGCATAAGCCATTACAAAATCTTACAGAGTAAGTTTACAATCAAGAGATCCACCCGAATAGAGCTAAAGAAGCCTCTATTTATACAATGAATGAAGAACCCAAAACCCTAAAACCAAAAAACCAGACCTAATCGCCCTGGCCACCACTGAGAGAGCAAACCTAAAGAAGATTGGCTGGGAATGAGGGGAGGCCAAGGCGCCCCCATTCCAACCCTCAGCACTGAAAATCGAGCCCAAACTGAGCCCACAAGTGTGATGACGCCCCTGTTGGAGAGAGGAGGCGTGAGCATGTAGGTAGAACCACATTCCAGGTATGGAGGCAACCACTACTAGGTTTGGAGAGGCCACTAGAGGTGTAAACTTCAGTCTTTACCTCGATCAAATCATCATACCAATGAGTACTCTCCATCTCATCAAATTCGGGAGCTTAGCTAAAGATGACAAACCCGTTAACTGAATATAAATTTATTGCTCACTGAATGCTGACTGAAGTTGAGTTATGATAACTCCAATCATCATAAATGCCCAATGAGATGTCATTTGGCCTTTTATTTCGCTGAATTTGGATTAATTTGGAGAGTTTTAATTTTCTCCAAAATAATCATTTTTTAACAAAAATTCCATTTTTTCCCCAAAAATGACTTTTTTGAGAAAATGTGCATTATGTGTCTGATTGATGATCTGAAAGTTGGATCTGACTGGTTGGCTGATCAAGAATGATTTTTGGCTTAAGGTTTGAGCCTTCAATCACTGAATTCGAGGTCCGGATGACCGACTTATTACAAATGAGATTTTTCCATTTAATTTATGGTAAAATTAATTAAAAAACTTAGGGAAATAATTAAAAAATTTTAAAAATAATTTTTAACCCGTTCGAAAAAAAAAATTTGAAAAAAAATGAAAGGTCCTATTGACTTAGTACATGACGATGCTCTACTCTAACAATGCCTAGTAAGTTGATAACACTCAGTTGGGCTCTAATAACCCCCCAAGGCCCAGAATTCAACATCAGGCATTCCAGCTTTGGAGGAAGCGGGAGAAAACCTCGTCAATTATACTCGGCTATAGGCAAAGCATAATTGTCAAGGGCAAAAAACTCCTTGGAATACTTTAGTTGAGGTTCTACGTCTCAGGAGACCGAACCACTCAAAAATACCCTACTAGCGCATTTTATTACAAACCCTACGGGGCCATGGTCAAAATTATTCAAATGAAAAATTGACTAGCCAATATTTGCTAGACATGAAGACGGATCAACTGATACACTGGAATCAAACATTGGTCATGTTTGTCAACCGACGGCTCCTCAGGTAACCCAACTATGGTACAAAAAAGTTGGTAACAATCACTATGGTCACTATGAATTTCTGGTCATGCCTTTTGGACTTACCAATGCTCCAGCCACTTTTCAGTCATGCATGAACCATACTTTCAGAGTTCAGCTACGTAAGCTTTTGCTAGTATTCTTTGATGACATCCTGATTTACAGCAAAACATGGGTGGAACATCTGAAACACCTAGATGAAGTATTGAGCATTCTAGAAGAACACTCGCTTTATGCGAAAATGTCCAAGTATGAATTTGGCATAAAGAAAATGTTGTATCTAGGGCACATAATCAGTGAAAATGGAGTACAGGTTGACATGGATAAAATCCGAGCTATCAGAGATTGTCTCGCGCCAAAAACAGTCACAAAATTGAGAGGCTTCTTAGGCCTTTGCAGTTAATTTCGAAGGTATGTTAAGAGATTCTCCCAATTTTTCGCACTCCTCATAGATCTCACAAAGAAGGGAGCATTCACCTGGACAGAACTAGCACAGAAAATTTCGAGGAGATGAAAGTCATTATGAGTTCTTGCCCAGTTTTAGCATTATCAGACTTCTCACAACCATTTGTAGTAGAATGTGACGCCTCAGGGGAAGGGCTAGGAGCAGTATTTGATGCAAAACCATGACCTTATTGCATTTGAGAGCCGAAAATTGAAGAACTACGAGCGCCACTACTCCATATATGACAAAGAAATGATAGCCATCTTACATGCTCTCACAAAGTTCAGACAGTACTTGGTGGGAAGTAAGTTCAAAATCAAGACAGATCATAACAACCTCAAGTACTTCTTGGAGTAGAAGCAATTGAATGAGCGCCAACAGAAATGGGTCAGCAAAGTACAAGCCTATGATTTCGAGATCGAGTATGTAAAAGGTAAGAACAATATAGTAGCTAATGCATTATCCAGGCGACCCGCCTCATTATCTCTCATGAGTATATCCACAGATTGGAGGGCTCTTCTCTTAGTAGAATACTCCAAAAATAATTTCGCTTGCGAATTATTGGATGGACAGATTCAGGATGACAAGTACAAGATTGTCGATGACATCATCTATTACAAGAACAGGATATACCTTGTCCCAGAATCATTTTTGAGAAAGAAAATCATACAAGTAGCACATGAATCTCCACTATCAAGACATCAGGGTTTCTTGAAGACCTACAGGCAGATCCGAGAGAGGTTTTCATGGAAGGGCCTCAAAGGGGAGGTTATGCAGCATGTACGGGAATGTAGCATATGTCAGAAAAACAAGATTGAGAACATCCATCCAGCGGGGTTGTTTCAACCACTACCAATTCCAGGACAGAAGTGGGAAAGTGTCTCCATGGACTTTATTACAGGATTTCCCAAGGTCCAAGGGCGAGATTGTTTATATGTCGTGGTTGATCGACTTACCAAGTTCGCACATTTCTTTTCCATATCATCTAATTACTCTGCAACTTAGGTAGGTGAGTTATTCTTCAGGGAGGTCTTCAAGTTACACGGGTTGCCTAAGACCATTGTCAGTGAGCGGGACAGTAGATTCGCAGGTGCCTTTTGGAAAGAACTATTCAGATTAGTGGGGACCAAGCTTGCTACCAGCAGGAGTTATCATCCCCAAAGCGATGGACAAACCGAAATTGTCAACAAGTGGATAGAAGGATATCTTAGGAACTGTGTAACAGGGCAGCAACGATCTTGGATTAAATGGCTACACTTAGGGGAGTACTACTACAATACTACCTATCACATGTCTATTAGGATGACACCTTTTTAAGCATTATATGGCTACGAGGCCTTGGACTATGCAGATTTAGCATACGGGGACAGCAGGGCTCCTAAGGCAAAGGATTGGATACAAGACAGTCAGGATATTCTTAAAATCCTGAAAGAAAACTTACAGACATCCTAGAATCAGCAGAAGTTGTATGCAGACAGACACAGGGTTGAGTGGAGCTTTGAGGTAGGAGATTTGGTATACTTAAGGCTCCAACCTTACAAACAGTCTTCACTTAAGAAGAAATGAGCAGAAAAGTTAAAACCTCACTTTTGTGGACCCTACAAAATAATCAGGAAGGTGGGAGAGGTGGCATATGAATTAGAACTATCACATGAAAGTAAAATATACAATGTATTCTATGTGTCCAACTTGAAAAAGACCATTGGGAAACACATTGCTCCATCAACAGAATTACCTCCTTTAGATGATGAGGGACTATTGATACTGATTCCTGAACGGATCATACAGACTCGAGAAAGAAAACTCAGGAACCGGGTGATTAGAGAATACTTGGTTCAATGGAAAGAACTAACTCCAGAGGATGCCACATGGGAAGGAGAACATGTCTTGCAGCATCCCAGTTTGCAATTGCTTGAGGACAAGCAATCTCAAGCAGGGGGGACTGTAATGTCCTCGTCTGCTTAGGCATTGAGGACCAAACCGCTAACCTATGTGATTCTTGTGGGTTCGAGTGGTTACTGACAGTTAGGGAATCAACTGAAGACTGATGCCATCTACAAAAAATCTAGGGCATCAATATTATATCACCATTGGGTCGAAGAGGGCCACCAGAGCAAAAGGCCACCGGCATGCATGACATCTAAGCATTATTTAATAATGCATGCATCCAATTAAGTCTCCATGCGCATGCATGCAAGTCAATTGCAAATCAGAAGTTAAAGTGACCTAATTAGGTCAAAGTTAGGGTTTTCACAGTTGAAAGTTATAAAAGAAAGATAAAGTGAATGGAGACTTTACTTTTGGATTATTATTGATTTTGGAGCTCTTGAGTAGCAGCACAGCCTATGGCCACAATAGTTGGGGTTGGAGACGACGTCTTCAGCTAACGGGATTTCGGATAAACCATCCAAGTTTGTCACCGTGTCTATTGCATTCATCATTATCCAGTGTTCCATTATATGTCCAAAGGTTATTTGCAGGTTCATCCGTACAACTCGGGGCATTTAGCTGGGAAACCCCAGTCATTCACCAAGACTCTGGATCGCCATATTTCTTTCGCATGTGGCCTTCATCCTCACTGATAGGATCACTCTACTGCATTGAGTGATTATCAGCCATCAGATTGTCCATCCGGGGCAACTAGCAGCAGATTACAGGGTTGTGGGGGCGTGAGCAGCAGATTGGTAGACCAATTCGCTAGGGCATCTAGAGAGGTCAAAACTCTTGCATGCTCCAGCCATCCTCTCCGGCACGGGCACACCTACCTTCCGACCTATTTCCAGTTGAAATTGACCATCCCTTCAACAAAAACGTCACACTTGTCTGATTCAGCCTACCGGGGTATTACAGCGGGAAACAAGTCATTTCTTCATCAGCTCAGCTCATCTTGCATGCGCATTCTTTTTGGAGCATATTCAGTCGGCTTATCAGTGGTAAGTGTTCATTCTATCGTGCAAACTCTAACCCTAATTTCAGCTATAAAATAGGGAAATTTTGCATGGCAGTTTGCTTGCCCGGCTATTTCAATAACTTTGCATAGAAATAGAAACTATCAGTATTTAGGATATTACATCTTGCACATCAACATGATGATGTTTGCGTGAAAATATTCGCACTTTCCTTGGATGGAAGAGCTAGTGACTGGTACAACAATTTACCAGACAACTCCTTTTCTACACTTGAAGCTTCAAAACTGCCTTCACTAGCAAATTTGGTGAAAAGAAGGAACCTAGGCATCATCTGGCTTCTTTAACAAATATAAAGAAGGAGAATGACACTTGTTGTCCGTCGATTGCACACCAGCAGCAGAAATCAATTGAAAGCTGTCTCCTCACTTAGGAAAGTGGGAGAGGTGTGACTTTGGGGGCAACCCCAGAGCTAGTTACTGTGACCTACTCCTAGCTCCTCCGTTTAGGCTAACTCCTAACAAAGCCAAGGGGGGTAGTCCCTATAAAAGAGTTTCTATGGCTCTTAAGTTGTTAAAGTGTTTTTAAAGGTTGCGGATGCGGATGGGTGTTGTTTAGGAGTTTGAAAGTGTTTTGCTTATTATGAATGTGACACAAGATCAAAAGCAATCCACGTTGCAACAAAAGATTAAAAGATAAATTTAAATTCTAGACATCAATTAAACGTTCAGCGATAACAATTACATTAAGCCATAGACAATTGATCGAACAATATAATTATGCAAAACAAAACAAGGACCAGTGCCTTATGGAGTCAATGAAGCTAAAATGCACCAGAGAATTAAACACACGTCTAGAAATTAAACCGGTGAATGTTAAATTGTGCGAGTGCTCTTGGGAAGTTTTAGGGATTTTAATGGTGATCTTGCTTAAGGTGTCTAGGAAACCTAACCAGAAATACTTTCAGTGGCTCCATTCGAAGACATGACGGACCTGTCTGGAATCACAAGCTAGGTGTTCAATAACTTAACCAACGAGTGTCCAAATTGGGTTGCCCGGTGCCCCCACTACCTGAGTATTTATCGAGACAACACTGGTGCGTTGGTTATGGGGTAAAAGTTTTAATTATGTTGTTATTGCGGTCTTAGCAAGTCCATTCACCGTTCTGAGTACGAGCCCAACTCCAAAGTCGGCAGAGCATACTAGGTGAAGGATATCAACGAAGTAAATTAATTAGAGGGAATGTGAGTTGAAAGATTTTATTAAGTAAATTAATTAAACTCTCTGACTGAGAGCGCTCTTGACCTTGTCTTATGACAAAGGTTCAAGAGTCTTATCTAATCTAAATGCCTAATGCAAGGATGTGCAAAACTAATGATGTTCTCCGATAGAGAGTGCTCTTGACTTGTGTTACTGCAAGTTCAAGAGTCTTACTTAATGATTAACTTATTAAACAATGAAAAGACAACTCTCCGATAGAGATCTCTACTTTAAACAGTTGAATTACTTATGAAAGATACAAGAACTTAAAAGATGAAGTAATCAACTTAGTTAATGAAACAAAATTGGCTAATCTAACAATTAGTATCTACTTTGCAAAAAATGAAACTACTCTAAGTACTTGAAATAAATCTAAGCTAAGCTAAGAACAAAGACACTCTTCCCCAAATGGGGAAGAAAAACCAAGTATGGGAGGCCTTATCCCACTTCGCCTTGTTTTATTAATGAAGTACGAATGTCTTGAGAATTTAATCTTTGTCAGGACTTTTGAGAACTAACCTAGGTAAAAATAAAAAACTCTTATAAGTTTGTACAAAGGAGAATGACTTCTTTTTTGGTTTTGGATCCAGTTCTGCTTGCTCTTTCTTGTTTGGTTTTGCTTTTGGTTCACCTGTGGATAATAACTCTAAACAAGGACTAGTAAGAGTGTTAAGAAATCAAATTTAACCTGTGATTCGAAAATATTAAGTGGATGAGAAGACAAGTGCCTTATGAGATGAAACAAAAGATCAAAACAAAGGAATGAGACCCAAAATCAAAACCTGGAAAGGACCAGGCAAGCTCACCGATTTTTATGTAAAATGCACGATTTTTGACGAAACGACTTGAGACCTTTTGCAAATTTAAAATTAAAGATTTTTTAACATTTTAGGCTAATTTCCATAATCTGAAAAATAACAGAAAATTGCAGAAAATCAGTAAAAAACAGCAAGTACAAAATTGCATGTTTTTCGAGAAAAAGTCAAAAAATAAAATTTTTGAAAATTTTTTCGAAAAATTCTATGATTTTTATGCTAATTTCTAGAATTGAAAAATAGCAGAAAAATGTCAAAAACAACAAGCATGAAATGGCATGTTTTTCGAGAAAAAGTCGAAAATAAAATTTTTGAAAAATTTTCAATTTTTTTTTTTGATTTTATGAATTTCAGAATTAAGAAAAAAAAGAAAAAACACAAAAAATGACCAGCAAGCCTAAAAGTGGAAAATTTGCACGTTTTTCGAGAAAAAATGCACGTTTTCCAAGAAAGAGTGCATGTTTTCCAAGGCAAAAAGAAAGATGGATTCACAAAAATGGAAATGAAACTAAATCTTTAAAAGTGGGCCTTTAGAAAGATGGATTTAGCTTTGAAAAAGTAGATCTAAGGCTAGAAATCCTAGATCTAACTTAGTAGAAGCCAAGGAAGCTTGAAATAAAGATTTAAATGACTTGATAACTTCAATAAAAGTGGAAAAGAGGTAGAATAGAACCTTGAAAATAGAGATCCACTTGTAGTAACCAATGTAACCAAGATAATTTTTTGAAGTTTGTTGGAGAAGGCAAGAAAGATCAGGAACCATTTGCAACCCTGCAAACCAAATATATTAATAATGGAACACTTGTATGGTGAAGGTATTAGGTGTTGATACTAAATGCTAATACATGTCACAAGAATGAGTATATCAATGATAACCATAACACAAGATAATATAAGCTGAGTCATAAACATGTAAATAGTCCATCTGAACCAACATGTGTCTAATGAGAAAACACTAATGCAAATATGGGCACTACTAATTGCTCTGCAAATGGCTAAATGACTACATCAGTCCTCAAATCTGAGTGTCCTGAGCCTCAGTGATGGCATGGGAGGGTACTATAATCCATCAATCAAATTATGATCCATCATAAATGCTCATATCAGCATCTCATATGCAGGGGAACTAGCTGAAAAATGTACTGGAATCTGAAAAATAGAATATGGTAGCCCATCTACTATATATGTGATACCAGATACCTTTGTGGGGAAACTGCAAGTTGCGTGATAGCATTTTTGGCACTGTTATAGGGGAGGTAGAGGCCTAACTCTGGTGTTTGTGAGTATACCTTTTCTTTATTTATCAATCATATCGCATGTGGTTTAATCTGGTGGTTACTTTTATAATTGCTTAAATATGTATAACCATCCCTCTTTTTCACTCACCTCTCCATTATGACATTACCTTTCGGTGAATAAGGTTGTAAGTTCACTTGGCGACTCCACCGTGCAACTCCTATAATTATCTTTGTTGATTTTTCTAAGCAACATCGAGAGCCATTCTCTTGGAGAATGGGGACATCTGGTCAAGGACCAGGATGTGGAACCAGTCCAGCATTGGGGGAACTCAGCCTAAAGCT
The DNA here is from genome assembly GCA_001517045.1 of Pseudotsuga menziesii. Lineage (NCBI taxonomy): Eukaryota > Viridiplantae > Streptophyta > Pinopsida > Pinales > Pinaceae > Pseudotsuga > Pseudotsuga menziesii. The sequence continues at coordinate 13,516 of LPNX010636620.1, read as the reverse complement.
GAGTAGTCATTCTTTGAATGGGGACATCTGGTCAAGGACCAGGATGTTGAACCAGTCCAACACTGGGGGAACTCAACCTTGAGATGAGTAGCCATTCTTTGAATGGAGACATCTGGTCAAGGACCAAGATCTGGAACCAGTCTAGCACTGGGGGAACTCAACCTTGAGGTGAGTAGCCATTCTTTGAATGGAGACATCTGGTCAAGGACCAGGATGTGGAACCAGTCCAGCATTGGGGGAACTCAGCCTAGAGCTGAGTGGCCATTCTTTGAATGGAGGCACCTGGTCAGTTACCATGAGGATGAACCATTCTAGGACTGTTTAGGACTGGGGGACTCAACCTAGGGCTGAGGGATATTCTTCGAGAGAATGGAGGCACTCATTTAGTTACCAAGTATTTGACCTTGAGTCAAATTATGCAGCCTAGGGCTGAGGCACCTGGTCAGTTACCAGGACATCACTATAAGTCCTAGACCGGGTCTAGGCATGTGAGTCACTCCTACCCTCGATTTATGGGCTTTGTGACCTTCTCCAAGGATTAGCTAACCTTATTTAAGACACCTAGTTCCCGATGTTGGTGGCACAAAGAGTTTGAGTTAAAAGCATTAGTAATTCTCCCTATTTATGATGATGTACTTTGAGTGGGTATGAAGGACCCCTATGACCACTTACATTGACCATGTAGCACTTGAAGAAGGCTAAAAAGTAAAAGTCAAAAATACATAAGGACTCTTGGACCACTAAGGAGTCAAAGTGAAAATGCAAAAAGGCCTTTAGTACCACTAAAGATAAAAGTAAAAAAGTAAAATAATAAAATCATGTTCTTTTATTTTTTTGTGTCTTAGTCCACATCCAAGGGAATAAAACCTAAAATCCTATAAAGGAAGATCAACTCTATTTCATTTTACACACACTTGATCATCAACGTTGAGTTGCTCCATAGATGATTTTCGCTGGAAGTGAGAGAAGATCTTTGTTTTTTTATGCCCTAGCATGGAGGCTTTTCTAGCTAAGGCATCTCCATCATTCTTCATCAATCAACATCAGTAACCCTAAGCAAGCTAGGGAATCATCACCTCTTCCATGCAACTACCTTAAACAACTAAGGTATCCTTCCTCTCCTTCACGGCCAAGCAGAAGGGTTGGGCTAGGGAATCACCCACTTTCCCTTCACAGTCAACACCAGCAACTAGGGCATCACCCTAGGGTTTCCTCAGCTCAGGGGAAACCCTTCTCCTATTTCAAGAAGCACCATAACATCCACGGGATTCTGTACATAACCCTCGGCAGCTGCAGAAAACCCTCAGGCAGTCTATCTTTCTCAGGCAGCAACAAAACCCTCAAAATAGGCCTTGGGAAGATAGATCACGGGTAGGTGCAAAATAGTCTCGGGTAGCTTGTCTAGCATTTCGGGCAACCCTTTCTCAGCTGGGGCATTGGCACAAAATTCATGGGCTGTCATCTCTTGGGAAGACAATGTTGGTGAAATTGTCATTGATGCCAACATGGACTTGATGTCATTGATGTCACCATTGTTGAAGCCCCAGCTAAAGCCCTGGTAGATGTTGAGAAGCCCGTGATGCCTCCTGCTTGAAGAAAAGTCTATTGATGGGCTTCCTTCACTGGATAATACTTCATCAGCTCAATATGGCTTAAAGAGAGGAGATGCAGCAAAGCAAAATTTGACATTTGAGGTTTAAACAACCTTCAATCACTCTGAATAAGGCGCTGCCTGAGAATGCCTCTATAACTCAACAATGCTCAAGTATTTCTCAGTTAGCCTCTTCATCTCCTATGAAGGGTCACACAAATGAACAAGTAAATAAAAAAAACAGAACAAGGAAAAGAGGTGTACCATGGCTCAGTCTTGGTGGAAGAAAATAAAAAAAAAAGGTGTCTGATGAGAAACATGGTTCTGCTGCAGTATTTTTTATCTACATACCATTGTGTGAAAGATCAGATTTCTAGCTCCAATGATAATAGGGAAGAACTTAGCCAGTTTGCAAATAGCTTTCTTGCAATGTGTTGCAGTGGACTTGTGTCAAAAGAGACTCCTTTATTAGAAGAGTCTTGACCATCTCAAAAGTTGAATAAAAACAAGAGGTCTGGAAGCCCATCACCTCTGTCTGCAAATAAGGCTATTATGAAGTGTGGGAGATATCAATGGAATGCTCTAAGATTTCTCAAAAGGGGTCTGAAGATGTGAGTAATACTGGCAATGGACCACTTGTAGCTCAACACATGAGCACAGATTGTAGGGGTTCACGGGATGTTAATGCTGAATGTTCAGTACAAAATTCCGAGTTTTACAAATACTGAGATTTAACTAATTAACAGCAGTAAGGTGAACACTTCTAAGTCTGATATAATTTAATTATAACAGCAGAAAAGTGAACACTTCTAAGTCTGATATAATTTAATTATAACAGCAGTAAGGTGAACTCTTCTAAGTCTGAGATATGCCAAAAATGAAGATGTCTGTCCTGGAATCTGTAGCAGCTCCACAAAATTTGAATAAGGTGGATGATGATTGCTGAGAATACCACTTACTCATCACAGACTGTCACTACACAGTGTGCCCTTTCTCCACTACAATCAAATTGTCAATGTCCACAGTAAATTCGCCCTTCATATCAAAATGTCAGCTCATTCTTTTATATGGAGTCGGCCTCAAAACGAAAGTGATGCAAAAGGATGTCGGCCCAAGCTTATATACAATGTCGGCTCAATTAAAAATGAGAAGTCGGCCTCATCAAAATAGTCATGTCGGCCCATTAATTAAAAAAAATTTCATTAAAAAATTTATAATTTTTTATATGTCGGCTCCTCAATTTAAGGAAGGAAAATTAGTATAAATACCTCTTCAACGCATTCATTTTTTAAGACGGAATTAGCTGAGCTCTGAGGAAATTTCGGGGGTTTACTGTGGCAGAATTTCGCAGGTACAGAGAGGCAAAATTTTGACAGTAATTTTTTTTTTGTTTTTTCATGGGCAAGTAAGGAAATTTCGGTGGAGACCTCTGCAATTTTTGTCTAGCAGCACAGGAAATTTTGGACAGCATGGGAGCAGGCTCAATGTGAATTTTGTAGAGTATTTTTCTGTGGCAGCAGCAGGAAATTTATTGGGACAGCAGCATCTGGAAATTTATTGGGGCAGCAGTCAAGGGTTTAACAAGGCCCGAATTTTGGTGTTGGATGATGAACAGTCCTGAACTTGCATGCTAGGAAAACAGTCTGAGTTTTGTTACTGCTGCATCATACAGTCTGAATTTGAAGTTTGACAGTGATTTGGGTGATTTTTACTGCTGCTAAATCTAATCCTCCTTACAGTGTTCTCTTAAAGTTTTTGGGGTCTTCTACAATGCATTATTAAGGTATGTACAATGACTGAATAGTAATAAGGTATGGAGATGTACACTTAATAATGTTGATGATGTCTTTGGAGCTGCAAGCCTGTAAGGGGACCGAAAATTCTTTGTGAATATTACAGGTCACAGCGACATGAGTTTATCTCTGGATATGGCATTATATCTCTGGTTATGATCTTGACAGAACCTACAGCAGGTTAAATGCTCTGCTTTGATGAAGATGCCTTGATTAAGGAGTCTGAACATGATACATATGACTGGGGAGTGATATTTGTTTTATACCAGCAAAGCTTGATCTCATGGCAAATTCCAGAGATCTGATTATTCAGAAAACGCCCAGAACTCTTCATCTCTGCAAAATGGAGATGTCTCTTTCATAAAGTTTCGGATAGATGTGTTCTATAATGACTATTCAAAGAGAATCGGGCAAGCACCTTTTGTAGATGCTCCATTGGTATTTCTGCTTGGCTGGAATATTGTCAAACCCTGGTTGACTGGGACACTCAGTCCAAATTTGATAAGATTGAAGTATTTTACAGCGTTTATGCATATGGTTGATCAATCTCAGTCGTGTTGGAGACAGGAAAGTTACAGGCTTCAGTTTGAAAGCGTTGATGCATATAAAGTTATTGCTGTGGACACTGTGGCATAATCTTGGGCTAAACTAAGGACATGTTTTAAGACATCCTAAAGCCATAAAAGTGAAGAAAAGAGGAATAGCTGTAACATGATCCAATGACAAGATGACTTGAGATGAGCAGTGTATAGACAGAAGGATAAGGCTGATTGAAGCAGTACAAAGACAAAGAAGAAAACTCCTTTTTAAGCTTCAATACAAACAGAAAGCCCAAGCTCTTGAAGTGATAAACAGTTCTGAAGTTTTGTTGTTTGAAGACCATACACAGCCTGATTTTTAGAAGCACATTCTCAGTTATTATACACAGTTCCAGGTTGTCATATGTTTTGATGTTTGTCTGAAAGGAAAGAGGTGTGGTGAGCAGAGTTTGTCTGCTTATATGGAGATCAAGTCTGCAAGAATACACTGTCCAAGTTTGGACTTATGATTGAGTTCTTTTGAAGCATACACACAGTCTGAATTGATGTGTTCTCTGATATAATAACCAGTCAAGGTCAAGGTTGAATTTGACTATGAGCAGCAGTAAAGAAAGATAAATCACAAGTGCAGATTTATATGATACTGGCAGCAGCATAATGTATGCATGGTTATGATCAGAATGATGTGCCTGACAAGATGATGATGTGAGCAGCAGGGATGATGAGTCTTGATGATGACCAGCAACAAAGATTGACCAGCAGATGATGAACAGAGAAGATTATTGCAGCAATGTTGAGGAGCAGTAGATGAACTATGATCAATGTTACAGCAGAGCAGTGTTGATGATATGACAGAGTTGTCTTGTGTATGATGACAGTAAGCCTTAATGTAAAAGCAAGCTTGTCTTGCTTCTGAGGTTAGGATACCTCAATCACTTCTTAGCAGGGTCTAAGAGAACCAGGCAAGGTCCTGGATTAAGAGCAGGTGCTCTATTTATCAGTAGGTGCTGATTTCGCCTAACGGTTGTAGCCGGACAAATAATATAAAAAGATTACAAATTCATATGATGTGGTGTTCTTCTGTGTTATGGCTCTTGATGGTTTAACTGCTTTTGATTTATGAATGATGATCTGGAAGATGTTTATGAAATGTTTATGATAGAGTAATGAATTGTTGAATTGGTAGCTAACCCTGATAAACTGTGAAAAGGTGAAAATTGGCTGCACACTGATTCACCCCCCTCTCAGTGTCTACAGACAAATCATGAGCAAGTACTAAACCTTCATGGGTTTCTTGTCTGCACCTCCGGGAAGCAATAAACCTTCACGGGCAGCCTGTCTGTACCCTTGAGAAGCTGCACAGAACTTCCGGGCAACAGTACATTGGCTCGGGAAAACTCGGGCAGACTCATAATTATTCTGAGCAGCTCCTGTTCAATCTTGGGTAGCATTAAAAGGCCTGGGCAGCAGGCAAGGAATTTAGGGCAGCCTGGGCAACAGACAAAGAAATCCAGGCAGCAGAAAGAGACAAATCTAGGCAGTTGCCCTAATCTGAAGTTTTTTGTGATATTTATCTTCTTATGAAAATTTTTGGTCAAGATCTCTTAGTGATTGAACTTGTAAAAGCCTGCTAGGGTTTGGAAAATTATTGAAGAACATTCATCTCAAAATTCTGAGATTGAAAAACTCAGTCATCTCATTTAAGGGATGAATTACTAATGCTTTTGTGGTTTTTGTCCTTTAAAGTTTTCCTCGTGAAAAACATCTTTTGTTCATCTGTGTGATGTTTTGATTTATCTACTGCACTTGTCTTATTGTTATCTTACAGTCTGTAAAATTTTAAGAATACATGGTGTTGCTAAAATTTGACATGGTATCAAAGATTTGTGTAATATCCCAAATCCCGATATTTTCTATTTCTAAACAAATATGCTGATACAACTGGGCATGCAAATTGCCATGCAAAAATCCCTATTTTATAGGAAAAATTAGGGTTAGGGTTTGCGAGATAGAATGAACAATTACCACTGATAAGCCGACTGAATTGCTCTGAAGAAAGTATGCAAGCTCTGAGAACTGGATCAGAGATGGGCTGATCTCCTCTGCTTCAGGTGAACCCCCAGCAGCAAGATGCCCCAGTCAGAAAAGGGTGACGCCCTCAAGGAAGGAGGTGTCCGATGGAACTACGAATTTGCAAGGTTGATAGTTTTTCAGTGCCGGAGAGAATGCCTGATGCATGCGGAGGTTCTGAGACCTCTAGGCAGGGTAGCGAATTGCTTCAGAGAGGCAGCTACTCACGCCCCTGGAACCCCGAAACTGCTAATAACTGCTTCGGATGAGCACTGATGGATCTGATGATCGTCGGGTACCGGAGTATGAAGCTGATGATGAGAATGATGCCTGAATTTCGAAAGGAAACTGAGATCTGAAGGCCCAACAGCTGATTAGGGCTTTCTGGCTGAAAACCCCCTCTTACGGCTGCACACGTGTTCTTGCAACGATCTATACCATGTACTAGATAACTGATGAATGAATGAAGAACAAGTGGTGAACCTGTATGGCTTACCCAGAATAAGACTAGGACAGATGTTTCACTGCCGAAATCCTGTTAGCTAAAGACTCCGTCTCCAACCCCAACCGCTGTGCTGCACGCTGTGCTACTATCCAAGAGCTCCCAAAATAATAATAATCCAAAGTAAAGTCTCCTCTCGCTTTATCCTCTATTTATAAAGTTCAACTGCGCAAAACCTAATCTTTGACCTAATTAGGTCACTTTATCTTTTAATTTGCCGTTGACTTGCATGCATGCGGATCGAGACTTAAATAGTGCATGCATCATTAAATAATGCTTGGATGGCATGCACGAAGGTGGCTTTTGGCCCTGGTGGCCCTTCTTGACCAAATGATGATGCCCTAGATCTTCTATGGATGGCATCAGTCCTCAGCTGATTCCCTAGCTGTCAGTAACCGCTCGAACCCACATGAATCACATAGGTTAGCGGTTTTGGGCCTCAAGGCCTAATTGGAAGAGGACATTACAGTCCTCCCTGCTCGAGATTGCTTGTCCTCAAGCAACTTCAAACTGGGATACTGCAATACCTGTTCACCTTCCCAGGTGGCTTCCTCCGACGGTAGTTCTTTCCATTGAACTAAGTATTCCCTGATTACTCTGTTCCTGAGCTTCCTCTCTCTAGTTTGT
>LPNX010636599.1:152736-176409 GCA_001517045.1 Pseudotsuga menziesii | reverse complement strand
GGGAACATGGCCAGCATAAGATCAAGAGGAGTATGAGGCTCTTGCTAAATGTCATGGCAATACTATACAACGGACTCCCGGACCTAAGAGAGGACTCACGACATGGGCACCAAATGCCAAGGGGAGCTAACTAGGACACCCATGTATAGGAAAGCTCTACCATTCACATAGTACCACTTCTAACAGCAGCATGAAGGTTCCGTGATACCATGGAATGGGTTCATACCTAAGGTTAAGATGGAACGGTCATAAGGCAATGCATAAGTGCAAGCGGATGTGATATCCTAACCTATATGCCAGTTCAGACATAATACCTGTGATAGGCACGAACGGGTCGAAACCTCGGAGAGAGTGTAGAAAAATTGGATCCTACATGACAACCATATTAGTCCAAAACATCCCAAAATAGTCAATAGAATCCAAACTATAGGATATAGGGAGGAATGATCATGACAATAGCACCCAAAGGAAATAATGCGGTGAACGATGGGACATAAAAAGGAAAGCAAGGTGTAGACCCAACGTTCACGCATCCACTACCACCCCCCATGAGGGTGACCACTGGTGTAAATACCGAGCGAAGGGAATAAAAGGCCTCCACAAATGAAGTAGAGGACAGAATATGACCAGTCCCAAATCAATGAGCACGGTAAGGGGTTGTGATGCCCCCAAGTCTAACACCAGTGTCCATACTAGGACCAAGACGGGTGATAGGATACCAGGCATGCCAAAAATAAAAGGATCCAAACTCAAGAGAGCATAAATATACTCAAGTAACCACGATCCCAAAGGCCAACAAGCGCACAAAGAGCACACTCCTAAGAAAATCTACAGCCAAAATAAAAGCAAACCAAGGGGAGGATATGTGAGCTCCCGAATGTAGCAGGTATGTCTCTCCTGGGAGAGGCTCAAAACTCCCATACACTACAAGCGGAGGTACGTAACCAATTATAGTGGCCCTCAGCTTCAACGCATAAAGCGACTATGCTGTCCGACCTCTACCTGGCCGGGATACATGCAGAATAACCTCTACACGTACCCCCTCGATATCCTAGGTAAGGTCACTAAGGTCACCTCAATATAATCAACGCTCAGGCGGACAGTCGCGGGCGGGATTGACCGTATGGGCAGGGTAGCTGAGCTCGAAACTCTCGAAAGAGCCCCCAGATATGAATACAATCCTGGCTATATCGCCGGTGCTACTCAGTTATGACTAGGGGTCATCCCAATCAATAACCGCTCACACTGCCTCGTGCTTAACTCCCATGTAAGAGGAGCACCCTGAGAAACACTAATTATATCAAGGATTTCACTATCTCACCTGGACAGACACATACATGTTGTTGTTTAGTGATCTTGGAGAATTAACTCACAATGAACTATTCCAAGATCCTAAAACCTAAGCTTGTTGGTGCACCCTAGAAAAGAAAAGAGTGTAATTCATTTTATTTAGCGTTGATTTTATTTGGCTGTAATTAGTCAAAGGGAAATGGCCGTGCAACTAATGACATTATGACTCAGCAGTGAAATAAATATGCACACCATAACAAACAATGCTAAGTGCAATCTTTGTAAAATGAAAAATAGGTTATGCCACTACATGAGATGCACAAATATATATTTCTTTCCGAATGCCAATTCAATCCTTCCTATATGAAAGCCTAAATACAACTCTCATCCAAGCAATCCAATGCAAGTGCCTCCTCAAATCCATATCTAAGATGCAACTAAGAGTGCAACTACTTTGTATTTTTCAATATAAAAGAATGAAAAATGCAATAAAAGTCATCTAAAACTCTCAGTCTCTGCAGCAAGTATAAAAGACAAGCCCAGCAAGACACCAAGACAAAAAGAGTAATGCACTAATGGCAAAACAAAAAGGATAAATGACTAAAACTACTTTCAAAGGAAAATCAATGAAAGAGCGGTCTCTGGTCACAAAAGAAGCATCCAATAGACAACATCAGACCCAAGGAAGACCCAACCACACTCACAACCCACCCAGCAACTTCCCCCAACATCAAACTCACCAAAAGGGAGGATGTACACGACTGTATAAAGAACATCCGCGTATGTACGCGAATTTAGACCAAAAACCCGCATGGAAAAGCCAATATACGTGACTTTTGGCCAAAAAACCGCATGGGAAGGCCCATATACGCGAATTTAGGCCAAAAACCTGCGTGGAAAAAAGGATTTTAGTGTAAAATCTACGTGTGTACGTGACTTTTGGCCAAAAATCCACGTATGTACGCGACTTTTGGCCAAAAACCCGCGTGGACAGAGAAGGCAGTGGTAAAAAGCAGGCAAGGGGTCAAACAAATAAAGGGGAGTGTCAATGGATGAACATACAATAAAATGCAACCTAGAAACAAAGAGAAATAGAGAGCAAGTCAATAATATCAAGCCCATTGTGCCCATAAACCCCAAAATAAAAACAAGGGATGTCCCCAGCGGAGTCGCCAATTCTGTTACGGAGAGAAATTCCTATGGCTTGGGGTACCACAACAGACAGCTAGACTCCAGAAATCAATCTTCTCCAATATGCAATAGAAATAAACAATCTAACACTAAAGGATCGAACCTCGTACCTTATTCTGGACGGTTGAAGTAGATCCCCGTTGAGCTTTCCAATCTTCAGCTTGAATTGTTATAGCACGTCCTCAACAACCAGTAAACAATACAAGCATACTATATTTCATGGTGTTAGATCTATTCTAGCATATATAATCAATAATGTAAAAGCATTTGACATATTCCAATGGAAACAATATTCATTCAAATACACATTACTGGACAGGAAAAGATTTTTCTATTAATAAGAACCAGAGATTACAAGTGACAACCTCTGACGGCACGTCTGCGAACCGGAGAAACGGAATCCCCCACTTGGGCCTCCACCACCTCAATCCTCCATCACTTCGATAGCAAGCTTACTAACAATGGGCAAGCTTGGGAAGAACACAACAGTGCTCCAAGGGACAAAGGGATGCAGACTCAAGCATAAAGTTCTGGCAACAATGGACTATAGTTTCGATGCTCTCAACTTTCTCTTATGCTTTCAATGTACCAAGGGGTTCCTTATATAGCTCTTCAAAGGGATACTGAAGGGTCGAATCCGTGCGATCTCAAGGCATATGGAAGGCCAGGAGTCATATGAGTCGGATCCAAGTCAAGGAACAGTCCAAAAGGATTTGGATTTATGCACACATCCCGATGTACGCGACTATCGAGGGAATATCCGTGTATGTATGCGGTTATAGGGGAAAAATCCGCGTATATCAATATTATAATGTTTTTTGGGGATGATTAAGGTAACATCAAAAGATATAAAGTGGTCCAAAGGGGCTAACGAGTCTGCAGCGGGACAAGGGAAGGCCATACAATGTGTGATTCACCTAGTGTGGTGAAATCCGCTATAACACACGTTGCAACTTATCATGAGATAAGTCCATTCTCACATTTTTTCTGAACATGATAAAGGAGGGGCTCGTTCCCAAAAAGGGTATTTTAGTGTTTAATTTAATGAGTCCAATGAAAGGAAACTCGTTGTTGTTCAAGTTTAGAGAGTCTTAATGGGACTGGAGAAGACTTTGAAAGGTCATTTTTCGTATGATTTAGTCTTCGAGGCTCGAAATAGTATAAAATAATACCCTAGAGAACTCATTTATTCAACGACTAGAGTGTACCTTTTTTGTAAATAGTCAGTCCGAACCGAAAAATGGGTAAATTATTGTTGGAAAGACGACCTTTCAAGTACTTTTATGAGCGCAAAAGATAAAATTTCACTTGACAATATTTTCATATTTCTAGAGTCATAAAAGATCTTAAAGAGGACTCCATTGGGGTTCCTTTTCGTTAAGAGTTTAACGAGTCTAAAAAAATAATAAAAGTTTACTAAAAATATTAATTTTAGGGTTTAACAAGAAAGACTAAAGTTTCAAAAATACACTAGGAACCTTTTTCATGTTTGAAATCCAGAGCATGAAAAAGAGATAAAGTAAGCTCAAACCATTTTCCATGTTTTAAATAGAGCACGAAAAATGAAAAGTAAGCTCAACACCATCTTATTGTTTTTAATGAGCTTGAAGATGAGTTGGAAGAATGCTCATGCTATTTGCTTCATTTTTTAACGAGCTTGCAACAGATAATGAACTGTGCTCAAGATGTTGGTTCATGGTTTAGCGAGCTTGAAACCAAGGAGAAAGTATGCTCATCATGAGTCTTTTCGGCAGTATTTTCCAAACATGATGCTCAAATCTTGGTAATTCCCCCCAGTAAAACTCTCAACTGGATCAACCTTATCGTAAAGAGGTTGAATACATGCCCACCAAGCTTTGTTTCATCTTCCTACTCTTTTTCTTCACCAAACTTAAAACTTTGGGCTAATATTAAGAAAAGGTTCACCAGAGAGCAAGGAAGAAAGAGGACCCAATGACAGATGAAATGAAGTTTCAAGTCCTAAATAGGATGGAAGAATCGCTTCAAAGGGATCACCCGTTCCATTTTTACACAAGCTTGAAACATAAAAGAACTATGCTTGATGGACGGTTTCATTTTTATGCAAGCTTGAAAAATCCTAATTCATTTTTTTAACGAGCTTGACATAGAAGGGGAACTATGGTCGGAAATGGTTTCATTTTTAGACAAGCTTGAAACCAAAGGTAAACTATTCTTGGGATTGGTTTCATTTTTACACAAGCTTGAAACCAAAAGGTAAACTATGCTTGAGGTTGGTTTTATTTTTTAACGATTTTGAAACCAGAAGTAAACTATGCCTAGGGTAATTTCTATTTTTTAACGAGATTATAACTAGAAATAAACTATGCTTAGAGTCACCTATTTCATTTTTTAACGAGCTTGACACAGAATCAAAACTATGCTCTCCTTAGTTCTTAGCCAACATGATGTCCAAATGTTGGTAGGTTTCCCCCACTACATAAAAATATAGCATCTTAACTCTATTATGATGTCCATAGACTGGAGACATGCCCCCCAAGATTCCCCATGATGGAAAGAAGCTATCGGTTGACAAATGACTGAAACCCAACATGATGTACAAAGTTGAGGGACATTGCCAATGAAGGGGAAGGAACCACAAGAACATGCAGGACACTCAGGGAAGTTTGATGACTAGAATTCATACGACAATTGGGTTTAACAAAATAAAGTTGATTGAATCTTCCCATCATGGGAAAAATGCATCACTTGAAAGAGTGTGGAAACTACATATTTCATGGTGTAAACATAATCTCATCCAAGAAGTAGATTAAAATCTAAGGGACCTTGGAATACCATAACATCAATGCAGATAGTTTTCTCTCCTAAGGTAATAGGAAAATGAGGAAGGATCCCTAAAGGTGGAGTAGGTATTCTATTAAAATCCAGTATTTGGTCGGAAGCTAGTACAAGCTGAGGAGAACCTATAACTTTCCAAGAAGTTGAGGATAAAATATTAACAGAAGTGCCTTCATAAAAAATAGTGTGAATTATTCTCCTAGTAGTAACTTGCACAGATATATGGAAAGGAACACCCGAAGGAATACAAAATTCTATTAAAGTACTCCAATAAAAGGAAATAACCTTAGTACTTGGAGAGGGTTCTGTTGAAACAGACAGAATGTCCCCTTGTATAGAACAATCTGAATTGACTACGAAAACTTTAGATGATTTCATTTCACTCTCAACTGGAAGAGAGGGAGAAGACAAAGACTATGTCAAAGTGACTACTTCAATATTAACAATCTTGGGTGAAAGAGTGGTATTCGGTGGAGAAGACATGTAACATACCCAAATAAACTATAAAATGCATATATAAATGTGTATGTAAAAAATATCCAAATATAATTTCTTCCACAAAAATTTTGGCTATGACCTTTCATAACAATTCATCCTTAAGCTAAACAATTAACAATGTTAATTTCTGCAAGTAAAACAACTTCTGCAACCAGAAAGTTGTTTCCATGCTAAAACTAACTTTCTGACTTGTGACTTCCGCATTCCACCTTTATCCCTTCCATTGCAGACTGCAGGAAACAAAAACTAGATAAACGACGAAGTCATTTATCCACATCTCCACCTTTCGCATTCCGCCTCTCTTCCTTTTGCTGCAAATTGCGGGAATTGGAAACTTGATAAATGATGAAGTTATTTATCCACATCTCTGCCTTTCACATTGTGCCTTTCCACCTTCCACTATGTGTTGCAGAAATAAAAAACATCACAAATGAAGAAGCCATTTATTTACCTTTCGCTTTCCGCCTTCATCCTTCCCTAGACAGACTCTGAATCATGAAAACCCATGCTCGACCTCGTTTCTCCTTCTGATTTCCGCCTCCCTCCTTTTTCCTTCCATTGCGAACCCAAGGTGTGAAAAACCTATGTTTGCCTTAGAATTTTTTGGCTCTTTCCACAAACTAATTCGATCTTACAAGTTATAATGGATTAAAAGATAGAGTAGGTGCATTCTATTCAATCATAACCATTCTCAATCGACCAAGAGTATTTCTCCTATGTGAATGACAAAAACCCAAAGCAAGGCATCAACATAGTAGCTGTATCTTACCATTAATGGCTCATAACCAGTGCAATCACAGTGATACAAATAAACACCTATTCCTAGACAATACTTTCATCAACAACCATATAATCCTGCTTAATAGATAAACTCTAATTCATAGAAAATAAACGATAAGCTTCGAGTTGCAGGGGGAATTGATCCTTCCAATGATAAATTTTAGCGAATAAATAAGAGTTTAAAGAACACACATATTTGCTATATATAAGATCAATATCATCATATCAACGGTCGAGAATAACTCTGCAGAATGAGATAACGTCTAGGATAAGCGCTGAGATCCAGAAGTGCTCATGGACAAAGCACCTTTATGATCAACGACAGAGATAGGTCTTGGAGAAGATCAATGGATGTGAGTTATTTCTTTGAATCAACTAGAACGAATTAAGAAAATCTTGTTGTGCAAAAAATTTCTATAAAATACACCTTATGGTAATTGGGTCCCATCGTCGATCTAGATCCTACGGACCTCAAGGATTTTGCTGATTCAACTAGCAGGGAAGTTAACTGCAGATATTGGCGTTGAATTTTTAATGCAAGATATTTTTTTTTACTTGAATTTTTTCGTTGATCGAGGTTGGAGGAGATCCAACAACGCAAGATCAATTCGCTCGTTCAACTATAAGGGGAGTTAACAGTAGAGGTTGGACACAAAATTCTTCTGAAATCTCATTCATCGTAGAATTGAAGTCCTCTCTTTATTGACCATTAGAGGGACCGTAGGAAAAGTTGGTTAAACTTGTCATTCGACTAAACCACGTATCTGACTATATAAAGACTGTATACAAAGGGCTTATCATCAAAGGCATAGTGCATTCTTGACCAAAACAATGCATAAATTAAGAGCAACCAAAGAATGCTTATATGAGCATGCACACTCGTCTAACAATGATACTTTTAGCAAAAAACCTAAGGAATTCTCTTATCATTACAACAACACAGAAAAACATACATTTATACATCCACCAACGCGCCCTAATCTCATCAATCATAGAAATCAGGCAATATGTAAATATCTCCGTACATAACAACAATCCACCACATGGGTTTCCAAATACTAAATGTCAAGCACAATCATTCCAAACATTGTATGAGTACAACAGTTCATAAGCATCATTAAATATAAGCTGCTATTTAATCATTTCATTTATATTGAAACACATCTTTAACACAAACAATCATACCCTTATCTCAATAGGTTTGTAGAAACAATACTCAGTAATGGAACTTGTTGTAAAATGAGCCACAATGAAAAGGGAACAACCAATTTACACCCAACCGTAGATTAGACACATATCACTCTGTCCTCAATCACCCCTGAGCTGAAATATGCATGCCGAGAGTGGTGAAAGTCAAAATCAATCTAGTTCTCTAGTGAGAAATCACTTGCATAACACAGAGTGCTCACACAGCAAGTATTCCTTCTTCCATCATACTCAGCGACGTCCCTCCTCCTCGCATATGCTTACTTATTTATCCTTTTTGTTGTTCCTAGGTCTTTTGTAGCTAACAGCTAGTTCCCCCTAGGAATTTCTGCTCTGCTACCTCTTTGATTCCATAGGGTGGGTCTAGTGCCATACTGGAATTCCCATGCTTGGTGTAACTTCCCCGAGAGTGACCCTTCATGTCCCCCACTCTTGCATGCATAACTTCCTCATTCAACATGGTTGTCCCTATCATTCAGTTTTTATTATAAGCATCATGTTTCAGTTACATTTGTCCTCTAAGGACTGTTAACCTAAAAAATCCCTCACTCAGCTCTGCATGGCCTACACAACCCAGGGACACCCATGCACGACCTTGATTTGACCCCATTTGACCCCCACACCCTGAAGAAGGCTTAAAAACATGAGAAAGGGCTTAAAAACCCCTAAAAAGAGCCAAAATAGCTCTCATAGGGGCTAAATCCTCCAAAAAGGAGCTAACCCCCCTCAAAGGACCTTAAGACCCCCAAAATATCTAAATATTGAGCGAAAGGGGCTAAATCCCCAACCAGTGGCTTAAAACCCTAAAAATCCCAAGAAAAAGTATAAATAGAGGGGTGGGGGTCACTCTCAAAACATTCCTCCCTTGCATACTGTTATATTGTACGAGTGAGTGCCTTGAGACCATTTTCCTCTCAAGCCATTCACCCTCCCTCTCATCCATTCTCCCATATAGCCATAGCTCCCCCATTCTCAAGAGAGGTGCTTCTCCAAGCTATGGCATGGTGGCCCATTTCCACCCATAGGAGGTATAATTTCTGTTTTGTGTTGTTTATTTTAGTTTTTCTAACATATATTTGCTTGCAGGTTTCATGGCCTACATGTTCTTGCAGGTCTCCTTTGTTTGCTTACAGGTCTTCAGGTTTTCTAACAAGTTGTATGCAGGGTATTGGAGCTAAACCCATAACCTTGTGTGCAGAGGGGTTTCTTTGTTTCTGTTTTGGTTTCATTTCTATTTCGTTTTTCTTGCACAACCACCAGGAACCCTACCCTTCCATCCTATAGATGGAAGGTAGCCATTCCTGCCCTGTAGTAAGGGAGAAATCCCTGCTACAAGGACCGATTGGCATATTCTAGGTTCACCAATCTCATTAAAAAAAAAATAGTATTTTCAAAACATATTACAAATAAATTTTATCACTTTGGGATATTACATCCTTTCCCCCTTATTGTAACATTGTCCATAATGTTCTCACTCATCTTCTATAGTTCATGAGAATAGACCTGGGTACTTCTTTCGCAGGGAATCCTCTAATTCCCAGGTCACCTTCTCTGGGATAAAGTGCTTCAATTACACTTTAGCCCGAGCGACAACTCAATTCTGAAGCAAAGTTTCTTTCCTGTCTAGAATGCACACAGGTTAATCTTGGAATTCACCCTCTTGTTACACCTATACCACATTCCAATCAATGATGTGAGTGAAATCATATACATATTTATTTAGTAATGAAATGTTAAAAAAATTATGAATTCTTAAGTGTGCTGAAAGAGCCAGCTTGTATGCCATGAGTCCAATCCTTTCCAAGACTTGAAAGGGTCCACAGAACTGTGGTGTTAATTTTGTGCAGCTTCCCAGTTTTAGGGAGCTATTTTTGGGCTTGACTCAGAGGTAAACATGGTCTTCGACTGAAAACTCTTTATGATGTCATTTCAAGTCAACATAACTCTTTTGGAGATCCTACGCCACCTTCAAATTCTTCTATACCTCCTGAACAGTTTTTTCCATGTCTTGCAACATTTTAGGTCCTATAATCAAATGATCCATAGGGCTATCCCAACTAACAGGGGTAGTACACTCCCTTCCATACAGGATTTCAAATGGACTAATCTTGGCAGAGACCTAGTAGCCATTATTGTATGCAAATTCGGCCAGATGCATATAGTCTTTCCACTTAGTGGGTCTTTCCATGACATACATCCTTAAAATGTCCCCAATGAATTGATATTTTCATTCTGTTTTCCCATCTGTTTCAGGGTGATAGCTAGTGTTGAAGTTTATCTTGGTTTCCAGCCCTACAAACAATGACTTCCAAAATTTGCATGTAAACTTGACATCCCGGTCAGAAATTACCATCTTCGACACTCCATGAATTCGAAATATCTCCTTCAGGAATATTTCAGCAACATTGACAGCCTTATAAGTTAATTTCACAGGTATAAAATGAGTAGAATTTCTTAATTTATTGGCTACAACCATAATTGAATCATGTTGTTTTTGAGTCAGAGGCAAACCTGTGATAAAATCCAAAGATATTACCTCTTGTTTCCATTCAGTAATTGGTAAGGGTTGTAACAAACCTGCTGGATGTTGGTGTTCAGCCTTTACCTGTTGGCATTCCAAACGTGTAGACAGGTAATCAACTAGATATTCCTTCAAATTATGCCAAAATAATTGCTTCATGAAGTTTGTTATCATCTTTTGGTAACCAGGGTGTCTTGCATAAGGAGGTTTTTGTATTTCATCCAAATAAACAATTTTAAATCCAGAATATTAGGCAAGTATATTCTTCTTTTAAACCAAATTAATACTTTCTGGTCTACTTTGAATTATGTTCCATTCAAGTTTACCTCTTATGTCAGTAGTTTATTCAGTAGGTTCCCATATTTATCATCGTGGCTAGCTATTTTTATTCTTCTCAACAAATCACCTTATGGTTGACTCACAATGATATCATATACCTCATGAGTTCTTCAGTTGAGTGCATCAGCCACTTTATTTTCCTTACCTTTGATATGCTTCAATTCAAAGTCAAATTCGCTTAAGAATTCCATCCATCATGCCTGTTTGATGTTGAGTCCAGGCTGAGTAAACACATGATTTAGGTAGGTGTTGTCTGTCAGTAAGAGGAAATTTTTCCCTAATAGGTAGTGATGCCACATCTTTAAGGCATGCGCTACTATAGACAATTCTAGATCATGCACAACATAATTTCGTTCATGATCCTTCAACACGTGAGATTCATAACATACCACATGTCCTTCTTGAGATAGTATTCCCCCCAATCCATCCTTAATAGCACCAGTACATACTATGTAATATTTATAGGGGTCAGCTACCTTCAACATATGGGCCATGGTTAATAGTCTTTTTAGGTTTTCAAAGCTCTCCTAAGAATTCAAGGACAATACAAACTTTAATCCCTTCCTTTGTAAGGAAGTAATATGATAGGCTAACCTTGAGAACCCTTGCATTAGCCTCCGGTAGTACCCGGTGAGTCCCATGAAAGATCGAATGTCAGCGACATCCTTTGGCACGATCCATTCCAAAATTGTTTTTATCTTCTGTCGATATACCGCAATCCATTTTTTTGAGATGACATGTCCTAAGTACTAAATTTATTTCTTAAATAACTCACACTTCTCGAATTTAGCATACAACTAGTGGTATCTTAGGGTCTGTAGTACAATTTTCAAGTGTTGTTGATGTTCTTCTTTTGGATATCATCAATGAAAATCAACATGAAATGATCCAAGTACTTGTTAAATATGCTATTCATCAGACACATAAATGTAGCAGGGGCATTGGTCAAGCTGAAAGGAATTACTATGAATTTGTAATGCCCATATCGGGTCCTAAAGTTTGTTTTATTAACATCTTCTTTTTTAATCTTGATTTGGTGGTAACCAAACCTCAAATACAACTTGGAGAAGACTTTTTCTCCCCCTACTTGATCAAACAAGTCATTAATATGAGGCAGAGGATAAATTTTTTTTATGGTCACTTTATTTAATTGTATGTAGTCTATACATAGTCTTAAGGTCCCATCCTTCTTCTTCGGAAATAAAATTGGGGCCCCCCAAGGTGACACATGAGGCCTAATATAAAACCTATCTAGTAGTTCTTGTGACTAGATTTTCAATTCTTTTAAATCAAGGATACTCATTGGATAAGGTACTTTGGATGCTGGAGCAGACCCAGGTATAACTTTAATGGAGAAATATATTTCTCGTGGAGGGGGCAGTCTAGGTATCTCCTCTGGGAACACATCCATGAATTCCCTTAAAACTGGCTGTTCCCTTAAAGATGTTGGGTTTTCATTAAGGATTAGGTCAACAATATTCATAGCATAGAGCTTACAGTCCTTTTGTAATGTCCCCATTTTTAATAATTGCATAGCAGGACAATTCCATCAATCCTACTAGTTCCCTAGGTTGGATGGATACATTTGGAATTTTAATAAGGGAGATAATAAATTATGTTTAGACATCCGAATGGAATAAATATTTAATAATGGAGCTTATTAAATAAATAGAATATAAAATTGAAGTGGAAATGGAGCATGGAGACACATGGAGATTATGGGGCCCACACAAGCTAGATTTTCTATTCCACATGGTATCCTCCTCTTGTAATTTTGAATCCATAAAAACCCCAAGGGTCTTGGGATGAGTTGGAAGGTAAATATACTTGGAATAAATCAATTAAGGTTGAATTGGAGTGGAAGAGTAACTCCCATGGAAGAGGAAGAGGCGTTTTGGAGCTAGTGAGACACTTGGACTAGATTCCCTAGCTCTATGACAATAATGATGAAGACGCAATGAAACCTATGACACAAATCAGATATGAAGGATGAAATATGAAATATATGACATCTCATGGATACAATAGCTCCAAGAGGGCACTAAATGTATTTAGGGAAGCTAATATGCTTCCACATGTGATTTGGTGGAAGTGGGAGACTAGGAAATGTTGTACAAGTGGATTTATTTGGAATCTATTCCCAACTAGAGTTGGAATGCATCTCTTCGAAGTAATTCGACCCATATAGAGCTTGGAAACTTTATAAATGTAAAGAACAAATAATGAAGGAAGCTTTGATCATTTGAGAAATTTACATTTGTGAATTGAGAGAGCTAGTGGTTGACTAGTTTCTTGCCTTAGCCAATTTTGAGGGAATACCCATCCAAGTTGGTGTTTGGAGAGGACATTCAGGTATTTCATGGATATTTAATGGATTTTATATTTTTATGTGTAAGCTACATGGAAACTTGTGGTTCTTCTAGTGTAACACATTCTCTCAACCATTTCCAATCTTTCTTGCATATTCTTGCTCATCGAGGGATTGCGCTTTGGGTGATATATTGTACTCTTTGGTAGAGATTATAATGGTCCATTTTTTATGGTAATAATATTAATATACTATGTTCTTCATCTTCAGAAATTCTCAGGTCAAAATACCAAATGGTCTTATGTAGAAGTGATTATTAATGAGCAAACAATGACCATTTCCCCACTAGATTGATGTATGACATTGTAATGATGATTATTTTGAATGAAAGAATGTATCTATGATATATTTATGATGAATGGAATTCCATTTATACTATTTTATTCATACTTATAAATTCTCAGGTCGAAATACCAAATGGTTGTATGTAAAAGTCACTATTAATAAGCAAACAATGACCATTTCCACACTATATTGATGTATGCCATTGTAATGCTGATGATTTCGAATGAAAGAATGTTTATCTAATATATTTATGATTAATTGAATTCCATTTATGGGTATTACAATTTCCATATCCATCACATAATAATTTGAAGTCATCTTACTCGGTTTATTTGCATTTGGAGAAGATTTGGTTCCTTTTCCCCAAGGGTCGAACTAGTGAATTTGTAGCTGTTTGGGAGAGGGTTATCACAGAATTTATAAAATGGATAATGATTCCCATAATAAATTAATAATTCCCCTTTAAAATCCTCTTCCTCTGTTCATAAATTTGAGTGGGTTTGGGAGAATTTGGGAAGCCATTTTCAGCATTTACCTTGGGGGAATTGGAACCCAAATTTGCTAGTAAAAACTCCTACCTTGGCCAGAATATTAAAAAAGTTTGCAGAAGTATTTGGAGGCTCCTAAAACATCCCTGAAAATAATATTCAATTATTAATATCATTAATATACCTTTTTAGAATATTTTGGAGCAATTGGGTCAATTTGGAGACCTAGACATCAAAACTAGTCAAAGGTCGAAATAGGGAAAAAGTGAAAAAGTGAAAAATTGGTCATTTTAATAAAATTATTAAAAAGAGACATTACATTGGTATCATATCATGGTCTTGGCACTTGATGGTATTAAATAGGATTCAAATCAATAATCCACCACCCTTAAAACCTTAACTTGAAGGTGTTTTGTTGAAGAAGAAGAGGTACATTTCGTTGAAACTATGACAAACGAGGGGAAGGGATACACTAATCATGATAAGGAGGAATATATTAAACTCATGAAGCCTCTATTTTATTGCATAACCAAGAACATGACCCAGCAGCTTATGAAAGGATTTGAATTATTATTTAGCCAATTTGGAAGCAAAGGAGTAATAGGAGATAGCAGTAGTTCACAATCAGAAGAAAATAAGACAATGGGTGAGCACATTTTCTCAAGAACAGGACCCCATAATAGACCCCGTGAATTTCAGATCACAGCAAGTCCTACTGCACCTAAATTTATTATACCCAAATAATATCCTAACATTCAACTTGAACTTGCTACAATGGGAAAAGAATGGGATAAATTGGATGAAGAAGATTGTAAGAAAAGGGTACCATTTGATCAGTACCTTCTTGCTGCAAATGAACTAAAAAAGAAGCAAGATAATAGGTATCTATAACAAAACACAGAATTGAATTGTTCCATTGGTAAATTTCCACTCCCTACTTTTGATGGTTCCTCTAAAAGTTCTTCTAACACTTGGGGTGAAAACATTAGATGTGTATTTTCAGCTGAATCCGATGGTGGAAGAAGATGCCTTAAAAATGGCCATTTTGCACTCGGAAGGAGATTGCGATGAATGGTGGTTCCATGGTATAAAAAATATGTGTCATGATCAGGTCAAAACATATGGATAATTTATTGATAGGGTACTAAAGATATTTGAGTAAAAATACCTGGAATTGTCTTTCAAAGAACTAGCCCAATTGAAGCAAGCCAGGACCCCTAATGATTATATGATGGATTTTCAAAAATTATCAGTCAAGGTGGCTGATTTGTCTATGGGAAGGTTAGTATTGCTTTTCACTGAATTTTTGGATGAACCCTTAAAAGTTTTGGTCAAATCCCACAAGCCCACTACATTAAAAGATGTAATGAGCTTGACTAGAGATCTCCAAAATGTGCTTCCTAGAACAAGATTTCCTCCCAAGCCTAACTTCAAATTTGAAAAGAAACCTTGGAAAAGAGATGAAACTAATAAAAATACTTTCAAAAGAGATTCAACTGAAAATAATAAGAAATAAGGACTAAACAGGGATGAACTTTGAATAAAAAAATTGTGCTTCAAATGCTTTCGACCATGGACATCAGGGCATAAATGTACCAAGGGAAAAGATCAATACATAGAATTATTTTCTGATAATGATGGGTATGAAGGGGGTATGGATGAGGGACACAATTCATATAAAGAGGATTCATATGAGACAACAGTTGAAGAATAAAGAAAATAATAAAATCAGCCTTCATTGGACAAAGCAAGAATGGAAGTACTTTCAACAGTGCCTCACTATCACACTATTCGATGCAAGGGTGTGATACTAGGAAAAATAGATTCAGTTTTAGTAGATGGAGGAGCCACACATAATTAATTTATGCATATATGGTGGAGAAAAGGAATATACTTATTGAACCATTCGATGGCTTCACAGTTGTCATTCCTGGTCACAAAACATGGGTTCCAAAGCTGCAAGTCAATGTATGTAACTATACTTTTGTTGATAGTTTTTATGCGGTTGATGTTGCTGATACTAATGTGATTTTAGTAGTGCAATGATTGTATTCTATAGGGGAGAATACAGTAAATTATCAAATTCCTGAGATGAAATTTCAATATTCAAAAGGTGCACTAAGGGTTATAAGAGGGCAGCACACTTACCCAAATCAAGTAGTGAATTGCAATACTACGAGATCAATATTGAGGCAAGGGGACAAAGAATGGGATTTTGAATGTAATATCACATCTACCAAGCCAAAAATAAAGGTTTTTGAACACCCAAAGGAGATAGAGAAATTTTTTCAAAAGTATGAAAAAGTTTTTAGTGATCTTCCACATGGTGATCTACTTACTTGGATGTACAAGTACTTTCATGACTCTTTAATGAGGTACCTTCTTGATGTAAATTTGAATGATGTTGTTATATAATTTCATGATCTATATTTTTTACTCATGAGGTTTGGAAGGGTGCAATGAAGGCAATGGGATCCTAGAATTGCTTGGTTTCATCTCACTTGGAGTAGAACCTTGGTTGTTGGTTTGAGAAAGCAAACCAACCTTCAATTATTTTAGTTCATCTTTGCAAGGGAGTGTTACACTTTCCTATGTGGGAGAGATTTTGAGAGATGGATTCAATTTTCACATGCTTGGTTCTCATGGAATTTCATCATAGACATTTCACACCATGCATGTACCAGGATCATATGGGACCCTAGGATCATTTTTGGTCTCATTAGTTTCAATTGTGGGGGCAACAAGCAGCATTGGAGATTTGATCACCACTTGAGAAAATGATTGTAATCAAAGTAGTGCAGCATAAATAATGGTGGTTCCTCTCTAAAATTTCTTGGAATCTTATTAAGTTCAAATCTTGGTGACTTTGCACCAAGTTCAAAGAATTATACAAAATCCAAAACGGGTGAAAGTTCAAAAAAGGTTTCCAAAATATCGAGATGAATATTATTTGCACAAATTTTGTTTTTATGGATTTGATTAATTCTTTTGGTGTTAGTGGTGATGTTACAGGATATATCAATATGCACAATCCACATCTCTTTACTTTTGGGAACACAAAATTTCAGTACATGAGTGCCACTACTAAAATTGAAGCTAAAGAAAATAAATGAGCAGAACCATAATAGAGCACTTGGTGCAAAGGAAGGAGTACCAAATGAGGATTCCACTTGGGAATATGAAAAAATATTGCAGCATAAGAATATGAAATTTATTGAGGACAAGCAATCTTGGGTGGAGAGGACTGTAATGTCCCCATTTTTAATAATTGCATAGAAGGACAATTCCATCAATCCTACTAGTTTCGTAGGTTGGATGGATACATTTGGAATTTAATAAGGGAGATAATAAATGACATTTAGACATTAGGATGGTATAAATATTTAATAATGCATCTTATTAAATAAATACAAGATAAAATTGAAGTGGAAATGGAGCATGGATATTACGTGGCCCACACAAGCTAGATTTTCTATGCCACATGGCATCCTCCTCTTGTAATTTTGAATCCATAAGAATCCCAAGGGTCTTGGGATGAGTTGGAATGTCAATATACTTGTCATGAATCAATTAATATTGAACTGGAATGGAATACTAACTCCCATGGAAGAGGAAGAGGCATTTTGGAGCTAGTGAGACACTTGGACTAGATTCCCTAGCTCTATGACAACAATGATGAAGATTCTATGACACCTATGACAAAAATTAGATCTGAAGACTGAAATATGACATATATAACATGTAATAGATAAAAATATCTCCAATAGGGCTCTAAAGGGAGTTAGGGAAGCTAAGATGCTTCCACATGTGATTTGGTGGAAGTATGAGACTAGGAATTGTTGCACAAGTGGCATTCTTTGGAATCTGTTCCCAACTAGAGTTGGAATGAATATATTGGAATAAATTCAACCCATAGAGATATTGTAAACTTTATAAATGTCAAGAACAAATAATGAATGCATATTTTCATATTTTGAGAAATTTGCATTTGTGAATTGAGAGAGCTAGTGGATGACTAGTTTCTTGCCTTAGCCAATTTCAAGGGTGAAAGATTCCAATCCAAGTTGGTGTTTGGAGAGGCCATTCAGGTATTTTATGGATATTTAATGGAGTTTTTAATTGCAGGTGTAAGCTACAGGGAAGCTCTTTGTTTATTCTAGTGCAGCACATTCTCTCAACCATTTCTAATATGTCTTGCATATTCTTGCTCATGGAGGGATTGCGCTTTGGGTGAGCTATTGTACTCTTTTGGAGATCTTATCACATTCCATTTCTGATGGTAATAATCTTAATATACTATTTTCTTCATCTTCAAAAATTATCTAATCGAATACCAAATGGTTTTATGCAAAAGTGATTATTAATGAGCAAACAACGACCATTCCCCACTAGATTGGTGTATTCCATTGTAATGCTGATGATTTCGAATGAAAGAATGTCTATATGATACATTTATGATGAATAGAATTCCATTTATAATATTTTATTCATATTAAGAAAGTATCAGGTCGAAATACAAAATGGTTGTATGTAAAAGTGATTATTAATGAGCAAACAATGACCATTTCCCCACTATATTGATGTATATCATTGTAATGCTGATTATTTCGAATGGAAGAATGTTTATATGATATATTTATGGTGAATTGAATTCCATTTATGAGTATTACAATTTACTTATACAGAACTTAAGCATTTTAAGTCATCTTACTCAATTTATTTTCATGTGGAGAAGATTTGGTGCCTTTTCCCCAAGGGTCGAACTAGTGAATTTGTAGCTGTTTGGGAGAGGGTTATAATAGAATTCATAAACTGGATAATGATTCCCATGAGACATTAATAATTTCCATTGAACATAATATACCTCTTTTAATAAATTTGAGTGGTTTTTGGAGCATTTTGGGAAGCCATTTTTAGCATTTACCTTGGGGGGATTGGAACCCAAATTTGCTAGTAAAAACTCCTACCTAGGACAGAATATTAAAAACATTTTCAGAAGTATTTGGAGGGTCCTAAAACATCCTTGAACATCATATTCAAGTATTAATATCATTCATATACATTCTCAAAATATTTGGTATCAATTGGGTCAATTTGGAGACCTAGACATCAAAAATAGTCAAAGGCCAAAATAGGGAAAAAGTGAAAAATTGGTCATTTTAATAAAAATTATTAAAAAGGGACATTAAAAATTCCTCAAACACTTCCTTAAATGCAAGGTAGATATATTTCTTAAAGAAACAATATTACTATAACCATTTACCTTCCTAAAAATTTCATCTTCAACTACATATGCAAAGGTTTTATCAAAGCAATTTAGTAGTACTTTGTACTTTTCTAACCAGTCCATGCCAATAATCATGTCGTATGACCATTGAGGAAACACATTCAAATTGATCCTATTTAAATGATACTGTATTGAAATTTTCCAATTAGCGACAAAATCTGTTACCTTCTGTTTTTCTCTAGTGGCCAGTTGGACTGACCAACGCCCTGCATGCCTTACCTCGATGAGCTAGAAATTCTCCATCATTTTAGGAGTGATGTAACTTAAAGTAGCTCCTAGATCAATTAATATAGAGATATTTCAGTTGGAAATAGTACCTTCAATCTCTACGATTGTGTATTGATGATCTGCCTTTCAATCTTCAAGAGCTGCATTAATCGAGTGGAAACTTTTTCCAATTTCTCCCACAGTGGAAGCTTCCTACAGGTTGTGTATATTCTTGTTGGATTCACCTAGAAGTGGGAATTTCATTCATACATGGGGACCCTCACACTCCCAACATTTCAGAGGTTCCTTAGGGGTTCTAGCAGCCCCTTTAGGTCCAAGGTGCACAATTTTATTGTCCTTATGCTGAAACTATCCATCTCTATTGTAGGAATTTCCCTGAAGATTCCTTGGCATGTTCCTGAAGGGTGGTGGATGGAAGCCCTTCTTCCACTGGTTGAAATTTTCTTGCTTCTTGTCCTTTGAGGATTTGGAGAGGTCATTCCTTTGTTTATATTTCTCAAAGCATAGTATTTATTTTCTTAACACTTCATCCAAAGGCTTAGGGCTATCTAATTGAATCCGATCTTTGTAGGACTGTGGAAAACAACTTAAGAATCGTTGGAATTTTACCTTTTCTTATTTGATATATGACATGAAATAAAGAAGCTATAGAAATTTATTGATGAGGTCCTCCATGGTCATTTGACCAAGTTTCAACTCATAAAATTCCTTGGTCTTCCTTTCATAGTAGCTTTCTGATAAATATTGCTTCTTGAAGAGTTTCTTAAACTCTGACCATTCCAGGTTCTTTTCTTTTAGTCCATGGGAGACCTTTAGGTCCTACCACCAAATACTGGCCTTTTCTTTTAGGCTATAAACTTCCATCCTTACCTTCATGTTGTTGGAGTAGTTGTATATTTGAAAGTACTTTTTAATATCCAGCAACCAAGATTCCACTTCTTCTCCAGTCCTTGATTCCCAATAAAAAATGGTGGGTTTAGTTTTCTTAAATTCTCCTTCCATGTGGTCTACTTTTCTCTTCTCAGCTATCTGGGTTAGATTCCCATATTTTTGAGATTCCTTGGAGGAACTGCCTTTTCTTTCAGCACTGTCCTCAACTTGCGGGTCCCTCCCTGCTTTTGCTAGTGGTTTTCCCCATTGTTCTTGTCATGCAAGATTTGTAATAATATCTCATTGAGATCTTGCTATTTTTCTTGAGCCCTTTTTATCTATTCATTTTCTACTTTGAAGCTCTGTAATTCCACTATCAAATTATTCACGATTTCACGTAGTTGGCTAGCTTCAGAACTCTCTTGTTCTGGCTGTGTTGGGAGAGGTACCGGTGTACCTTCTTCGGGTGGGTACTCATGTTAATTTTTTGAGGCCATCACTGTATTCTATTACAAAACAATTCCTTATTGTACACAAAACATGGCACACAAAAATGTTTAGAACACAAATTTTCCATAATGAAGCGGAACTAGATGTTCCCCAAAAGGCGACAGGGTTGAAACCTATGGCTTTGATACCATATGTAACATACCCAAATAACCTGTAAAATGCATATATAAATGTGTATGTAAAAAAGATTCAAATATAATTTCTTCCACATAAATTTTGGTTATGACCTTTCATAACAATTCAATTTTAAGCTAAATAATAAACAATGTTAATTTCCGCAAGTAAAACCACTTTTGAAACTGGAAAGTTAGTTCCACGCTGAAGCTAAATTTTTGACTTGTGCCTTCTGCATTCCTCCTTTCCGCTTTCCGCTGCGGACTCTCGAAAACAGAAGCTTGATAAATGACGAATTCATTTGTCCACATCTCCGCCTTTCGCATTCCTCCTTTCTTCTTCCCGCTGTGGACTGTGGGAATCAGAAAATTGATAAATGACAAAGTCATTCATCCACATATACTCCTTTCTGCCTTTTGCTGCGGGCTGAGGAAACCAGAAACTGCAAAAACGACGAGTCCATTTATTTACCTTCTACTTTCCTCCATTTTTTGTTCGTAGGTGGTCTCTGGATCACAGAAACCCATGCTCGGCCTCGTTTCTCCTTCTGATTTCTACCTCCCGCCTTCAGCCTTCCGCTACGAACCTGGGGTGTGGAAAACCTACTTTTTCCTTAGAATTTTTTCGGCTCTTTCCAGAAACTAAGTCAATCTTACAATTTACAGTGGATTGAAAGACAAAGTAGGTGCATTCCATTTGGTCATAACCATTCACAACATACCAAGAGTATTTCTCCTATGAGAATGAAAAAAAACCAAAGCAAGGAATCAACATAGTATGTGTACCTTACCATTAATTCCCCATAACCAGTGTAATCAAGGTCATATGAGTATGCATTCATTCCCATAAAATACTTTCATCAAAAAACATATAATCCTACCTGATAGATAAACTCTAGTTCGTATAAAAGAAACGATAAGATTCGATTTGCAGGGGCAATTGATCCTTGCAATGATCAATTTCAGTGAAGAAAACAGAGTGTAAAGAAGTACATATTTGATAGATCTAAGCTTGATATCATCGGATCAACGGTCAGGAATAACTTCGCTAAATGAGATCACGCCTGGGATAAGCGTTGAGATCCAGAAGTGCCCGTGGACAAAGAACCTTTATGATCAAAGCCAGAGATAGGTCTTGGACAAGATCAATGGCTGTGAGTTATCTCGCTGAATCAACTAGCATGGATTAATAAAATCCTGGTGTGCATGAAATTTCTATAAAATACACCTTATGTTATTTGAGGTCCACCGTTGATCTAGATCCAACGGAACTCAAGGATTTCGCTGATTCAATTAGTAGGGAAGTTAACTTCAGAGATGGGCGCAAAATTTTTAATGCAATATAGTTTGTTTTACTTGGGGTCTGTCATCGATTGAGGTTGTTATAGATCAAATGATGCAGAATCAATTTCCTCACTCAACTAGCTGTGGAGTTAACAACAGAGATTGGACACAAAATTCTTGTGAAATCTCGTTCATCGCGTCCTTGAAGTCCTCTCTTCGTTGACCGTTAGAGGGACCATAGGTTGGGTTGGTTAAACTTAATCATTTGGATAAATTTAGAGTCTACTAAAACACTTATCATACTATCTAAAGACTATATACAAAGGGCTTAGCATCATAGGCATAGTACATTCTTGTGCAAAACAATGCAGAATTCAAGAACAACTAGAGAATGATTATATGAGCACTCACACCCATCTAACATCGATACTTTCATCAGTAAACCTAAGGAATTATCTTATCATTATAGCAACATGGAAAAACATACATTCATACATCCACTAATGCTCGCTAAGCTCAGCAATCACAGAAATCATGCAGTATGCAAATACCTAATCCACCACTTGGGTTTCCATTTTACTAAATTCCAAGCACAATCATTCCAAACATCGTATGAGTACAACAGTTCATAAGCATCAGTAAATCTAAGATATTATTTCATCATTTCATTGATATTGAAACATATCTTTAACACAAACAACAATACCCTGAGCTCAATAGGTTTCCAGAAACAATACTTTGTAATGGAACCTGTTGTAAAATGAGCCACAATGAAAAGGGAACAACCATGTTCCACCTAACCATAGATTAGGCACAGATCACTCCATCTTCAATCACACCCGAGCTAAAATATGCATGCCGAGAGTGGTGACAATCAAAATCAATCCAATTTTCTAGTGAGAAGTCACTTGCCTAACATAAAGTGCTCACACAGCAAGTATTCCTTCTTCCAGCATACTCAGTATTTCCCTATCTCCTCACATATGCTTCCTTATTTATCCTTTTTGTTGTGCCTAGGTCTTTTGTACCTAACAGCCAATTCCCCCCAGGAATTTCCGCTCCACTACCTCTTCAATTCCCCAGGGTGGGTCTAGTGCCATATTGGAATTCCCACGCCTGGTGTAACTTCCTTGAGAGTGACCCTTCACATCCCCCACTCTTGCATGCATATATTCCTCATTCAACATGGCTGTCCCTATCATTCAGATTTTTATTATAAGAATAATGTTTCATCTACATTTGTCCTCCAAGGACCAATTGGCATATTCCAGGTTCGCCAATATCATTCAAAAAAAAAATAGCCTTTTCAAAACATATTACAAATAAATTTTATCACTTGGGGATATTACAAGACATCAACTCGACCACTTTAAGTTCACTCTTAAAAGGAAGAGTGGGATCAACTAAAAATGAAACTTAATTGACCACTTGGTCAACCAGTGGGGGGTCAAGATGTTGATGTATTTGTAACTTCGAAATGTATTCACTTGTATATCTTATATATTGTTCCCAAATGTTTATTCCCGTAAGTATCTATAATGTAATTGAGTCATGTCATGCCCCAATGTTCCGATTAGGATATTCAATAATGTAAAAAA
>LPNX010636599.1:79647-152355 GCA_001517045.1 Pseudotsuga menziesii | reverse complement strand
TGCTGTGCTTGTTATTCTCTCAGTGAAAAGATCTTATCATAATGCTAGCTTAATTGTTGAAAAACTAACATGGTATCAGAGCTAACCTGAGAAGAAGACATTGTACAGATACAGGAACTAGGGATTCCTATTTTTTGGATCTTTCTCCACAGATTTTCAGCACAAGTATGCTAGGATGACTCTCCATTGAAGGGTGCATCTTTCTGTCGATGCGGAATTCAATTTCAAGCATTTTCAGTTTCGATGTGGAAATTAGGGCTTTCTACAGAAGAGGAATTTTTGAGTGATACCAAGATAGGATTTTTCTCCTCATCAAAACCGAAATTTAGAGACCTGGATTAGGAAATTTGGTTGGGTAAATCTCCAGGAAATTCAAACCCTAGTTTGACCCCTAGCTAGGAGAAACCCTAAATACTAAAACTGCTAAGTTTTGGTACAGTCACTATATTCCGAGATTGGAGAAGTCTCAGAAGCTGAAAATTGCAGGGGCGGAAGATACAATACTGATGAACACTGTTTCCAAAGGGAAGCCTCTGATGCGCTATATTATGAGAGATATGATCTCTCCAAGTTAGGGTTCCATCCTCTTCCAGAAATCATCCATAAACAGGACACCTGGGGAGATCTACAATATCTTGAGCTACAGAGGTCCAAATGGAATTCCTGAAGATGTTCCAGAAAGCTAACGAACTTTAATTTCTTTGGTCCGAAGTTCAGACTCAGAAGATGAACCAATGACACGTGGCATTCCATACAACTTCGTTGTTCTGAACAGTCCTGTAAAAGGTCACCTTGGGAAAAGGATCATAAATCTCCAATGGTGAAACCAATTCTGATGAAACCTACGGTTTTGGATCAGGGACATGTGAGGTTACCTCAGTGAGAAATTGCAGACACAGAGGATCATTAAGTTCAGAGATATCACAGAAACAGTAACAGGAATTTCTGCAGAAGAAATCAGAAAATTAGGGCTTCCTGTTCCGGGAGATTCCCTCCACTGTTTTCAGAAAAGGAGTACATTGGACAGCTCCATTTGAAGAGATATATCTGTTCATCCAATCAGATCTGAAAAATTCCAAGTTTTTAAAATTAGGGTTTCTGCGACAAACCCTAGATTAGCGAACTCCGGGACAAGGACGGACACCTCAAATCGGTAAGATCTAATCTTTTGCTATTTCCATTTGAGGTTCTCATTTCAATATGATATATCACATCAGCTTAGTTAAAAGCTTGCGGAAGTTGACAACTTCCAAACCTGGAAGTATATGATCTCTCTGAAGAAAATGGATTGGACACCTACATGAGTATGGAGGTTCCAGTTTCAGAGGGAGACGAGGCCAAAGAAGACATCATGCTCATGCTGCAGAGGATGATGAACCATCCAGAAAGAGATCCAGATATGAAAGTAAAGATTCTTCAAGTGAGGATGAATATGTTCTAATATCAGCTCTCATAGGTGACATTACTCATGGAAGTGATGATTGGATTATAGACAGTGGGGCTTCCAAACATATGATGGGATTCAAGGAATCCTTTGTAAGACTATCATAATATGAATCACCTCACAAGGTGAAACTAGGAGATGACTACCAATGTCCAATAAAAGGTAGTGGGGAATATTCATACAAGCTAGACTCTGGTAAGTCTCTAACAATGAAAGAAGTATTGTTTGTTTCAGGATTGATGTACAAAGAATGCAGATTGCATTCATAGATGGTCAAATCATCATGTGGCTAAAAGGAAAGACTATCGATGATGCGGTAGTGATTGGAGAACAAGAAGGAGGCTTGTACAAATTGAAGGGCTATCCAGGACAAGCCTTGATCCATGACATAGTAGAGCCAAATGAGCTTTGGCATAGAAGGCTTGCACATGTGCATTATAGAGCACTACCTATTGCAAGCAATGCTGTTGAAGGTCTTCCTGAACTTCAAGCTATTTGAAGGGAAGAACAAAATCAGAATATGACCTAAAGAAACTAGTTGAAGAATGTGAAGATCTAGAATGCAGAAACCATGCAGTCATAAGAGTCTCTCAAATCAAGAACAACTTGAAGTGGTAAAAGAAAAGGTGAAGAATGTAGAAGTGATGATGGCCACCTTGAATGACCTCCCAGGATCGTACAATTCATTCATTCAAGGAATGTGTTCCAGAAGGAAGTGATTACTTTCAGAAGAATCCATGAAGAAGAAGAAGTTCGAATCATAAGAAGAGAAGAGAAGATGGGAGCAACTGAAGATCAAGCTCTTTCCACCCAAAGAAGATCCCTCAAGCAATGAGGAATATGAAGAACTCAACTCTTGAAGAACTTCTTATCCACCTCAGCATTTGGATAAGAAACGATGCGACTATGAATGAAGAAGACGATGAAGCTGAAGACTCAAGAAGGAGTATGCCCATGAAACAAATAAAGATAAGTATTCAATTGTCATTTCATGATATTGTTTTGTTATGCATTCGTTTATATTCAGTTATTGTATTATGCATGATAGGATGTTTGCATTAATGATAGTATACTACTAATATGCATGCGATGGGTAAGTAGCTCATGGTGATATACAACTCTCCATTGCTACTTATCTAGAATGAAACCTCTTTGCTGACATATTGGATTAGTGCACAATCTCAATGATGTCCTGGTAGAGATGGAAGGCATCTAGAAAGTTTCAGTGAGATATGGATGAATGTTGTATTGGCTAAAGTAGTTGCATGATCATATATTTATGCATAAGTATTTGCCAGTATGATTATTCCTTATGAAATGTTTCTAACCATACAATTGCATTTGACTTGTAGGAAAGATCGCATACATAATTGCCTACAAGCAAAGAAGGATGAAGACTTGTTCCGAAGAACAAGTGACGACAGTTCAAAGACAAAGAATAATATGACAAGCTAATAGATGGGTGCAAGATGAACTTTTGAAGAAGTTCAAGATAGAGGATCTTAGTATCTAGTGATCCTAGATGGATACTACTTGTCACTCCAGTACAGAATGTTTCAGTGCATAGAGTACGGAAGACAGATGGAGTATGATGCTCTGCTTCAGAGGGAGTGATTGCAGAAGATCCTGAGATTCGACATGGTACGACAGGATGGGAAGATTACTAATGATTCTAGGCTTTACTGAGAGTAAAGTGGATTCCAACCTTTGATCCAAAGTTGAATGTGGAAGACCAGTGATGTTAATGTTATGTGTAGATGCACTATTGTACTAGGTATGGTGGTGTGGAAGAATACAGATGGAATCTTCCTTGGACAAGGGAAGTATGCAGTAGAGATCCTGAAGAGGTTTAGGATCATGGACTACATGGCCTCGCCTATGGCATTGAACCTGAAGCTATTGAGTGATGCTTCTTCAGAGATGGTTGATACTACGATGTATCGTCAAATGATTGGGTCCTTGATGTACCTAAGACCAGATATTTGCTTTGCTGTGAACACATTGAGACATGTTCACTTGATGGTTACAAAGCCTGCAGGGGTACAATTGATTATGGGCTCAAGTATGATGCGAATCAGAAGATTAACCTGGAGGGTTATGTTGATTCCGATTGGGCAGGCAGTGCCATCGACAGGAAGATTACTTTGGGATGTTGCTTCAGTTTGGGATCAAGTGTGATCTCTTGGTTTAGCAGGAAGCAATCCTGTGTGGCACTGAGTATAGCTGAAGCAGAGTATGTCGCAGATTGTTCAGCTAGTTGTGAGGCAGTATGGCTGCGGAAGCTACTGTCTAAGATATTTGATCTCTAGTTAGATGCTACTTGTATACACTGTGACAACCAGATTTGCATGAAGTTGTCAGAGAATCCAGTGTTCCATGACAGGTCGAAGCATATCGAGATCAAATATCACTATATCAGGGATATGGTGCAGAGAGGAGCAGTGAAGCTCTTGTATGTTGCGACGGAGGAATAGATAGCTGATGTATTGACGAAGCCATTGGCTAGGCTGAAGTTTGAGTACTTCAGAGAGAGACTTGGTGTTCTCCAGATTGAGGCTTCCTCCCAGAGACAGTGATGAGATCCAGAGCCATTCTGACATGGTGAGAGGATTGGTTCCTTCCATAGTCAGATGTAAGGGCTGAGATATTCCGTCATGGTGAGAGGATTGGTTCCTT
Organism: Pseudotsuga menziesii; assembly: GCA_001517045.1. Classification (NCBI taxonomy): domain Eukaryota; kingdom Viridiplantae; phylum Streptophyta; class Pinopsida; order Pinales; family Pinaceae; genus Pseudotsuga; species Pseudotsuga menziesii. The sequence goes on along the minus strand of LPNX010636599.1, from coordinate 148,235 downwards.
CCATGACTGATATGAGTACTGAGATCCATAGCCATTCTGACGAGCAGGTCAGATATAAGGGCTATGCCATTCTGTTCATGGCTAAAGGATTTAGTTCCTTCCATGTCAGATGTAAGTGCAGAAATCTCTCTTCTTTGTGGTTGAGAGTCTTCCATCCTTGGATGGGATTGTGCCATTCTGACGAGTAGGTCAGATGTAAGGGCAGAGCCATTCTGTTCATGGCTAAAGGATTTAGTTCCTTCCATGTCAGATGTAAGTGCAGAAATCTCTCTTCAGTGTGGTTGAGAGTCTTCCATCATTGGATGGGATTGAGCCATTCTGACGAGTAGGTCAGATGTAAGGGCTGAGCCATTCTGGTCATGGCTAAAGGATTAAGTTCCTCCCATGACAGATATGAGTGCTGGCCATTCTGTCGAGTAGGACAGATGTAAGGGAAACTGCCATTCTAGGAATGGAGGCACCTGGTCAGTTACCAGGAACACTCAGTCAGGTTGTGCAGATGAGCATGTAATCAGTCCTGGGAGATTTGCAGATGGTCTTTCGAGGTTTTTCCTATGGCATGTAATTCGGTGCCCTGGGACATTTGGAAAATGCTGTTTCGAGGTTTTGCTCTGGGATGGCATGTAATCAGCCCTAGGAGATCCTATAGGTTGGGATGTGTACCCGTAATCAGTCCTGGGATGCTCTTGCGAGGTTTTGCCATGACCACATGTAATCATCCCTGGGAGATCCTATAGGTTGGGCTGTGTGCCCGTAATCAGTCTTGGGATGCTCTTGCGAGGTTTTGTGGTGAGGTCACATGTAATCAGCCCTGGGAGATCCTATAGGTTGGGTTGTGTGCCCGTAATCAGTCCTGGGATGCTCTTTCGAGGTTTTGTGACGCACGTAATAAGTCCTGAGGATTCTCCAGTATGGCCAGTGATGATGAAGACCTGCAGGTGGTGGGCCTACATCCAGCATGAAATAGGGCTGGCTCTGTAGAACTTCCTATGATGAGATAGTACACACTTGATGATGACCAGTGGAGATCCAGATTGAGCTATGATCCAGATCCAGTTATGATGACTCCGAGAGATCCAGCAGTGATGATCTAGATCGAGTGATGATCCAGATCGAGTGATGATCCAGATCCAGATGACTTGAAGATGAAGATGAATTGAAGATGAAGAAGACTTGATGACAGAGATGACTTGAAGATGAACATGATCTAGTGATACAGAGAAGAAGACCAGTGCTGAAAATTGTGTCGAAAGAATACCTTCCTAGTTAAGAGGGAGTGTTGATGTATATGTAACTTCGGAATGTATTCTTATATGTATTTTATATATTTTAACCCGATGTTTATTCCGGGATGTTTCTATTATGTATTTGAGTCATGTGGTCATACCCTGATGTTTCGATCGGGAGGATTAATAATGTAATCAAGTCATATCAAGTCATTAGGTAAGTCCCCACAGTTTAGGGGCACTTGAGTTATTATACACTAATTAAGGTGTAGGCTCAAGTAGTAATTATTAGGTTGAGTGCACTTCAAGTCAATGGAAGAATATAAATAGAGAGTGAGAGTCTCTCTATTTATCACTTGTGACTTAGCTCTCTTGCTCTCTCAAGTGTGGCGCACTTTTGGAGAAGGAAATTCTTGGGCTTGACAGAAGACAGAAGGCTACTATTGTGTTGGGAGGTCATCTTACTGTTTTGGGATAACATCTTGTGGTGATACTATCTTAGAGGAAGTTGAGGGGTTTTCTCCATTTATGGTTTCCCCTCCTAAAAGCTTTGTGTCTCTTGTCTCTTGTGATATGCTTATGTGATTGCTGTGCTTGTTATTCTCTCAGTGAAAAGATCTTATCATAATGCTAGCTTAATTGTTGAAAAACTAACAAAAAATTCATGTAAAGTCATTGAGCTTAACCCTCCATTGTAATTCAGGGAAATAGTCCCCTCAATTATGTCAATGTTAACCCTCCTTGCTGATCAGAGGGAAAAGTCCCCACAGTTGTGGGGCACTAGGGTTATTAGAATCTCCTAGAAATGTCGGCTCTAGTAAGTAATTGTTAAGTGGGGCCGACATGTTGAAGTGGATATTAAGTGAACGAAAGAATATAAATAGAGAGTGAGTCTCTCTATTTATCACACACACACTCACTTATTGGGGCGCATGAGTGAGAGAGGAGAAGCTCTCTCAAGTGTGAGAGAGAGAACAAACTATGGAGATCATCTTTTCTATTTTTGGGTTTTACTGCTGCCATTGGTGCTCATTATATATCTGAGGAAGTTGCAGGGTTTTCTCCTTTATGGTTTCTCTGAGGAAAATTCTTTGTGTCTCTTGTCTCTTGTGTTTACTGCTGTGCATGTTATTCTCTCAGATAAGATCCTAAGACCATATTGCTTAAATGATAAAATTCTATCATGGTATCAGAGCCAACCTGAGAAGAAGACATTTTACAGTTGCAGAAGCTAGGGCTTCTTACTTTTTGTGTCTCTCTCCACAACCCATCAACAAAAGTATACTAGGATGACTCTCCATTGAAGGGTGCATCTTTTTGTCGAAGAGAAACTCGATTCTAGACATTTTCAGTTTTTTGGTGTGGGAAATTAGGGCTTATTACATCAGAATAATTTTTTAGTGAGCCCAGCATAGGATTTCTGTCCTCATCAAAATCGAATTTTAGAGACTTGGGTCGATATTTTTGGTTGGGTGAAACTCCGGGAAAGTCAAACCCTAAATACTAAAACTGATAAGTTTTTGTACATTTGCTATATATCTGGATTGGATAAGGATCAGGAGTTGAAAATTTGATATTCCGAAGATAAAATATGGATTTACACTATGTCCAAATTTCAGCCTCATATTCGCTATATTCTAGGATTAATGATCTCTCCAAGTTAGTACTCCAACCTCTTCCAGGTTCATCCCTAAACAGGACACTTGGGGATAATCGCCATATCTTGGGATACAAAGGTCCAAATGAAATTTTTGAAGATGTTCCAGAAAGGGAACGGACTATAATTTTTGTGGTAGAATTTTCATACCTCGAAGATGAAATAGCGACACATGTCAATCCTTAAAACTTCTCTATGCTGAACAGTCCTGAAACAGGCCACCTTGGGAAAATGCTCCTAAGTCCCAATTGGTGAAACCAATTCTGATGAAACCTATGGTTTTGTAAAAGAGACATGCATGGATACCTCAATGAAATGTTTTAGACACATAGGAGTATTAATTGTGGACATACTACAGAAATAGTATCAGGCATTTCTACAGAAGAAATTGGAAAACTAGGGCTTCCTGTTCCGGAAGCTTCCCTCCACTGTTTTCAGAAAAAGAGTACATTGGACAGCTCACATTGAAGATTTATATCTTTCTATCCAATCAGATCTGAAATATTCCAAGTTTTAAAAATTAAGGTTTATCTGACAAACCCTAGATCAGCCAGCTCCGGAACTAGGACAGACACCTCAAATCGGTAAGATCTAATCTTTTGCTATTTTCATTTGAGGTTCTCATTTTAGCTTGATGATAAGGTTGTTGAAGTTGACAAATTCCAAGAATGGAAGTATATGATCTCTTTGAATAGAATGATTTGGACACCTACATGAGTAGAGAGGTTCCAGTTCTAGAGGGAGATGAGGCTAAAATCCTTACACCAGAAGAACTTGGTCAAGGCCAAGAAGATCATTGCTGATTCAATCATGGATCACCTTATACCACAAGTGTCTTCCCTAAAGAAACTGAAAGAGATGTTTGATTCATTTACCAAGCTATTTGAAGGGAAGAATATAAATCAAAATATGACTTTGAGAAAACAATTGAAGAATGTGAAGATCTAGAATGCAGAGACCATATAGTCATACTTTACGAGGGTCTCTCAAATCAAAGAAGAACTTGTAGTAGTAGAACAAGAAGTGGAGAATGCAGAAGTGGTGATAGCCACCTTGAATCACCTCCCAAAATCATGGGAATCATTCATGCGAGGAATGTGTGCTAGAAGGAAGTAATTTCTTTCTACAGACTCTGGGAAGAGCACACACAAGAAGAATCTCGACTCATAATAATAGAAAAGAAGATGGGAACAACTGAAGATCAAGATTTCACGATTCAAATAAGATACCTCAAGCAATGAGGAATACGAAGGACTCAACTATTGCATAAACTCTTATCCATATTAGCATTTGGATAAGAAATGATGAATGAAGAAGATGATGGAGCTGAAGGATCAAGAAGGAGTCTACCCATGAAACAAATAAAGATAAGTATTCAATTGTCATTGTGGCATGGATTTCTCCTTGCTACAGGGGCAGGAATGACTCCCTTCCATCTATAGGATGGAAGGGTAGGTTCCTACATGTGGAAAATGCAGAAAAGAAACTGAATAGAAAGGAAAGCAAATGACAGAAAAAGAAATGGCTGTGAACCCCTCTGTAAACAAGGTTAGGGCTTCTCCTTGGCTATCTGCAAACAACTATTAAGCTACAATAAACCTGCAAAACATGTTAGAGATCAAACCTGCAAACAAATAATGGTCAGAAAACAACTAAACTAACAAAGCAAACGTATGAACAAAACTAGATTATACCTATTCTTTGGTGAAATGGGCCACCATGCCCTGGCTGGAAGAAGCGCCTCCCTATCTCACTCAACAATGGAGGAGCTATGGCTCAATGAGGAAGATGAGTGGAAGAGAGGGGGATGTGGGTGGATTAAGAGGTAAAGAGGTCTCAAGGCATCCATGGGCAGCATAATAGTATGCAAGAGAGGTCTTGTTTCAGAGTGACCCCCCACCCTCCTTTTATAGCTTTTTTGGGGGTTTTGGGGTTTTAAGCCCTAGGTCCGGGATTTAGCCCCTTTTTTGGGCTTTTATCCCCTTCCACCCCAACTTAAGCTCCTTTTAGGGTTTTAGGCTCCTTTGAGGGGTTTTAGCCCCTTTTTGGAGGCTTTAGCCCCTAAGAGAGTTATTTAGGCTCATTTTTGGGGTTTTTACTCCCTTTTCTTCATTCTTAAGCCTTTTTGAGGGTGTGGGGTTCTAATGGGGTGTTACGAAGGTCATGTATGGATGTACTTGGGTGGTGTAGGCCATGTAGAGCTGAGTGAGAGATTTTTCGGGTTAACAGTCATTTCATGATATTGTTTTGTTATGCATTTTTTTATATTCAGTTGATGTATTATGCATAATAGAATGTTTGCATTAATGACAATATAATAATAATATGGATGTGATGGGTAAGTAGCTCATGGTGCTATACAACTCTCCATTGATACTTATCTAGAATGAAAGCTCTTTGCTGACATATTGGATTAGTGCACAGTCTCAATGTTGTCCTGGTAGAGATGGAAGGAATCTAGAAAGTTTCCGTGAGAGATGGATGAATGTTGTATTGGCTAAAATAGTTGCATAATCATATATCTTGATGCAAAAGAATCTTTCATTATGAATATACCTTGTGAAATATTTCTAACCATACAACTAATGCATTTGACTTGTAGGAAAGATCGCGTAAAATCGCCTACAAGCAAAGAAGAATGAGACTTGTTCCGAAGAACAAGTGACGACAATTCAACAAATAATCCAAGATAAAGAATATTATGACGAATGCAGCGACATCATTGATGCAGAACTTTCCATCTATGAAGAAGTAACCAAGAAGAAAGAGAATACCAGTTCAAGAAGAATGATGTCTAGGATGTAGTATTTATACATGAAGGGAAGTTCATAGTTCTATCATGCAGTAGAGGGAAACATCGTGGGATACAAGGAAATATTCGTAGCATGAGGCTTCTCACGAAAAGAAGGCATAGACTACAAAGAAACATTTGCAGCCAGTGGGAGGCAGAATTATGTGTGCAAATGAAAGAAGACCTTGTACGAGCTCAAAAGACACCCATGGGATAATACATACATGAGGATCTTGAAAAAGATGACAAGATCACATATGGGTGCGAGAAGAACTTTTGAAAAAGTTTAAGATAGAGGATCTTGGTATCTAGTGATCTTAGATGGATACATAGAATATTAGTAGCAGAGGAAGCTACTTGTCACTCCAGTACAGAATTTTTTAGTGCATAGAGTACGAAAGACAAAGGTAGTATGATGCTCCGCTTCAGAGGGAGTGACTACAGAATATCCCGAGGTTCGACCTGGTATGACAGGATGGATATCTTACTGATGACTCTAGGATTTACTGAGAGTAAAGCAGATTCCAAACTTTGCTTCAAGGTTGAAGGAAGAAGACCAGTAATGCTCATGTTATATGTCGATGACTTGTTCTTGACAGAAAAGAGGAACTCATTAAAGTTTCAAGAAGGAGACTTGCTTCCGAGTTCGAGATGAAGGACTTGGGGATGATGCACTACATTCTAGGCATGGAGGTGTGGACAAGGGAAGTATGCAGTAGAGATCCTGAATAGGTTTAGGATGATGGAATGCAATACCATGACCACACCTATGGCATCGAACTTGAATCTATTGAGTGATGCTTCATCATATTTGGTTGATGCTACGATGTATCATTGGATGATTTGTTCCTTGATGTACCTGATGAATACGAGACTAGATATTTTATTTGTTGTGAACACATTGAGACATGTTCACCTGATGGTTGGAAATAATGCAGTGAAGTACTTGAAGGGTACAGTTGAGTATGGGATCAAGTATGATATGAATCAGAAGATTAACATGGAGGGTTATGTCGATTTGTATTGGGCAGGAAGTGCTATTGATAGGAAGAGCACTTCAAGGTGCAAATTCAGTATGAGATTAGGCGTGATCTCTTGGTTTGGAAAGATGGATTCCTACATGGCGTTGAGTACAATCGAGGCAAAAGATGTTGCCACTTTCTATTTGAGAAGTAGTATGTTTCTTTTGAAAGCTACTATTTGATTTGATTGATCTGACTTTCATTTTGGTATGATGCAGAGAGGAGCAGTGAAGCTCCAGTTTTTTATCTATATTGAGATCTCTCGAAAGAGGGAGTTCTAGCATAGCTGGTGAGACAGGTTATCTGAGCATAAATCCTAGTGAATATCGTAGATTGCTTAGACGTAAACGGTCCTGCAGGTTGTCCTCGAATGTAATCGGTCCTAGCAAAGCTCGCAGGTTATCCTTGGATGTAATCAGCCCTAATGTGATTCTATGCTAGAAATGGAGAGAGTGAATTTTGAGTACTTTAGGAAGAACCTTGGTGTTCTCCAGATTAAGGTTCCTTCCAAAGGGAAGTGATGATTTCATGAGCCCTTCTGACATGGTGAGAGGATTGGTTCCTTCCATGGTTAGATATAAGTGTTGTGCATTTTTGACATGGCGAGAGGATTGGTTCCTTCCATGGTCAGATGTAAGAGATGTGACATGGTGAGAGGATTGGTTTCTTCCATTGTCATATGTATGTGATGATTCCACATCCAGCATGAAAAAGGGTTGGCTCTGTGATGACACATCTAGTATGAAAAAGGACTAGCTCTATGTAGATCCCACATCCAACATGAAAAAGGGCTGGATCTGTGATGAAAAATCTAGTATGAAAAAGGAATAGCTCTGTGTAGATCCAACATCCAACGTGAAAAAGGGCTGGATCTGTGACGAGACATCTATTATGAAAAAGGACTAGCTCTATGTAGATCCCACATCTAGCATGAAAAAAGGTTAGCTCTTTGATGATACATCCAGTATGAAAAAGGACTAGCTCTATGTAGATCCCACATCTAGTATGAAAAAGGACTAGCTCTATGATGACACATCCAGTATGAAAAAGGACTGGCTCTATGTAGATGCCACATCTAGTATGAAAAAGGACTAGCTCTGTGATGACACATCTAGTATGAGAAAGGAATAGCTCTATGTAGATGCCACATCTAGCATGAAAAAGGACTATCTCTGTGATGATACATCCAGTATGAAAAATGACTGGCTCTGTAGATGTGCATCCAACATGAAAAAGGGCTACCTCTATCAATGAAGACCTACATGGAGGCTAGGCCTACAACCAGCATGAAAAAACGTTGGCTCTGTAGAACTTCCTGTGATGAGAAGAATGAAGAGATAGAACCATTTGATTGATATAGCGGAAGTAGTGATGATGATGATGATCTAGTGATGATCCAGATCCAGTGATGATCAAGACTTGATGATGATCCAGTGATGCTCTAGATCAAGTGATGATCCAGACTTGATGAAGATGACTTGACAATGAAGATGACTTGACGATGAATATGACTTGAAGATGAAGATGACTTGATGATGATCCAGATGATACAGAGAAGAATACTTGTGCTGATAAATTCTGTCAAGAGAATACCTTCCTAGTTAAGAGGGAGTGTTGATGTATTCACTTGTATATCTTATATATTTTACCCTGATGTTTATTCCAAGAAGTATCTATAATGTAATTAAGTCATGTCATGCCCCAATGTTCCAATCAGGAGGTTCAATAATGTAAACAAGCCATGTAAAGTCATTGAGGTTAACCCTCCATTGTAAGTCGGGGCAATAGTCCCCTCAATTGTGTCAAGGTTAACCCTCCTTGTTGATCAGAGGGAAGAGTCCCCACAGTTGTGGGGCACTAGGGTTATTAGACTCTCCTAGAGATGTCTGCTCTAGTAAGTAATTGTTAAGTGGGGCCGACATGTTGAATTGGACATTAAGTGAACAAAAGAATATAAATGGAGAGTGAGTCTCTCTATTTATCACACACACACTCATCATTGGGGCACATGAGTGAGAGAGGAGAAGCTCTCTCAAGTGAGAGAGAGAGAACAAGCTACGGAGATCATCTTTTCTACTTCCAGGTTTTACTGCTTCCATTAGTGCTCATTCTATCTCTGAGGAAGTTATGGAGTTTTATCCTTTATGGTTTCCTTGAGGAAATTTCTTTCTGTCTCTTGTCTCTTGTGTTTATTGCTATGCATGTTATTCTCTCAAATAAGATCCTAAGATCATATTGCTTAAATGATAAAAATCTAACACAAGAGACACCTTACGATAACCTGTTGGAAGTCATTGATGAGGAACACAAATATATTCCAACAACATTGAAGCTTCATCCATGTGAGGAAAATGGTAAGTAAGGTGCTTTTTTGTACACAAAAAGCAAGGATTTTGACTTTTCCTATTTGACTCTTAACCACAAAGTCACTGGTTGATAGGGTATCATCAATATGATGACCAAAGGATAATGACACAATGTGTTGGGATCCACTAGACAACACTTCCAAACTTGGGAAATACCAAGACAATCCTTTAGAAGGTGGTCGCCTTTGCAAATATTGCAAGGGAATTTTGACTTATGAGTAGTTTTCGTAGGTATTTCAACACTATCACTAGAAAGAGTAGTGGGTTGGGACTCAGTCAGGGATATTCCTTTATTCTTCTTAATCTTTCTTCTTCTTCTTCTTCTTATTTACATAATACTAGTACTACAACTTTCAACAGACGAAGAGGGAGAAAGGGGAGAAGACACATCTGGAAAAGAAGGTGGAAATTTTACAAGATTTTGGTGTTCTCATGAAGGAGAATTAACATCCAAGACACAAGGTGGGATTGGAATCAATGTTCTATATAATAACCATATAGGTAATCCTATAGTCAATACGGGAAGACTCAAGGTGGCCATGAGAGGAGGACCAACATTTCCAAATGAAGGAAAAACAAAAGGTTCCCCTTGAGAAGCGACCTCTTGGTTGGTGGTACCAGAAGGCATATCTATAGTTATATCACAAAGATATATCTCTTTATAATACTTTTAAATGTACAGGAAACAAGCGTTGCTCAATCTAAAGAAATAAGCAAACATGTGGAAGGAGTGGATAAAAAGTTAGGATCCTCACAAGATTGTCAAACCATAACAAATCACTATATACCATAGGGTCCAACAATAGAGCGTTACGTGGAGGATTGGGAACATACCCTTTCCTAAATACCTGACTAACTAGATGTTACATGTGTAGCAATCTCCTCGAGTGATGCTCTCCATGTATTGCGACGATAAGATGGTCAAATGGTTTTTCTAAGTTAGTCTAAGGATCCCTACAAGTGTCTCCTGATATACACAAGGTATGTGGGAGCGCAACCCCATACCTATCTACTATTGACTAATGGGCCTTCCTATGAAATGGGCCTTCCTATATAATGTTGACTACATGAAGTACCTTTCAATATACCTCAAGGGTACATGAAAGGTCATTCAATATACAAACAAGTACGTTGAAGAACCAATCGATCCCCAAGATGCAGTACAAGAAACAAACGAAAGATCCTACATTTAAAAATGTCAAAACACGTCTCTAACCTAACACACAAGTTTCTAAATATTTTAAACTTAAACTAGTGCTTAATTTAATCTTATATGGTTACGTGAATGCATGGAAAGTTGGACCTAACTCAAAACCATGCAAGTATGATTATGCAAGTATTTTCAATTCTATGAAAACTATCTATGGAAAGGAGAGATATATTTTCTTTTCCCGAAACAAGGATCAAAAGATAAGCATAATATTTAAATCACCCACATAATTCAACGCTCAAATTTGAAATAAAAACCAAAACCAAAACATGCACACGAAAATGAAATGCAAATTTTCCAATTGCGATGAATACTATCTATAGAAAGGTCCAAGAGGTTTCCAGCAAAGAAACCAATGTAAAATCCAATGCAAGAAACACAAACTCTTCTTTGAATGCAATAATATATAAAATCAAAGAGACTATAGAATATACGATTCATGGCCCCCTGTCTATGAGGGGGATTTTTTTTCTTTCAAAAATACATTTTATTTTCCTCAAAACGTAAGCCAAAAAACACTCCAAAAAGTGGAATAAACTTACCTGGAAATCAAAATTCACTTTGAGACACAAACTATACTTCCAAACTGAAAAAATGCATCCAAAAAACAAATTTCAAACTAGAGTATAAAGTACTTACCTGGTACAATGCTTTGAAAGCTCAGTACGGAGCATTGTAGACCAAGCACCGCACTTTGGAAACATGTACAAATAGGTGGCGAAAAAAGAAATGTGTTAGAGCTTGTATATCATGTTTATGTATGTGTAACTTCAAAATGTATTCATTTGTATATATTATATTGTATTTCGTTGTACCCTGATGTTCCTATTGGGAGAATCATTAATATAATAAAGTCATGTAAAGTTATTGAGGTTAACCCTCCATTGTAAGTCAGGGAAATAGTCCCCATACTTGAGGGGTACTAGGTTTATTAGACTCTCCTATTGAGGTTGGTCCTGGTAAGTAATTGTAAAGTGGAAAACTAGTATAAATAGAGAGTGAGACTCTCTATTTTAAACACACACTCAAATATAGTGCATGAGTGAGAGAAGAGGAGCTCGCACAAGTGAGAGAGAGAGAACAACTGTAAGAGGTCATCTTTGTGTTTTTGTGTTTTACTTTTTCTACTAGTGCTCATTCTATCTCTAAGGAAGTTGCAGGGTTTTCTCCTTTATGGTTTCCTTGAGGAAATCTCTTTGTGTCTTTTGTCTCTTGTGATTATTGTTGTGCATGTTATTCTCTCAGGTAAGATCCTAGATCATATTGATTAAATGATAAAAATCTAGCATGGTATCATAGCTAACACAAGAAGAAGACATTGTGCAGCTGCAGAACCGAGGGATTCTTAATTTGGGGGTATCTATCCACATATCATCAGCAAAAGGAGGCTATATTGACTCTCCATTTAAGGGTGCATATTTCTGTAGAAGCAGAATCTGATTCTAAGCATTTTCAGTTTTTGACCTACCACTACAACGAGAAATTAGGACTTTCCACAGAAGTGGAATTTTTGAGTGAACCCAGCATAGGATTTATCTCCTCCTCAAAATTAAGTTTGGAGACAAATATCAAAGTTTTTGGTTGGGTAATACCCCAAGAAGTAAAACCCTAATTTTCCCTTGAACCAGAAAACCAGCACTACAAAAGATCAGCTCCATATCCAATTTCGGCTTCTCAAATTGGTAAGATCTAAATATTTTTTATTTCCATTTGAGGTTCTCAGTTAAGATGTCTCATCACACCAAGCTTGATGAAAATCTTGAAGGAGATGAAAACTTCCAAGCATGGAAGTATAGGATCTCACTGGTTCTTAAAGAAAATGAATTGGACACCTACATAAGTGGAGAGGTTCCAGTTCCAGAGGGAGATGAGGCTAAATCCTTACACAAGAAGAACTTGTTCAAGGCCAAGAGGATCATTTCTGATTCAATCAAGGATCACCTTATACCACAAGTGTCTTCCCTAAAGACACCTAAAGATAAATTTGATTCCTTGACCAAGCTATTTGAATGGAAGAATATAAATCGAAATATGACTTTGAGAAATCAGTTGAAGAATGTAAAGATCCAGAATGCTGAGACCATACAATCATACTTTACAAGGGTCCCTCAAATCAAAGAACAACTTGAAGCAGTTAATGAAGAAGTAGAGAATGCATAAATTGTAATGACCACCTTGAATGGTCTCCCTAGGTCATGGGACTCCGTCATTCAAGGGTTTTATGCAAGAAGAAAGCTAATCACTTTCAGTAGGTTGTGGGAGGAATGCTCACAAGAAGAAGCTTAGATAGTAGCTCTAGAAGAAAATATGGGAAATGAAGATAAATCTCTCACAACACAGACCAAGAAAAGCAGAAGGGACTACCATCATCCAAATGGTAATATTTATCACCAAAATCAGAAAGATAATCCTAGAATATATAGCAGAGATATATTTAAAATTAGATGCTATACATGTGATGAGAAATGAAACCTTGCCAGAGAGTGTCCTAGATACAAAGGTGGATATCACAAGAAGAAGGGTAACAAAAGAAGACATCATGCTCACACTGCAGAGGATGATGAACCTCCCAGAAAGAGAGTCAAAGAAGAAAGTGAAGATTCTTCAAGTGATGAAGAGTATGTCTTGATTTATTCCCTCACAGGGACTGTTACACATGGAAGCAACGATTGGCTCATAGATAGTGGGGCTTCCAAACATATGACGGGATTCAAAGAATCCTTTGTGAAACTTGGAGATGAAAACTAGTATCCCATAAAAGGTAGTGGTGAATCCTCCTATAAGCTAGACTCTGGAAAGTCTATGAAGATGAGGGATGTCTTGTTTGTACCAAGACTAAAGAAGAACGTTCTCTCCATCTATGCATTGGATTCAAAAGGCATGAGGGTTTCATTTGTATATGGAAAATTCCTTATGTGTCCAAAGGGAAAGACTATAGATGATGCATTAGTGATTGGAGAGAAAGAGAGAGGATTATACAAATTAAAGGGCCAACCAGAACAAGACTTGGTTCATGACTCAGTAGATCCAAGTGAACTTTGGCATAGAAGGCTTTCACATGTGCACTACAGGGAACTACCAATTGCAAGAAAACTTGTTGAAGGTATTCCAGAAATATAGGAAAAACATGAATATGTTTGCAAAGGATGTGCGAAAGGAAAGAACACAAAGAAGACATTTCCAAGCAGCGAGAGCAAGGAAAAAGGAATCTTGGAAATCATCCATTCAGATGTATGCGATCCGATGTCATCCAGTTCATTAAGTGGCTATGTATATTACGTTTCTTTCATTGATGATTTTTATAGGAAGACATGGATATATTTATTTAAAAAAAATATGAAGAATTCGGTAAGTTCAAGGAATTAAAATCCTTGATCGAGAACCACTCAGAGAAGAAAATAAAGACCTTTTGATCAGACAATGGCGAAGAATTCACATCAGATGAATTCAAGGAATTATGTAGAGATTCAGGGATTAAGAGGGAGTTGACCACTCCATATAAACCACAATAGAATGGGGTTGTAGAAAGGAATAATAGAACGATTATGGAAGCAGCAAGGGAAATTCTTCATGATCAAGATATTCCCATGCATCTATGGGAAGAAGTTACTAGGAAAGCTGTGTATGTACAAAACCATACTCCACATAGAGTACTTGAGAACAAGACACCTAAAAAATTCTTCTCCAATAAGAAACCAGAAGTCATTCATCTCAGAATATTTGGCTATCTAGTATACATACATATTCCAAAAGAAAAGAGGACAAAGTTATATCCTTTAGGAAAGAAGGGTATATTTGTGGGATATAGTGAAATATTGAAGGGTTACAGAATATACTTCATAGGATTCAAGAAGATCAACATCAACAGGGATGTAACATTTGACAAAGACTCGGCTTGTAACAAATCCAAAAAAATACATATTGCAGAACTTGAAGAAACAGAATTACCGAGGATCCGAGATACAACTATGAACGAAGCAACTCCAGAACAAGATAGAGAAATAGAAGAACCTCATGAACCTATAGATCCATCCCAAGAGAAGAATCCTTATAAAAGGAAACTTGCATGGGTGCGAGAGGATATCCAAGGTGCAGAGAGATATGAGGCTTCAGAAGAAATGCATAGAGAATGGAAGAGAACTAGGTCCTACTCCAGTTATGTAGCCCTACTATGTGACATCATTGATAAAGAACCTTCCAACTATGAACAAGAAGTGGAAAATAAATAATGTAAGGATTCTAGGATCAAGGAGTACCACTTGATCATGAAGAATGATGTCTAGGATGTGGTCCCAAGACCAGAGGGGAAGTCGGTTGTGACTTCCAAGTGGGTCTACAAAATCAAGCATGCTGCAGATTGCAACACAGAGAAATATAAAGCAATATTTGTGGCATGTGGCTACTCCAATAAGGAAGGGATAGATTATGAAGAAATTTTTTCACTTGTAGATAGATACACTTCCATCAGATTAGTACTTGCTCCGACTGCAATGATGAAATGGAAGATACACTAGAAGGATGTCAAGACTGCATTCTTGAATGGTGCAGTGGAAGAGGAAGTGTATGTGGAGAAGCCACTCATATTTGAAACACATGATAGGGAGACTCATGTGTGCAAATTGAAGAATTCCCTGTACGGTTTGAAACAGGCACCCAAGACATGGTACGGCAGGATTGACAGCTTCCTGACTAGCTCAGGATTTACCAAGAGTAAAGCATATTCAAACCTTTACTATAAGGTTGAGGAAGGGAACCCAGTGATACTTGTAGTATATGTGAATGAATTGTTTATGAAAGGTGAGGATGGGTTGATTGCTAACATGAAGAGGAATCCTACTGCCAATTTCGAGATGAAATACTTGGGTATGATGCACTACTTTCTAGGCATGGAGGTGTGGCAAAATGCAGATGGAATATCCCTAAGACAAGGAAAGTGGGCAGTAGAGATCCTGAAGAGGCTTAGGATGATGGACTGCAAGGCCATGAACACACCTATGGAATCAAACCTGAAGCTATTAATTGATGCTTCATCAGATTTGGTTGATGCTATGATGTATCGTCAGATGATTGGGTCATTGATGTACCTGACAAACATGAGACCAAATATTTTCTTTACTATGAAAAAATTGAGCCAGTTCCTAATGGATCCGAGACATGTTCACCTGATTGATGCAAAGCATATTCTGAGGTATCTGAAGGGTACATTTGACTATGGGATCAAATATGAAGTGAATCAAAATATTAACCCAAAGGGTTATGTGGATTCAGATTGGGAAGGCAGTGCCATTGATAGGAAGAGCACTTCGAGGTGTTTCTTCAGTATGTGATCAGGTGTGATCTCTTGGTTTAGAAGGAAGCAGTCCTAGGTGGCACTAAGTATAGTTAAAGCAGAGTATGTCACAGCTTTTTCGACTAGTTGTGAGGTAGTGTGGCTGAGGAAGCTACTATCTAATTTGTTTGATCTCTGTTATCAGGAATATAGCACCTTCTGCGGATAAAAGTTGTTCCTCTGGTCTGAATGGTTCATATCCAGAACAAATGAGTAACAACTAGGTTGAATACTTTCCCTGAAAACTATAGATGCATGGAATAAAACCTTCAATGAAAGACCTGCAAAGGCTCATCAAAGATACCAGAAAACTATCCATAGATTCAAATATGTGACTAAGGAATCTGATTATACATATGTAATATCATTGTAAGATTAACACAACAAATATATGGGAAGGAAATCAAATTTGCATTAATATATGAATGAAATAGCTTACAACCATTTTTCCTTAGTGTCGATGCACCCCTTCACAAGACTAGCAACTCATCCCCAATAGCTCCAACTTGCTCCTCTATGCTCTCAATGAATTAGGCCAGGATGTTAATTCAACAGCATAACTTTACTTCTTTCTTTTCTCTCCCCAACCATGGAGTATGAACTTGTATTTATAGGGATCAAAGGGATATGAATGGTTGATAAATTGGTGGGTGAGGTGGCCATGAGATCCTCGAAGGAAGGATCTTGAGCTTAATTGACCCAGGTGAGTAGGGATAAGGCTACAAACGAGGCTTTTATTCTAGAAGCTTCATGAAACCTCCTTTTTTCACTTTTTACCATGGGAACCGCTTATACTCCCTTATGACAGAGTGGTGATGGGTGAGAAATGTGCCAAAGACAAAGGCTAAAGGTGGTGGCACTGCCTAGTTTCCACATAACTTGGGCAGTGTTGCATAAGGTACCACTTATCTTCTTAAAAGTAAGAGCGGTGCTGAATTTTTGTATGTAAGATCAACATCTAGATCAATATTTTTCACTTCAAGTTTAAGATTGAGGGAAAAATAGAAGTGTTAGGGATCTTATCACATGCTGGTGACAAGATTTGGGTATAACAATCTCCAGTTGGATGCTACTTGTATATATTGCGACAACCATAGTTGTGTAAAGTTTCCATAGAACCCAGTGTTCCATGATAAGTCGAAGCATATAGAGATCAAATATCACTATATCAAGGATATGGTGCAGAGAGGAGAAGTGAAGCTCCAATATGTTGGAACAAACAAGTAGATAGATGATGTGTTAACTAAGCCATTAGCCAGAGTGAATTTTGAGTACATCAGGGAGAAGCTTGGTGTTCATCATATAAGGGTTCCTTCCAAGGGGAAGTGATGAGTCCGAAGAACCTTTCTGACATGGCGAGAGGGTTGGTTCCTCCCATGGTTAGATGTAAGTGTTGTGCCTTACTGACATGGTGGTAGGATTGGTTCCTCCCATGGTCAGATGCAAGTGTTTTTCCCTTCTGACATGGTGGTAGGATTGGTTCCTCCCATGGTCAGATATAAGTGTTGAGACCTACCACTAGCATGAAAAAGGGGCTGGCTCTATAGAGGAAGACCTTGCAGAGGGAAAGGCCTACAACCAACATGAAAAATGGATGGCTCTGTAGAGGAATACCTTGCAGAGGGAAAGGCCTACAACCATCATGAAAAAGGGTTGGCTCTATAGAGGTATACCTTGAAGAGGGTAAGGCCTACAACAAGCATGAAAAAGGGATGGCTCTATAGAACTACAACTAGCATGAAAAAAGGCTGGCTCTGTAGAGCTACAACCAGCATGAAAAAGAGATAGCTCTGTAGATGGAGAACTACATCTAGCATGAAAAAGGGATGGCACTATGGATTTAGATCCAACATGAAAAAGGGTTGTCTCTATCGATGAAAACCTACATGGAGGCTAGGCCTACAAGTAGCATGAAAAAGGGCTAGCTTTGTAGAACTTACTATGATGAGTATAATTGAGAGATAGAACCATTTGTTCGAGATAGCGGGAGCAGTGATGATGATGATGATCCATCTTTGATGATGATCCAACTTTGATGATGATCCAGCTTTGATGATGATCCAGCTTTGATGATGATCCAGCGACGAAGACTTGTGCTGATGAACTATGTCAAGAGAATACCTTCCTAGTTAAGAGGGAGTGTTCATGTATTTGTAACTTCAGGATGTATTCACTTGTATATCTTATATTGTATTTCATTGTACCCCGATGTTCCTATCGGTAAAATCATTAATATAATAAAGTCAGGTAAATTCATTGAGGTTAACCCTCCGTTGTAAGTCGGGGAAATAATCCCCACAGTTGAGGGGTACTAGGGTTATTAGACTCTCCTAGTGAGGTTGGCACTCATAAGTAATTGTAAAGTGGAAAAATAGTATAAATAGAGAGTGAGACTCTCTATTTGAAACACACACTCACTCAGCTGTAGCACACGAGTGAGAGAAGAGGAGCTCACACAAGTGAGAGAGAGAACAGTTGTCGGAGATCATCTTTGTGTTTTGGGGTTTTAATTTTTCTATTGGTGTTCATTCTATCTCTAAGGAAGTTGAGGGGTTTTCTCCTTTATGGTTTCCCCGAGGAAAACTCTTTGTGTCTCTTGTCTCTTGTGTTTATTGTTGTGCATGTTATTCTCTCAGATAAGATCCTAGATCATATTGATTAAATGATAAAAATCAAACATACTCAATACAAATAGCATATAAAGACATGAATGTGAATAATTATAGACAAATAGAGGCATATTTACCAATTTCAAATCAAATCTTACAAATTAACAAGCATATATGATCTATGAACTGGAATTGAAAATCAAAGACAAGCTTACTACAGAAACCAAGAATCTTATCTCACCCCAGTATGCTTTCCACTTTTATTATTAGAAATTATTATCCAGTAATGACAAAAGTTGTTTCCCTAGATTGAAAAACTCAAAACTAGAACAACACAAACTATAGAATAGAGAAACTTTGCCTATGATCAAATAAACTACTTGAATTAACTTCTCTCATCACCTTCCATAGGCTACAAAGGTATGATTCTTGATGTTCTTCACCTATGCAAATATCCTGCAATAGACACAACAAAAGCAAAAAATAAGTGAGAGTAACAAGATGGTTAATAATCCTATGTAAAAGAACAAGGATTTAAACAATAAACATAACATGATAATGATACATACAAAGTTTATTGGAAAGAAACTATATTTGCATTAAAATATAAACAAGAAGAGTATACAACCAATGAATTGGTGTTGAGAACTCTTCTCAAACGATCCTTAACCTCAAATCCTTCAAATTTCTTACTGTTATATCCTAAAATGACACATCTCTGTCTGTGACCACTTTCCCATGTTTTTTTCGTATGCCAACACTTCCATGGTGAGACTTCATGAAAGTCACTATTAGTCACTGAAAAAACACATTGATTGGAGGAGCCATATATATAGTTTTGTAAATCTGTTTAACCTATTATATGGATCATTGGAAAGGTATCGGAGTAAGAAAAAACTTTCCAGTAGACACCAACCCCTGAAAATGCACAAAAGTACCCTAAAGAAGATATTTTTTGACCCATTCAAAATTTTTCCTTGGCACTCACGACTATGCTTCCTAAAACCCGTGAATTTATCCTGAAGTGGCCAAAATAATATAAAAATATGAAAACCCTAGAATTAGGGGTGGTTTGGGTAGTTTTTGAACTGATCTTGCAGTTGTAATTGATCCTTATTCGACCCTAAATCTTCAGAAAAGAAAAAAGTAAATAAGAGAGGGAGAGAGGTCCATGAGGGGGACTTGACATTTTCCTTGTTATGTTGGCGGAAATGGGACGCTCATCCCCCCTAAATTTTCCCTAGATGTTATATGCCTGTGTTACACAGCTTGGAGGCTAAGATTCTTGGAGAATAGAAGCAGGAGATCCATATCAAGGTTTCTCAAGTTGCCTAGCATGAGGAAAAGGTAAACTTTGTACTTCTTCCATTATCAATAAATATTTGATACTCTTCCCTTTTAAAATCCCTATCTAATTGATGTTGAATCTTTGTTTCTGATTATATGATGATGCTTATCATATTATGGTTTCATGTTTCATTGAACATAATATCCTTTCATGTAGTCAATTTGGTTTGAGGAAGGTTAAACTTGTTTTGCGGGTCTCTTCGAGAAAGGGGAGCAAGAGGAGTAAAGGAAAGTTGGGATCAACCTTCAGTGAATAAGGTACAAACCATACTTACCTTTGAACCTTGTTTATGGTTACTTTCATAACACTATGCATCATTCTTTAAACCCTAGTATGTTGGTTTCCTCTTAACCCCCATCCAGAGGAAAACTTTCCTCTACAACACTTACTAATCACTCAAGGGTCTAACTGGATTTGGCCTAATTTGGATGTTATAAAACATTCTTCCCTCCATTTCCCATGAAGGGTGAGCATGGGAGGATAGGATAATTTAAGGATTCTATGAGAGAAGTGAAGGGGTGATCCCTAGGATGGGGGATCTTGAGCTCAAACTGTCCTGAACCATAAGGATGAGGCTCCACGAAGGCTAGCTTTAAGAAGAATCTCAAACCTTTATTTTTATCCTTCATAGGTTGAGCATCGTGCCTTGTCCAAGGAGAACAGGAGGTGTCAAGGGAGAACAACTAATTTTAAGAGAGCAGCAGCTGGTGGTACCTCTCTTTTCCAATGGAAAAAAGGCATTTCTAAGATGGGTACCATAGGTTGCATAGAGGGAAAGTGCGGTGGTGGATAAACTAGTTAATTACTCATCCACACTCATTTTCAACTTCAATATTTGAGGAATTTGAGGGAAATGATGAGATACTTATCCCTGTTAGTTTTTCAACATTAAGCTAGCATTATTAGTATCTTTAACTGATAGAATAACAAGTACATCAATCAAACACAAGAGACAATGAACACAGTGTTTTTCCTTGGGGAAACCATAAAGGAGAAAACACCGCAACTTCCTCAGAGATAGAATCAGCACCAAAAGAGTAAAAGCCCCAAAACAGTAAGTGATCTCCCAACAGCAGTAATCTTCTTCTTGACTAGCCCCAGTGTCTTCTCCTTCCTCAACTATGTGCTACACTTGAGTGTGTATGACTTGTCTGTTAAATAGAGACTCCAGTTCTCTATTTATACTAATCCTGACATGACTAAAACCCTACTAGGTCCAACCTCTACTAGGAGAGTCTAATAACCCTAGTGCCCCAGAACTACGGGGAATTTAACACTTAGACAATCGGAGGGTTACCCACCATGACTTGACATGACTTGTTTACATTATTGATCCTCCCGATCGGAACATCGGGGCATGACAACATGACTCAAATACATAATAGATACATCCCGGAATAAACATCGGGTTATAATACAAAAGATACATAGATGAATACATTCCAAAGTTACAAATACATCAACACTCCCTCTTAACTAGGAAGGTATTCTTTGGACACAATTTTTAGCACTGGTATTCTTCTCTGTATCAACTGGATCATCTCATCATCTGCATCTCTGGTATTCTTGAGTCTTCAAGCCATCTTTGTCTTCAAGTCATCTTCGTCTTCAAGTCATCAGATCTGGATCATCTCTCTATCTGGATCATCATGGAACATCATCTCTAGATCTGGATCATCACTCGATATGGATCATCATGAGGCATCATCTATGGATCTAGATCATCACTCGATCTAGATCATCATGAGGCATCGTCTCTGGATCTGGATCATCATGAGGCATCATCACTGGTTCTGGATCATCACTCGATCTAGATCATCACTGGTTGTCATCACTAGATCTTGATCATCACTCGATTTGGATCATCACTGCTAGATCATCATCACTGGATCTCGATCATCACTCGATCTAGATCGTCACTGGCTATCATCACTCGATCTAGATCATCACTGGTGCTATCTCATGATTCTTATCGTCACAAGAATTTCTACAGAGCCATCCCTTTTTCATGCTGGTTGTAGGCCTAGCCTCCATGTAGGTCTTCTCCAACACTTAAATTTGACCTACTCGTCAGAAGGGCCTAGCACTCACATTCACCAGCATAATAGGACACAACTACTATCATCTGCGAAAGGGCTTCAACACTTACATCTGACCTACTCATCAGAATGGCACAGTACTCACATCCATCCAGGCTGGAACACATCATGCTCACAATGATGGAAGAGTTCTGCACTTCCATCCAGGCCAGAACCACATCCTACTCACAATGATGAAAGAACTCTATTCTTTCACCTAGGCCAGAACCACATCCTACTCACAATGATGGAAGAACTTTGTTCTTCCAACCAGGCCGGAACCACATCCTGCTCACAATGATGAAAGACTCTCATCCAGGAGGTAACACATCCTGCTCACAATGATGAAATATTTCTGCACTTACATTCATCCAGGTGGGAACACATCCTGCTCACAATGATGAAAGCTCTTGCACTCACATCTGATCTTGTAGGAACCAATCCTATAGTCATATAAGAATGGCCCCTAGTCCTCCTCGACTGAGCTACCTGGTAACTGACCAGGTGCCTCCATTCTCCTAGAGAATGGCAGTTTCCCTTACATCCTACTTGCTCGTCGGAATGGCCAACACTCACATCTGACATGGAAGGAACTTAATCCTTTAGCCATAATAGAATGGTTCAGCCCTTACATCTGATCAAGTGGGAACACATCCCTCTATCACATCAGAATGGCTACTCAGTCCTAGTCTGAGTGTTCCTGGTACCTCACAAGGAAGCTCCATTCAAAGAATGGCAATTGCCTTTACATCTATCCTACTCAATAGAATGGCCAGCACTCATATCTGACATAGAAGGAAGCCATTAGAGGAAATTTGGGGTCTAAAATGGGCCTTATAAGAAAACGTGCCAAAATAAGTTTTTGTGAGTTGGAATTCAAGAACCAATAGAATTTCAATAAAATAAGTCAACCATAATGGTTGAATTGACATATTTGTCATTAAAAAAAACTACTTTTTTTGTTCGTATTTTCGACATATCTCATTGTGTTTTTACTCAAATTTCGATCGAGAGAGCTCGTTGGATGTGGAATTTGATTCCGCATCCAATGAGTACCCACACTGCATACTTTTGATGGACCCCGCTACCCCAAAAACAAGAAATACCTGAAAAAATGTGATGATGATGTCATCATCACATTTTTCAGGTATTTCTTGTTTTTCGGGTAGCAGGGTCTGTCAAAAGTATGCAGTATGGGTACTCGTTGGATGTAGAATCAAATTCCGCATCCAACGAGCTCTCCTGATCGTAATTTGAGTAAAAACACAGGGAGATATGTCGAAAATACGAACACAAAAAGTAGTTTTTTTCTTTCTTTCTCCAAAATTAATCAATATTATTTTATTATTTTAACTATTATTTTCTTATTTTAACTATTATTTTATTATTTTCCTTAGGAGGCCCATTTTAGACCCCAAAATTCCTCTAATGAATCCTCTCACCATGACAGAATGGCTCAGCCCTTATATATGACCTACTCGTCAGAATGGCTATGGATCTCAGCACTTATATCTGACATGGAAGGAACCAATCCTCTCACCATGACATAATGGCTCAGCCCTTATATTTGACCTACTTGTTAGAATGGCTATGGATCTCAGCACTCATATCTGACATGGAAGGAACCAATCCTCTCACCATGACAGAATGGCTCAGCCCTTACATCTGACCATGGAAGGAACTAATCCTCTCACCATGTCAGAATGGCTATGGGTCTCATCACTTTCTCTTGGAGGAAACCTCAATCTAGAGAACACCAAGCTTCTCCTTGAAGTACTCAAACTTCAGCCTAGCCAATGGCTTTGTCAATACATCGGCTATTTGTTCCTCCATCGCAACATATTGGAGCTTCACTGCTCCTCTCTGCACCATATCCCTAATATAGTGGTACTTGATCTTGATATGCTTCAACTTGTCATGGAACACGAGATTCTCTAAAAACTTCATGCAAATCTGGTTGTCACAATGTATACAAGTAGCATCCAACTGGAGATCAAATATATCAGACAGTAGCTTCCGTAGCCATACTGCCTCACAACTAGCTAAACAAGCTGCGACATACTCTACTTCAGTTGTATTCATTGCCACATAGGATTTCTTCCTGCTAAACCAAGAGATCACATTTGACCCCATACTGAAGCAACACCCTGAAGTGCTCTTCCTATTGATGGCACTGCCTGCCCAATCAAAATCAAAATAACCCTCCAGGTTAATCTTTTGATTCGCATCGTACTTGAGCCCATAATCAATTGTACCTTTTAGGTACCTCAGAATATGCTTTGCAGCAGTCAAGTGAACATGTCTCGAATCTGTCAAAAACTGGCTCAAGGTGTTCACGGCAAAGCAAATATCTGGTCTTGTGTTCGTCAGGTACATCAATGACCCAATCATCTAACAATACATCGTAGCATCAATCGACTTTGATGAAGCATCACTCAATAGCTTCAGGTTCGATGCCATGGGTGTGGCCATAGCCTTGCAGTCCATCATCCCAAGCCTCTTCAGGATCTCTACTGCATACTTCCCTTGTCCAAGGAAGATTCCATCTGCACTCTGCCACACCTCCATACCTAGAAAGTAATGCATCATCCCCAAGTCCTTCATCTTGAACTCAGCAGCAAGATTTCTTTTCGTATCAGCAATCAACCCATATGTACCTGTCACAAATAGATCATCTACATATAGTAGAAGCATCACTGGGTTGCCATCTTCAACCTTGTAGTAAATGTTGGAATCTGCTTTACTCTTGGTAAAGCCCAAACTGGATAGAAAGCTGTCAATTCTACCATACCAGGTCCTATGTGCCTGTTTCAAACCGTACAGGGCTTTCTTCAATCTGCATACATGAGACTCTCTGTCATTTTTCTAAAAACCGAGTGGCTGTTCTACATACACTTCCTCTTCTACTACACCATTTAAGAAGGCAGTCTTGACATCCATCTGGTGTATCTTCCATTTCATCACTGCAGCCAGAGCAAGTACTGATCTGATGGAAGTGTATCTGGCTACAGGTGCAAAGGTTTCTTCATAGTCTATTCCTTCTTTCTGAGAGAAACCCCGAGCTACAAATCTTGCCTTATACTTTTCAATGCTACCGTCTGCAGCATGCTTAATCTTGTAGATCCATTTGGAAGTTACAACTAACTTCCCTTCTAGTCTTGGGACAACATCCCAAACATCATTCTTCATGATCGATTGATATTCTTCGATCATAGAATCCTTCCATTATTTCTGTTATGCCACTTCTTCATAACTGGAAGGTTCTTTATCAATGAAATCACATAGTAAGGCTACATACCCGGAGCAGGATCTAGTCCTCTTTATTTCTATGTGATTTCTGGAGCCCCATATCTTTCCACACCGTGGATGAGTTCTCGTACCCAAGCAGGTTTCCTCTTATGAGGATTCTTTTCTAGAGGTGGATCTACAGGTCTTTGTGGTTCCTTGAAATCTTGATCTTCTTCTTGAGATTCTTCATTCATGGCTGTATCATGAATTCTAGGTACTTCTACTTCTATTTCTTCAAGTTCTTCAGCAGGTCTCTTTCTGGATTTGTTGTAGGCTATGTCTTCATCAAATGTCACATCCCCGCTGATGTCAATCTTCTTGTATTCTGGGAAATAGATTCTGTAAGATTTTGAGTTTTCAGAGTATCCCGCAAATATGCCCTTCTTTCCTGAAGGATCTAATTTTGTTCTCTTCTCTTTTGGAATGTGTATGTACATAGGACAGTCGAATATTCTGAGATGGATGACTTATGGTTTCTTGTTGGAGAAGACTTCTTCAGGAGTCTTGTTCTCGAGTACTCTATGTGGAGTAGGGTTCTGTACATACACTACTGTTCTAGCAGTTTCAGCCCAAAGATGCATAGGAATATCTTGATCATGAAGCATAGCTCTTGCAGCTTCCATGATAGTTCTATTCTTTGGTTCCGCAATCCCATTCTGTTGTGGATTATAAGGAGTGGAAAACTCCCTCTTAATCCCTGATTCTTTACATAGCTCTTTGAATTCATTCGAAGTGAATTCTCCGCCATTATCTGATCGAAAAGTCTTAATCTTCTTTTCAGTATGGTTCTCAATCAAGGCTTTGAATTCCTTGAACTTACTGAATACTTCATCTTTGTTCTTCATGAAGTAAACCCATGTCTTTCTAGAAAAATCATCAATAAAATAAACATAGTATGCATACCCGCTTAGTGAGTTTGATGACATAGGACCGCATACATCGGAGTGAATGATTTCTAGTATATCTTTAGCTTTGCTTTCGCTTCTGGGAAATGTCTTTTTTGTATTCTTTCCTTTCGCACATCCTTTGCAAACACCATCATGTTTGGCTTGAAATTCTAGAAGACCTTCAACAACTTTTCTTGCAATAGGTAGTGCTTTGTAATGCACATGTGCAAGCCTTCTATGCCAAAGTTCACTTGGTTCTACTGTGTCATGGACCAAGGCTTGTTCTGGATGACCCTTCAATTTGTACAAGCCTCCTTCTTGTTCTCTAATCACCACTACATCATCGATAGTCTTTCCTTTTGGCCACATAATGACTTGACCATATATGAATGCAACCCACATTCCTTTTGCATCCAACGCTAATGTGGAGAGAAGGTTATTCTTGAGTCCTGGCACAAACAATACTTTTGTCATTGTTAGAGATTTACTAGAGTCTAGTTTGTATGAAGATTCCCCACTACCTTTTATTGGATATTGGTAGTCATCTCCTAGCTTCACCTTGTGAGGTGATTCATGTTCTGACAGTCTTACAAAGGATTCCTTGAATCTCGTCATATGTTTGGAAGCCCCATTGTCTATAAGCCAATCATCACTGCCATGAGTAATGTTACCTATGAGAGCGGAGATCAGAACATATTCATCCTCGCTTGAAGAATCTTCACTTTCATATCTGGATCTCTTCTTGGATGGTTCATCATCCTCTGCAGCATGAGCATGATGTCTTATTTTGTTCCCCTGCTTCTTATGAGAGTGGTTCTTTCTCTTAGGATAGTCTTTTGCAAAGTGCCCTATCGCATCACATGTATAACATCTTATTCTATATAGATCTTTTCTATTGTTATCTCTATGATGAGGATTCTTACCTTTGAAGTGATGATGTCTTCTTCTGCTTCTTTTGGAGTGAACTGTGTGAGCTTGGTCTTCACTTCCCATATTCGCTTCTCGAGCTGCTATCCATGATTCTTCTTGAGAACATTCTTCCCATAGTCTGCTGAATTTGACTAACTTCTTTCTAGCATAGATTCCTTGAATGAAAGCATCCCATGACCTAGGAAGGCTGTTCAAAGTAGTCATCACAATATCTACATTTTCCACTTCTTCATCAACAGCTTCTAATTGTTCCTTGATCTGAGAAACCCTTGTGAAGTAATACTGGATAGTTTCTACATTCTTAATCTTCACATTCTTCAGTTGATTCCTCAGAGTCATCTTCCGGTTTATGTTCTTTCCTTCAAACAACTTGGTTAGGGCATCAAACATAGCTTTAGGTGTCTTAAGAGAGGACACCTGTGGGATAAGGTGATCCTTGATAGAATCAACAATGATCCTCTTTTCCATAACCATATTCTTATTATGTAAGGCCTTTTTCTCATCTCCCTTTGGAACTGGAACCTTCTCATGAATGTAGGAGTCTAATTCATTCTCTTCCAGGACCAGGGAGATCCTATACTTCCAGGCTCGGAAGTTATCAGCTCCCTCAAGCTTTTCATCAAGCTTGGTATGATGAGACATATTTAAAATGAGAATCTCAAATGGAAATACAAGAGATCTTAGATCTTACCAGGTCAAAATGTCGGATCTGAGACTTGAGCTGAAATCCTGCAGAACTGGTTCAGGAGCAAATTAGGGTTTTTCTTTTTCAGAGTTATGTCCACCCAAATGCCTTGAAATTTGTCCCTAACTTTGATTTTGCGGAGGAGATCAATCCAGGCCTGGCTCATTGAAAAATTCCTCTTCTGTAAAAATCCCTAATTTTCGATAGCAGTGACAGGTCCAAAACTGAAAAACCTCAGAATTGGATTCTGCTTCGATAGAAAGATGCGCCCTAAGGAGGAGAGTTGTTCCACCTTACTTTTGCTGAAAATCCATGGAGGAAGATCCACAAACTAGGAATCCCTAGTTCCCGCAGCTGCATAGTGTCATCTTCTCAGGTTAGCTTTGATACCATGTTAGTTTTTCAACATTAAACTAATATTATTAGGATATTTAACTGAGAGAATAACAAGTACAACAATCAAACACAAGAGACAATGAACACAATGTTTTTCCTTGGGGAAACCATAAAGGAGAAAACCCTTCAACTTCCTCAGAGATAGAATCATCACCAAAACAGTAAAAGCCCCAAAATAGTAAGTGATCTCCCAACAACAGTAATCTTCTTCTTGACTAGCCCTAGTGTCTTCTACTTCCTCAACTATGCGCTACACTTGAGTGTGTATGACTTGTGTGTTAAATAGAGACTCCATTTCTCTATTTAGACTAATCCTGACATGACTAAAACCCTACTAGGGCCGACCTCTACTAGGAGATTCTAATAACCCTAGTTCCCCAGAACTATGGGGACTTTAACACTTAGACAATAGGAGGGTTACCCACCATGAATTGACATGAATTGTTTACATTATTGATCCTCCCAATCGGAACATCAGGGCATGACAACATGACTCAAATACATAATAGACACATCCCGGAATAAACATCCAGTCACAATACATAATATACATAGATGAATACATTCCGAAGTTACAAATACATCAACACTCCTGCAATATGATGTTGGCGAGAATTGGGTGTAATAGTTAATCAATGGTTGGAAGGCTACTTGAGGAACTATGTTAGTGGGAAGAAAAAAACATGGATAAAATGGTTGCATTTGGGTTATTTTTGTTACACTACTAATTTCCATATGTCCATTGGCATGTCTCCTTTAAAATAAATTTATGGTTATGATCCATCCACTTTTATTGACCACATTTTTTGTGATATTAGAGCTCCAAATGCTAAGGTTTGGATTGAATAAATTCAAGAAATTTTGAAGGTTTTGAAAGATAACTTCCAGGTTGCCTAAAATCAGAAAAAAAAAACAATATGCATACCAACATAGAGTGGAGAGGATCTTACAAGTGAATGACTTGGTATTTTTTAGGTTGTAGACCTACAAACAAACCACCATATAGGGTATATGTTTAGAAAATATCAAACCAAGGTTTTATGGTCCCTTCAAACTTATTCAAAAGGTTGGTGAAGTGGCCTATGAATTGGAGCTTCCCATACGAAGTATAAATCATAATTAATTTCATGTTTAATATCTAAATAAGATTATAGGTCAGCATATTTCAGTTTCATATACTTCACCTCCTTTGGATGATGAATGACAACTTGTTCTCATTATGGACAAAATATTGAAAACAAGGGAAAGAAAGTTAAGGACAAGAACAATGAAAGAATACTCGGTACAATGGAAGGATTTTCCTAGTGAGGAAACCACTTGGGAAGATGAAAAACTTTTGCAGCATCCAAACTTGAAATTGCTTGAGGACAAGCAATATTGGGTGGAGAGGATTTTCATGTCCCCATCCCAATGATACTACTAGTTAGCAATGTTTCACCTACCTACTAGTTCTCTAAGTTGGGGAGGAGGCATTGAATATTGCAATATGGGAGCTATGAGACCCAAGATAAATTTAGTTTGTCATTTATACATTCAATTGGTTCTTACAAATAATAAATATGGATAAAATAAAGTGGCATTGCTTCATGAGGACATTTGGAGGTTCAGGGAGACCTTGGGTAGTTAGATTCTTCCTTACACATGTCATGACTTAACCCCAAATTAGAAATTATGAGTACTGGAAAGTTATTGGAAGGTGAAAATGTGTCAATTAACATGTCATGAGCCCAAGTATTTGAATAGGTGAAGAGGAGTAACTCCACATGGAAGAGGGAGAGGCTAGGAAGAAACTAGGTGCCACTTGGAGAGAGATTCCATGTGTTTTATGACAACAATGATGGAAGATTATATGAAAAATCATACCTTATTGCATACTTGATTTCATACCTATGAAAATATGACATGTCAGGGCTAAAAATATCCTCCAAGAGATCTCACTTGGGGTTTGGTAGCAGTAATTCGAATTTGGAGGAAGATGAAGGGATGAGGAGAAGGACAAGTGTCATGGAGGTTACAAAACATCAAGGATGACTTGGAGGAATCCTATGGGAGGGAATTAAACCTTCGAGGAACTTAGGAGGGTTATAAAAATATTTCATTAGGAATGATAATGAATTTTCATCATTTGGGAATTTTCCTTTGGCATTTTGGAAAGCACTAGCTTGTCCATTGCACGATGAGTGCCCACTTTCCCTGTTAGTGAGCCAATTTCGAGAGATTGAGATTCTCATCCAAGTTTATTGTTGGATATTCCACCCTAAACTAAAATTTTTAGATTAATGGATTGTTTGTATTGCATATAGGAGGCTGCAATTGTTCTTGACCCATCTCTCCTCCCATTCTCTCAATCCCTACTTTGATATTTTCATGTCTCTCTATGATGGCGCACTTGCATGAATGTTGGTTGTGTATTGTTGAGTCCAGTTGATTCCAAAGAATTATTGAATGATTTATGGCTCTGTAATATGTCTCTAATCTTCTCTATAAGTAGAAATTAGCATAAATTCATATGCAAATGTCCACATTTCTAGGCTATGGTGTGATTAGTTTCCATGTGTTGGTTTCCCATTTCAATGAAGTTGTATATATGATTTGTGTTTTTAATTGGATCTGATTTTATGTGATTTTGGTGAGCTATTGATATGATGTTAATTTTATACATTCCTTATTATTTCTTCTGAACCATTACATATACAATTTACGAGTCAATGTTAAGCTATTACATGTCATTTCCTTAAGCAAATACCACTGAATCTGTGCATTCGAATATGAAGCGTTGCATCTCTATTGTAGAACTAATAACCACATCAAATGAAAGTAAATTAAGTATAATATCAGTCCCCATACTCGTTTTTACAATTTGGTAGGGTCGCATAGGATTTGGAGAGTCGTTTCTACTCACACCCTATGGGAAACTGCAGCATAATTTACTAGTAATTTTACCATTTTTGCTAATGTCCCCAAAATGAGTTGCATATTAATATAACCTGTTA
This sequence comes from Pseudotsuga menziesii, assembly GCA_001517045.1. Classification (NCBI taxonomy): domain Eukaryota; kingdom Viridiplantae; phylum Streptophyta; class Pinopsida; order Pinales; family Pinaceae; genus Pseudotsuga; species Pseudotsuga menziesii. The sequence goes on along the minus strand of LPNX010636599.1, from coordinate 117,420 downwards.
TAAAGTGACCAGAGAGTGCATGGAGTGATACCAATATTCACCATATCAGTACCTACCAAATTTTATACCCTCTTGTGCCATTCGAGTCCCCTAGAGTCAAGACTACACAAGACAATTTTTCCCCAAATTCTGCCTCTGTTTGGAAATTTTGAATTGGGTCATTGAATTGGTCGTCGAGACCTAATTTTTATAAATTTACTCACACTAGTTAGGATTAACGGATATTAGAAAAATTTAACTATCTTAGACCATATTTTCTGGTTTATTAGCATCTTAGATGTTTGAACTATGTTATTGAGGCTCTCTAGTACATACTTGACCACCATGAGTTGTTTGTACACCATAGTGCACCCTCTTATTTATTTTGATTATTCTTTTAGATTATAAATCTCGTACATCCTGCTTATATTATTTTTACAACATTTTACTAGTTTTTCTCTTGTGTTAGGATTAGCAAGATGCTTTTGGATGAGTTTCGCATGTATGTGTGATGTTCCCTTAACTCCTTGCCTATTCTTGTCATGAAAATCCATCTCTAGCTTTGTTTATGGTCACTCATGAGCAAACAAGGCCTAATTATCCCATTCGTTACCTTTGAATGTGAGTTGGGATTTGACCTTACCCTATAGGGGGGATTTTTACCTATTATAAGTCTGTCACATGCAACCATTTTGAATTGTCTCATTGGGATTCGATTTTATCCTTTGAAGATGTATTATATGTGTACACTACTCTTTGATTAATAATATGATTAAATATATTCCATTTTTTCTTCAATTATCTTGTGTTGTAACACTTTATTTTCTTCTCTATTTTTCCTATACATATTTGCGAGGATTATTCTTGTCATAAGATCTGCCTGTCAAATCTCACAAGATGTAGTTTGAGGAATGTCTAGCTGATAACATTTCCAATGGTCTACCAAGTTCCCTAAATGGAGATCATATGAAAAATTTATTCCCCCAAGAAGTTGACATGTCAACTAACCACCTCAAATCCCACAAACCTTTTGACGAGTAATCTCCTAGAGTTAGGTTTTTTTATGTTTAGGGTTTTTTCCTTTAGTCTTATGATAAAAAGGCCCTTTGGCATCCATTTGTAATCACCTTGGCACAAATGAGCATGGTCATTGCATCCCTTCTCAGATATGATGCTACAACCATTCTAGCTGCTTTTATTTTACAGTATATTCTATTTCATTCATTTAATAGAAGTCGATTTTATTGTATCATTGTGTTCCCTCCATTTTTTGTGTATGTTGTTATATATATGCTCTTTCATTTATTTCTAACATAAGTTCATATCAATGACCAACAAAAAACATGGAAATGTGTCTCACTTTTTCCATTTTTGTGGCGATAAAGCTAATTAACTAAACATATTTCTTCATAAATCTGCAAATCCATCAAGAATAGATAATGTTGTAATGAAACAAAAGTTTTCATTGTGAATGAACTTTTATATGGTATATTTTTTTGAATATATATATATCATTTTCTTTAGAGACCATTTATTATTATTTCAGACATCTCATAATTACTTACAAAACTGAGACCCCCCATATCTATCTTCATGTTTTTTAATTTGAATTTTTTTGAATATATTTTTATAGACACTTTTAAGAATGTTGTACACTTTTTTAAAATTTCATTTCATGATATATTTTAATTATTATTAAATTATTAATATAAATAATAATTTTTATGTGTATGTAAAAGCGCAACCCAAAAAACTATTATTTCAATATTTCAAAATCAATATTTAATATGAATATGGAAATAATATACAACTGATTGTTAAAAATATTTTCAAAATTTTTTAAAATACATTTTTCAATTTTTGTATTAAATATTTTGAATAAATTTATAATAACAAAATAAATATATCTTTCCATATAGTGAGACGCATTCACATGTTGTCTTCTCTTATGTTATTTTTCATGCATGTCCCCAGTGAGGTTGAGATATAGACATTTGTGTCATCAAATAGTTGACCCTGAGAAAGACAGCCCTTGGTGGCCCAAACTAGCTCACATGGTCGAGGAAAAGAAATATGATGGAGTAGGATATCCTATTAAGTTGTTTCTCAGTGAATCAATAACACAAAAAATGAATGAGATGATGGGAAATTTTGCCCAAATACTTTGACAAATGCCAACAACAACAAAGGAATTGTCAAGCAATCTGTAATGCCCTCCTTCAACTAAGTTTGACTTTAGAACTATTGAGGGAACTTAATTGAAATTGACATGACTAAATAAATGAAAATAGATGATTTTCTTCACATGTGAATAATATTTCTTACTGAATTGCAAAAGACAAATAAATGTTGAATAAAGTATTAACAGTTATTTTATTATGCAGAAATGAAAAATAGATGTTTTTATTCCATAGATGTGAATGCATACTTCTTGCTGAATTGCAATAGATGAATAAATGTTGAATAAATTTTAAAATTAAATTAAGCATGTTTACTGGTTATATTGTGCAATTCTACAGATGTATGCGTTCGATGTGCGGAGTGAGATGTAAAAATATTTGCTGACTGACTCTCAATTGGAAGTAACAGGGTCGTAAGAGAATAGAAGACACAATTGAGAACACAACGAATGAATTTTGACTCTCACTAGAAACCCATGCATGAGTTTAAAGCCCTATCATCTTTGCTCGGGTGGTGTGTGTCATATGGGCAGTCCATAATAATTCAGTTACATACAAGGAAGTTGTGGGGCACTCGATAAGAACTAACTTATCCCTCAGCGTCCATTAGTTTCATATAGTTGGCAGCAAAATGTTTGAGTTAACAACTCCTAAATCATACCTCACACTCCCCACACAAAGAAATGAACAATAAAGTTTCTTTGAAGGTCTGATAGAAGTGGTGCCTTGGAAATCAAGTGAATTGGACAAGAAATGAACATTAACGATTGTTTGAAAGACATATAGAAGTGGTTCGTAGGAAACCAAATGAATTGGAAAATAAAGGAAATAAAATTATTTTCTAAAGGACCCATAGAAACAATACCTTGACAATAAAGATATCTAAAACATATATGCACTTGAATTAGCATATAGAAAATGCATTGTGTTTATATTTGTGAAAGAAAAGAAAAATCAATTGATTTTATCTCATGTAGACTATAAAGAAGGGTGTGCACATATTTGATAAAAGAGAATTAATAAATAAGAGAAAATATAATGAAGCACATATTAGATTTTTAATAAGAATAGGAGTTATAAATGAATAAACTAAAGTTGAACTCCACTTGCACCCACAAATTGAGGAATGGGATCCTAAGATAAGGGAACACCTTGGAGTGGTTTGTGGAACACATGTGAACCTTCATGAGAAGGTGACACATGGAGGGTGAATAATAAAACAAATATAAAATTAAACAAAAAGGTTAATTTTGCATGTAAGAGACATGTGTCGTGAGGTATTTTCCTATTAAAGGAAGGGAGCATTGATGGGAAAAGAACTTTATGTGCTCCCTAATGTTGCATGGTAGTCGTAATTTCCATTTGTGAACTTCAGTGTCTATTGGAGAATGGAAAGGGAAGTGCTCAAGATATTGGGATATATCAAACCTAGCTTACAGTCCTTGGCTAGTATGTTATTCTCTATGGCCCCTTATATATTTGGGGACTAGGAGGAAGGAGAGTACTCTTAGTGTGGTAGGGTGGTCAATCGAGGAGTTAGTCATCATTTGGGAAATACTTGATTAGATTTAGGACTATGTTGACATTTGAAAACATCTACGCTAACATAATCAATTGTCAGAAATATGTTTCATCATATATAATTGCTTTCATTTTATTGGTTGGATTATTGAAATTAGTTAATTAGGAATTTCGTAATGAGGATTCTGAATTTATTATGATGTATTGATGTCACTCAAACTATCCAGTAGCACAATAAGATAAGAAGTTTCCACATAATTCCAGGGGTCATACTGATCTCTCCAAGGTGTGATGCACCTTGAAATGTGATACTGTCAAATAAAATATTAGAGATGATGGGTGATTACTGAAATTTTAAATGCATCCTCACTGTGCAACTTGTATATTAAATCTAAACTTTGATAATCTGTAGACGATATAGATCACTATGCCATAATCTTTTTTTTTCTATATATATTTGATGTGCTAAATTATCATTTATATTTTCTAAATATAACTTGTTATGAACTAATTAAATCGAATGATTGTTTAATTACTATTTTGTAAATAACATAGGCATAAATATATTCTCTGAATATAATTGGCTTGGAAATTGATAAAATCGAAAGACTTGGAAGTTACTTGTTTTCTAAATAACATAGATGGATATCTATCTTCCGAATATAAATTTCTTTGGTGCTAATGAATGACTGGGTATTATCATTTTTGTATTTGGCGCAGATGGAAATCTATTTCATGAATACGATGTGCTAATGAACTAATGAAATTGAATTCTTAGGTGTTTACTATTTTGTATTGTTTTGTAAATGGCGTAGACATAAGTCTACTTTTTGAATATCATATGTTATGAACTAATGGAATCAATTGATCAAGTAATTACTGTTATTGTAAATGGTATGGTTGGAAATCTAATTTCTCAACATAAATTATTCACCGTGCTACATATTCTAACATTGGCTAGTCTACCTGCAATCGAATTAACTAGTTAGAATACTTTCACATAAATTATTAGTATTCATTATATTTGAGTGATGGCCCAACCTTCTATGCATACCTTTGAGTTTGGATGTAAGAATTTTTAACAAGCCATGACATGGGGAAAAAACCAGTAGGAAGTAGTAGTTATGCACCAAGCTCAGACCATGTCACCCTAGAGTATGAGCTCACCAATCCCTTGCAGAGCAATAAGTCCTATAAACTTTTGTGAGATTTCTAAACGATAGTATTGTTGTATATTTAAAAGTGAAGGATATCAAACTAACACTACAATGACTGTCATATATATTTCCACTCTGAACAAATGCTAACATGTCATGCTATTACTGTGGGATTATTAAGAGTGTGGTTATGTTTAAGCATTGGGAATTGCTTATCCTTTATCTCCATTCTCTAGCCTTACTATTAGTGCCAATGGAAGGGATACGAGATCCACTTAGGATCAAAGAATATCTACCATCAACACTCATTCAACTACTTGGGAGATGGTGTATTAATACAATTCACAGTTCGACAAGTTAACCATGGAGCATAGAAAAATGCCCAATGGTAACAAGATATTCGTTGCTTGAGAGTAAAGGTGTAGACTACTAGATCTGGGACACATTGGAGATTTGATTGGGTTTAAATGATTAAGTGGATTCTAGCAGATATTTTGTAATTATTTTGGCTCACTGTTCCCAGTAGCCATCGTAGTTAGGTAATACACAGTAGATTACTTGGGATATGAGTGCAATTATTGAAGATACATTTAGATATAACCTTTGTTACATCATCGTTGTCACCTGGCTGCTGACATCTATTACTACACTGACATGCATTGAAGCTGTAGATCAAGATACACATGTTGGGCCCATTGTATGGCTTCAACTATACATGCCTCGGTCCATTTCATATTCATTGATAAATCCATGAAACATACTTTCCATTGGATATAAATCCATGCTAGACAATTGTGTTGAAATTGATAATTAACTTGCAATAAGAATAATTTGTGTGATCTACATTGCATTAAAACCACGTAACCTAAGTTCAAAACTTCACTAGTTCAACTATGAATTCCTTTGGCAATTGGGATATCATGATTTCCATATAACAAGGATATCATACTTCTATATAGTTGAATGCTTACTACGCTAAGAAACCCATAAATTAATTCATCGCACAATCACGATAACTTTCTAAAATTTAGGAGATGATGTTACCATCATAAGTTTTTGATTGATATTATTATATTTTATGATAACAATGTATATCACAAGGTTCCCTCCTAATTAATGTTGATATATTCTTATAACTCTTAAAGGATAATGTATTGTCATGTTCGTTCTTAATGAATGTGGTGATGAGTCTTAATTGATAATGTAATATTCTAATAACTCTTAAATGATAAAGTAAGCTCATAATGGTCCTTAAACGATATGGTGTATTGTAATGATTCTTAAAAGATGATATAATTCCATAGTGGCACTTAAAAAGTATAATGATATTTTAATGATGGTTGCATTTGATGATTAGGTTCAGTATATGCAAATGCTCAGTGGTAAGTATAGGCGAATGCTTAGAGGTAAGAAAAACTTAATGTTACGATGAACATTTTATGCCAAACATTTCATATTAAATGCTTGGGAGTAAAAGAATGTTAGTAGTACTTACAAACACAAAAAAAAACCTTTTAAATTCTAGAATATGGTGATCGTAACAAATGGTATAAGAGAAAGTTGAACCTAGATAGGACCAGACACTTTATTTCCACAAAAAAATTAAAATTGTTCATGAACACATAAAATCATTAAAAATTTTCTAATCTGGAAACATGTATCGTTATGGATAGACAAGGAAATAGAGGTAGATGTAGAGGTAGAGGGAGGGATGGATGATGATGGGGAATTTGTCCTCCACCCGTACCATCCACCACACCTACATCTCCATGATATAACAAACACACTAACATTCATGCTAGGAAGTGATTAAAATGATGGGAAATTTTCAACGCATGTTCGAGGCATTGATTAGTTTATTGTATTGTGAGGTTCAAGGAAACTCATAATCCACTGGATTTTATCGAAACCCTCCACTGTTGAATCCTTATCAATAACTAGAAAATGTAAAGTTTCTTGAATTCTAGGGTTCCACAGAGGGAACCGAGGCATGGCTTGAGAAAATGGGCATGTGTTTTACACTTAGGGATTTTTCCTCTAACCATAATGTCATGCCCCTTCCTAAGTTACCATTTTACTAATTCTTATCCCATCTGGTCCCTATGGGTTGAGGAAGAAAATTCATTAATTATATGGGATGAATTTTGAGCAAGGCCTTGGTAGCTAGGAAATTTAATAATTCCCATGTTTGAAATGATTCATAGTTAATTTTATTTTTCATGAATAAATTCATTTTGGGATAAATATTGAAGATGATGTGGCTAGGAGGTCACATGAGGATAAGAGCATAAGACATGTATTAATAGAAGCTTGGAAAAAAGAAGGAAGTTAGAAGAAAGAAACCAAAGCTAAGAATCAATGGAATGCAGGAAAGAAGATAAAGCCGGAAAAAGATGGATTTTGGTAGAAAGGAAAGCAAGCAGTCAAATGAATGAAAGTAGTGAAAAAGAATAATAAAGCAGTAAAATCAAGAAAAAGTAGGAAAAGTGAAAAAGACAGGGAAAAAGCAACAAAGCAGGATAAAGAAGGAAAAGTCAGAAAGCAGAGAAAAGCTTCACAAATCAAAAGTTCCTAATATAGCTCATGAGGGTGCATTAGGTGATGATAACTTGCACAATAATTCATCTTGTCTATAAAAACAAGGAATAGCACACCATTCACATTTTTTAACAGTTTTAGTTTTGTATTGAGATCTCTAAGCTACATATACCTGGGAGATGTGCCCCTAGTTATAGCTAGGAGATGTGCCCTTGCTACACCTTCAGTGAGATGTGTTGTTGATGGAATTGAGGTATTTACATTGGTTTTAATGCAATTTTTTAATTTCTTTCTAGTCTGATTCAAATCCCAGAGAAAGCCTTGAGAAGCAACCAATTCAAATTCAGAGTGTTTTCCAATATTTTCCCGCGATTGTTGTTTTGTGTCGAATGATATAAAGTGTGAGCCTATCCTAAAAGTAATTTTGGATGATTATTTATGTAATACATGTTATAATGTACTCTTGATGTTATTTCAAAACCTCTTTAATGTTCAAGTCTGAATTTCCAATGATGTTCCATTACCTACTCTAGTTTTGGATTAAATTTAATTAGTTTTTAGTGTTGCTTTCATATTTTATCTTCTACTCAAAAAATGGTGTCCTCCCAATTTCTTCTATTAATTGATGTCCTAATATACCCATTCAATGTCCAATTTTTATAATTTGTGGCCCTCGTATAGAGTTTGGGAAAGACTAAAATCGATCTACTTGTGTAGTATTGATTGCTAGTTTTGTTTGTATGACCTCCAAAATGTGCCTTATTGTATTTAAAAATTTGTATTCGATTCATATATGAATAGGGATAGTAGTGTATCCTACCCCAAGTCTAGATACACCCAGTGTATGCACCAGGAGCCTCTGGTATTCACATATGTCCTAAATTTAGTGTGATGAGTCCAGTAAACCTGCCCACTTCAAAGTGTATGGACTCCTTACCTATCCTTCAATACTTATAATCCTATAATATTATTTTTTCATATCTGGAAATGACTATTTCCGATCCATCCTTTGAGTTGGGTTGGGAAGGTTAAGCCAAAATTTCCAAGTTGGGGTCAAACCTAGAGGGAAATTGAAGACATTTTCGAGACTCAATTAGTGCATGAGCTTATCTCTTAAATTGGGTTCATTATAGAGTTATTAGAGAATGATCCTATGAACCTTCTTGGGTTTTTCATTTATGAGTTCCAAAATAAATCCAAAATAAGAACAAGAAGTCAATTCCACCAAAGGAAATATTCAGGGAGAAGAAGAAATGTCAAACATAGATGAAAGGGAGTCTTTGTTCAGGATTTTTGTACAAAGTATTATAAAAGGATTGCAATACATATCCCATAATACCATTCAATATGAAGAATAGATATTTGATGGCTAAGCACTTAGGAAACAAATATGGAGAAGGGAGCATAAGTGGCTCTCAACATAGTGAAAAGAAGATCCCTAGTGGGTTTGTATTTTCAAAGACAAGGACTCACAATCACTTTGATGAATTGAAAGGTGATATCAAGAGTCAATCTCTACCTACCATTCCCAATTTCACTTATGAACATAGCTCGGAGGTTCTTGAAATGCAAAATGAATCAGTTGCTTCATGGGAAGATCAATATGCAGAGTATCAGACTTTGAGTGAAGAGTGCATAAGAGCACTACCATTCAAGGATTTTTTTGAACCCCAATAAAATACAAACAAAATGTGGAACTTTCGAATTCCTGATAAAAATTTTGAATTAAAGAATGCTATTAGTAAAATTTATTTTCCATACTATGATGGATCGTCATAGTGAAATACTAGTTCTTGGATTCAAAAATTAGATACCTACTTCTAGGTGAATCCTATGGCTAAGAGAGATGCCATCAATATGGATACTCTATATATTGATGGTGAAGAAAATGATTAGTGGTTTCATGGCATGAGACTCTTGGTCATGATCAATTAACAACCTATGAATATTTCACCAAGAGGTTGGCTAAGAGATTTGATAGGAGAGTTTCAGAGCTCACTTCCAGAGAGCTAGCACATGTGAAGTAGACTAGAATTCCTAAATATTACATCTATGAGTTCCAAAAGATGGTCGTAATGATTACTGACATATCTAAAGCAATTATATTGATCCTTTTGTTCATAGAAGGATTATTAAAGGATTTGAATGGTTTGGTGAAGTCCTACAGACCACCTAATTTGCAAGATGCAATGAGTAGAATAAGATATCTACAAGATGTTATTCCTTGGACAATATTTCCACCTAGAGATTTATTTCTTGCTCAGTACAAGAATCAAAGGCCTACTTGGAAGGACCCCTCTAGAAACTTCAAGAAAGATAAATTCTCCAAAGATCGAGATGAATTGAGAAGAAGAAAGTTGTGCTTCACTTGTCAAGAACTATAATGGGGATTTCTCCCCTATTACGTGCAGAAGCACCAACGTTAGATCGTTGTGATCATAAGGAAGAGTTCAATGGAAAAAACGAAAACTAAACTACTCTAACAACTGGAAGCAAATATTTTGTATTATTTTAGCATGTATGTCAACTAACTAGTGCAAGAAACATAAAAGTAAACACACCTTTCTCCAGCAATATGGGCCACTGTAGCCTTCCTCGGAAGTGGTTCCGTAGCTCCAAGGGTTGGTTCTCTAGTTCTCTCCATAGACAGTTGTAAAACGGGGAATGGATCTAAAGTGGGTACAGAGAATGTCTCAACGTACACCATGGGAAATGGCATGGAAACGAGAATAATAGAAGGGAAATATGTGGAATACCCAAGAGAAAAAATGACACAGCGTAACCAAAAGTAAATGAGAAAAAAGGTATTTTGGGAGAGCCCTTCACAATGTATTTATAGTATGGGCCTAGGTTTTTTTGACCCAAGGTGGTGATCCATGGAATTTATCTTTGGTTTTTTTCCCTTTCTCTTTTTTTGGGTTTTGGACCCCCGTTTAGGGTTTTTTAACCTTTTTGGGGAGAGAATGAGGGTAAACCATAGTAAATAATGATGTTTTGGACCATTTTTGGTGGAAATACAACTATGAAGGTCAAAATTAAGGGAAATATGGTTGGAACATGATGCATGCATATGGTTTAGACCATGGAGAGATAGGTGAACAATTTTTAGTGTTAACAGATTTCCTCATGATGTGTGAGGGCAGGAGCTCATCATATGGCTGATAGACATCATAGGATCATGGGAAATAATGGTGACACCAATGGAGATACTAGAGAGACCGACAGAGAAGTGGAGCTTCCTCGTTCAAACTATGATGGATTTTGGTTTTTTATTATTGGTTCTCAAAAATGGATGAGATACATATAATGTTTGACATGTCTCTGCACTTACCAAGACCCCCCATAGACGGGGTGTCCAGAGTACTACGGTTTCCTATGCATCATGTCACAAACAATGCTACTGCCAAAGCTTCCCTTAACTATAGTATAGTTGATGAATTGGCCCAATATCCTACAACCATGTCTACCCTGGAAGTTCTTAAAATTGTCCATCACAACATAAATTGTTGTTGTCCATGCTAGGTGTCGTAGATCCCTATGATTCCATGTTGATCACTTTCGACCTGGATCAAGGAGAACTAAGGATGTCGTCAACCATCGCATTCCAAGTTCTGGACACAATTCGGAATTTGGTCATACATCGATGCATTATTGATGAGGGGACATCCACCTACATTATGTCAGCCTTCATTTGAAAGAAACTCGGGTCCCATACCCTTCATCCTTCCACCACCACTCTTCGTGCCTATGATGGTCACTCTACTCAGCCCCAAGGGATTCTCATGATCATTCCTGTTGAGTTAGCCGGTAAAATGGTGTTGATTGACATTGAGGTTTTCAATGCCCAACTTGATTACAACCTCCTCCTAGGACGTAGCTACATGTATGCCATGTGAGTCATGGATTCTACCGTCTTTCGACTCCTGATGTTCCCTCAGGATGGGAAGATCATGACCATTGACCAGTTGAATTACTATGATCCTAAGGGGACGGCCACACCGAAACACATTCTTCCAAAAATTTAATGGGGATTTCTCCCCTATTAAATGCAGAAGCACCAACCTTAGATCGTTGTGATAATAAGGAAGAGTTCAATGGAAAAAACAAAAAAAAAACAACTCTAACAACTAGAAGCAAATATTTTTTATTATTTTAGCATGTATATCAACTAAACTAGTGCAAAAAACAAAAAAGTAAACACACCTTTCTCCTGTAAGATGGGCCACCATAGCTATCCTCGGAAGTGGCTCCACGGCTCCACGAGTTGGTTCTCTAGTTGTATCCATGGAATTTTTCTAAATGGGGAATGGATCCAAAGTGGGTATGGAGAATGTCTCACTGTACACTGTGGGAAATGATGTGGTAACGGGAATAATGGCAGTGAAGTATGTGGAATACCTGAGAGAAAAAATTTCACAACGTAACCACAAGTGAATGAGAGAAAATGTATTTTGGAAGAGCCTTTCACAATGTATTTATAGTATGGTCATAGGGGTTTTTTACCCAAGTTGGTGACCCATGGTATTTATCTGTGGTGTTTTAACCCTTACTCTTTTTTGTGGTTTTGGACCCCTTTTTAGGGTTTTTTAACCCTTTTCGGGAGAGAATGAGGGTAAACCATAGTAAATAATGATGTTTTGGACCATTTTTGGTGGAAATGCAATTGTGATGGTCAAAATTAAGGTAAATATGTAGGAATATGATGCAATGTATATGGTTTACAACATGGAGAGCTAGGTGAACACCTTTTAGTGTTAATAGGAACCATGGCTTCTAGGACACAAGTGTGCTAAGGGAAAAGAACACTATATTGAAGTATTATCAGAGAGGAAAGTTGAGGAGGAATAGAAGAGGCACTAGTGGATGTAGAAAGATAATACAAGACAACATATGAAGAGCCTTCTCCAGAAGATATCAAAATTGCAATATTTATGGGAGTAGCTAGTTTCCACACTCTCATATTCAAGGGAGGGATTCAAGGGAAAATATTCACTATTTTTGTGGATGGAGGTTCCACCCATAATTTCATTGATGCATAATTAGTTGAAAGAAGGAAGCTGGCCACAAAAAAAATTGAATGTGTCACTATCATTATACCAGGTAATAACTCCATATATTGCATTAGATGGATTCCTAATTTGCAAGTAACCATAGGAGATTACATTATGACAAATAGTTTTTATCCGGTTAATGTGACTAATACTAATTTAGTATTGGGAGTGTAATGTTTGTACTACATTGCATATCATACCATAAACTACAAGGTTTGTTAAATGAAATTCCAAGATTCTAGTGGGAAACAAGTGGTGTCGAGGGGCATCACCACCTACCCCAAGCAAGTGATGCATGTGCATAGTGTGAGATCTATTCTAAGGCATGGAGATATTGAGTGGGATGTATAGTACCTAATCATCACTCAAGGAACTAAATTGGATATAGCATAGTATCCTGAAGACATGAAGAAGCTTCTTCAAAATCATAAGAAGGTGTTTGGAGAACTTTCACATGGAAAGTCAGCAGATAGGGGAGTTGAGCATATAATTGATTTGGAGATACAAACATCACCTATCAAATTCCACCCTTACAATCACCCTAAAATATTTAAGGATGAGATAGAGAGAATTATCAAAGAGATGCTTGACATGGGTTTCATCAGACCAAGCTCAAGTCTTTTTGCATCCTCTATAGTTGTTGTCAAGAATAAGGATGGGTCGATTCTTATGTGCATTGACTCCATATATATCAACAAAAATACCATCAAGAACATATATCATATCCCAAGGGTTAATGAATTGATGGATGAACTTCATGGAGCCAAGTATTTTTCAAAGATTGAACTTCACTTTGGTTACCATCAAATTGGAATGAGGAAGGAGGATATTCAAAATATAGCCTTCCAATGTCCTATGGACACTTTGATTTTTTATTCATGCCCTTTGTCTTGCCTATTCCACCATACACCTTCCAATTCTGCATCAACAAAATGTTTGGTAAGAAGCTTAGTGAGTTTGTTCTAGTGCTCTTTGATGATATTCTAATTTATAGCAGGAACTAGGAAGATCATTTGCATTGTTTGGAAATTGTGCTAACCATATTGGAAGATCAATATTTTTATGCTAAGTTATCCAAATGAAAATTTGGAGTTACTGAGATTTTGCATCTTGGTCATGTGATTGGAAAAGACGGAGTTCAGGTTCATATGGAAAAGATTCGAGCCATTCTAGATTGGACATTCCCAAGGAATATCACTAAGTTGAGAGGTTTCATTGGTTTGTGTACTTACTACTAGAAGTGTGTCAAAGTATTTTTAAAGTTGTTAGCGCAAGTGACATATCTCACTAAGAAATGAGCCTTTAGTTGGTCAGAATAATCAGAATAAGTATTCAAGTGAATGAAAGAGTTAATGAGTAGTTTTCCAGTGCTTGAACTGCCATTTTTTTTCAACCATTTGTTCTTTAATGTGATTCTTTACAAGAGGGAATTGGAGTTGTCTTAATGCAAAATAAATACGCAATTGATTTTGAGAGTAGAAAGTTGCATCCCCATGAAAGAATTTACTCAATCAATGATAAAGAAACTTTAGGCATAATGCATGCATTGAAAGCCTATTTCATTAAACTTGGACATATCTGAGTACAAGTCACTTTGAATACTGGTATAAAAAAAACATTCAAAACCCCAAAATCAAGGTTTCAAAATTGCAACATTTGGTTCCAAAAGTGCCAATTCCAGGTTCAAAAAGTGTGCTTTTGCATTTGATATTGCCTCTTTTCAAATTAGTTTTTTCACTTTTCCAATATGGTACATATGATAATGGCACTTTTAGAACTTGTTTTTTCACTTTATAAAGTCTTCTTTTGACACTTCCAGTACTTCAATTTGTGATTTTGAAAACCGATTTTGGCATTTTCAAGTTATGATTTTGCACTTTTAAAAACAAAGCTCAACACTTTATAAGTATTGTAACCATTCAGTTGAATATGTAAAAACCTATCAAGTTTATTTATGACCAAAAAACCAACTATACTATGTAACAAACTAGTTACATATCTTTTACAATTGGAATCACATCCTTGACACCATTTTTGGGAAGCAAGCAAGGCCATCATTGATCTAACAAGATTGTGTCAATGAAATCATGGCAAGTATAATGATTTGTTATAATACAACTCACTTCCTTGTTATAACCATGTTTTTATTTCGAGCCATATACAATAATTGTAGTCCTAGCATCGTAACCATGGATCAAAATGCCCCGAATATTTTTTAATAGTTTTACCATTTATGTTTGAATAAATCAAGGTTGTGATGTAGTGTCAATTCAATATACTAAATTTCTTTATATTAACAAATGGTCAACAACATAGACATAATTTACCTGCAATACAATAAATATTTAAAGGTTAATATAAGAATCTACGTACATTATTTACACTCGTCTAAGGTCCATCGAAAACAAGTCAAAAACACCCTTTTTAAAGTAAAAAAAATCCATTTTAGAGTTTAAAAAGTGGCAATATCGATTTCAAAAAGTGCAATAAATGGTTTGAAAAGTCCATTTTTAGGATCAGATTTTTCCCTTTTTGAACTACATTTTTGCACTTTTTGCTCCCAATATTGTCATTTTTGGAACTAATTTTCACAGTTTTTGTACCCAATATTGCCATGTTTTGAAATAGGTTTTGCACTTTCCAAAACCAAGAATGCCAGTTTTAGAATCTAATTTTTGTAATTTTAGAAACCCTAATCTATAAATCTTCAATCTGACTTAGTAACATATTATTCATAACTTTAAATGTGCCTAAAAAAACACTCAATAGACCCTTAAACAAAGAATAAAACACAACTAGATAACAAAGCCAATCTTCAATCTGATTTAGCAACATATTGTTCAAAACTTTAAATGTTCCTAACAAATCACTAAATAGGCCCTTTATAGAATAAAACACAAATAGATAACAAAGCCACACATAGAGAAGACTATGAAGACAAATAATCAAAGCATGTTATTCAACAAACTAATTTCACTTTTGTCACAATAGATCTTACATTGTTAACATCGCTAAATCATAGTAAAATATGAAACAATCAATCTAACAAGTCTGTGTCATTATCGTCATCACAAGTATAGCTCTTTGCAATTACTTAGTTCCCTTCATTGTTACAAACATGTTTTTCTTTTGAATCATCCACAATCACTCTATTACTAGCAACATAAGGAGAGTCTAACATCTTCCAAACATTGTTTACAGGTTTAAGATACATACTTGGATTTCCATCTCCAACATGGACATTTCGTGGTTTAGCATCACATTGATCTTGTGTTAGTATGACATTAAATTGCTCTTTTTTCAATTCAGTTTTTTTCTAAAAAATTCAGCAAAAGGTAATTCACATTTCTAGACTGGGCAGATGTCCATAAACCAACCTAAAAATTACTAATACATTGTTTAGAAAATCCTTTAACACTGGACGTATAAAATAAAACTTTGTTCTAATGATGTCTACATTTCTATACTCTAGATTATTTGATAATGTATTCTTATGTATAACATGTAACAATATTCCATTTAAATCGAATATTATCAATTATTTATTAAATAAGCATTTACCTACACACAAAAACCATAAAAAGCAATATGATTAATGAGCACATTTTTAACACAAACATTAAAGATTGTGTATATACTACCAAACTGAAAGGGATTTTATAAAAATGCAATACTTAAACAATTTCATGCATATTTATATAAAAATAGAATGTAATAAAACTATTTTCATCAAGTAAACAAAACTTCAACTAAATCATCTATGAACTACCATGAACATGTTGTATGACCATTCTACGAAAACACTACAGTGAAGGAAAGATCGAATGAGACTTTGAAACATTTTGCATTTTTGCGAAAACTTAAGATTGGAGGAGCATGTTTAGGTGTGTGCAGTATAATTATATACACGCAAAGACCATATACTGAATAACAAAATAACAACCGACTGATCTTGTCTCGGAATCAATATCTTTTTGGATCCAGTAATGTCCTTAAAATCTAAAAGTAAAAATAAAAAATTCATAGGCTATTAAAACTACTAATATCTTAAGTACATCTTCTTTTTACTGTGAAATAAAAGATGGGATAATGAACTAAGCCTAAGTTGTGTTGTTGTTTTCCTCCTTGTCTATTCTTTGTAGGTAAATTACCTACAGGCTTTCTATCATGGGTCTGAGAAATGTTGATTGTAGCATTTAAGTTGTTCACTGTAGGTTTGGGTTTGGGGTTCTTTTAGCCTGTTTGGGCATTTGATGTGACTATGTAAACAGTTCTTGCATTTCTCTGTAATGTATAAAACGGGATGGTAAACTTTTGATTAAATAGAGACTCGGCTCTACATTTTGGTTTACCATTAGCTCTGTAATGGATTCTGGGCTTAAATATATTTTACTGTGTTTTTTTTTATTACTATGTCTTTGTAAATTTTAATGGATGGGTTTATCAAATGATATCAGGGCCATTGCAATGCTATCGTTCCTTAACTGTGTATTTTATTGTGGGTGTTTAACCCTTGCTGCGATTCATTTGAATGATTCGTCGTTTTTATGGTTTAATCCGTAGATGAGTTTTATGTATTTATAGGATGTGTTTGTTGGAAATATGTAGTATTCCAGCACTGCCTTTTATCTTAATGGTTTGAGTTGGGTTTTAAGGGATTTGATGACTAGTTTGAATATTTAGGATTTTTTTTATTTGTTTAATAATATTTATTTTTAATGTTTGGAACATAGTTTAAGTAATGATTAGTTTAAAGAAATAAAATGAGTTTGTGTATTATTAGGTTCACTTAGTTTAATTTTGTTTAAACTCTGGTTTAATTTATAATAAGGTCATGGACATGTGCATGTTCTTTATGAAAATATACCTAGGGTTTTAGTTTCAGTAAAATGTTGATAGAGATCTAGTCATTGGTTTTATCTAGAAACTAGGGTTTAGATCTAGATTGAAATTTTAACATCAACTTCTAAAAAACTGGTTAAATCTAATGCAAAGATAAATTTAACCTTAAAACATATCTAAGAATTTAAAAGTTGAGTTTCAATTTAAACAAATGAAACAATCTAAAGCATGTATTCAATCTAGAAAGTAAAATTGTAGATCTTAAAGCCAGAGCATATTAATTATGAGTAAAATTTGTAAATATCATCAATAAAACTTAATAAGGTAGAAAACCTCATACCTACAACTTATTCATCTTGTTTAATTGTTAAGAAACCAGCACACTTAAACACAATGAATTAATAAAAACTAGTTATCTATGACCTTAGATCTGTTAATCGAATAACTTTAGAACTACCATGTTGTTATCATCCAAAATGGCACTTCTTCGTCTGAGTGTTGACATTCATCATGCCGGTACACAAAACGACAATTAGGATTGAAGTGGCCAAAATAATATATATGTGCATGACCTTTGATGCATTATATTCAGACCAAACTTATATATTTTTATTCTTAGTTTTGGGTTGCACATGCGACTATGTGCATTGCAAATCGTGTGGCATACACGACTATCTGCATTGCAACCCACATGTACCTTGCATACAGGAGTTCCCTTTGAGCAACCCGAGTGTCATTCACGCCTTACCTATATCAATACTCATGTGTACCTTCATTCGACATTAAAAAATATAAATCATGATTAGATGAGATTAGTTGAGCCCTAATCTATAACTATCCCAACTGTCTCAACCATCCTAACCTTTGAAACCACTCTATTTCCCAAAGTATAAATAGAGGCCTTAGGATGGGGTTCATCAATCAATTATGGAAGAGAAATGTTATGCTGGTGGTATACCTTCAGATTCTTGGAGAAGCAGAACTCAGAGTCCTCGGTTGCAAAGGAGTTCTTGTGTCAAAGGCTGGGTTGTATTCTTACATATTCATTGTTTGTTAATAAAGATAATTCTTCTTCCAATATTCTATTGTGATTATCTCATGTATATTGGTTTAATGAATATGTTCAATTATATTATTAATATGTTTTTCATCTAACCTATGAAGTATATATGTATGAGATATTGCTTGAAGAATTGGCTCTTTGCAGGTGAAGAGAAGAATCCCTAGAAGCTTTGGAGAAGATTGGAGCGAGAGAAGACCAATCTTGGATCAACCATCATAAACCGGGTAAGCCAAGATTTCTTCCTATTCTCATTCTATTTTTTGTAAAAGTTGATTGTCTGTGAGTCTAATAGTAAGTTGGTAACCCCATACCCTAGGTTACAAGGGTGTATTGTCCTGTACAATAGATTTGGTGACTCCACTGGGGAGTCCAACCTAATGTGGGTTCATCCTATTGGTTTCCTTTACCAGTCTTTATTCGGATTCTGATTCTGAGTGTGGTCCTTTTTATCTTGCTTTTGATTTACATTGTAGTGTGCCTAGAATCCTTTACTAGTATTTTTTCCTTGAAAAACATTTAGTTGTAGAAGCGGGTTTTTATTGTACACAGTCGCATGTAGGACCTTGTTTACGTAGGTTGCTCTATAAGACAGTCGCGTGTAGGACCTTGTATATGTGGGTTGCTCTGTAAGACAGTTGCGTGTCGTACGCAAGTTTCCTGCATGCACAGTCATGTGTATCCTGTAGAAGCATAAAAATTGGGTAGGGTTTGATTGTCCCTGTCTTCTTTGGTTTTTTTCTTGCTTGGAAGTCTTCTTTTTTTGGCATGACTCTGTGAGTTTGAAGTCTTTTGTGTCACACCATTTTCTTTTTTGTCAAGCCTTTAATCTCCTTGTTTTATTTTCTTTCATCCATGAAGTGTAGGTGGTCCTCCTGCTTGGTCTATTAGGTCTGAGTGTTTGTGTCTAGGTCTTTGATCAAGATTTTGGATGCTTTTATATTGTGCGCTACGTCTTGTAGTATCAGTTTGTCACTCTTCTTCTATGAATCTAGCAAACTTTTAGAGTGGTTAGTTTCTCCAAGTTTGTTCCATTCTTCTTCCTCTTGGTTGAAGTAGGTCCCTTTCGGATCCTTTTTCCTCATTTTCACTAAATATATGTTTAGAATAGTCAAATCGCTCAAGTTGCATTTAATTGCATTATAGTTTTTTGAAGTTATTTGAAAAGAAAAGACAAAAATACTCTGCATTAGGTTGCATAGCGGCATTGCTTTTCGTTATTTTTCAAAGAAAATTTCAAAAAAAATCGAAAAAGTCTTAGTTTTCTCGCATTTAGTTTCAATTTCACTAGCTTATATTTGCAAAAAGAAAAGAAATTTGGTTTAAATAGTTGCAATTTACTTTGGAATTTTCTTTATACATCATTTTGTTTTCTCTTATCAATTCTATAACACCACAACCTTTCACACCATTTACCTCTAACTAAAAACAACCTTTTAAAATGAAAGATATAATTTAAAAATTATTGGTAAATTTTATTTTATAGGCTCATACACCAACTAGCTTAGGCTATACTTGTGGAATAGGGAGTTTAAACTCTCCACAAGTGTTTAAATTCAGATGTAGTTGTCCAATCAATAGGTAAACCCTCTTCGATGTTGATTGTATCTTGTAAGCTCCTCTGAAACGAGAGTTAAGCACGAGGCCGCATGGAGGCTTGGATTGAGGACATAACCCTCTGATTCCTTGTCAAAGCGTAGACCAAGGATTTTGTGCATCTATGGACTTCTGTGAATACCACCCTTTAGGCCCCATGCAGTGCTGGTGTTGATAGGGTTTCAGGATTTTCTACCCTGCCCATGCGTACAAACCAGGCTTGCGACTATCCCCCCAAACTATAAATATACTTTTGGTAGCCTTTAGTCTCTTTGACATCTAGCATTCATACACATGTACACCAGAAGGATATTTCTGGTTGACCTTGGACGGGCTTGGAAGGTAACCCTGGTAGAAGGTGTGGGAGGGCGGTGGGTGATTCCTCTGCTGGTGCCTATGAACATCTATAGGAATGCCAAGTAACTGTCTCTCATCTTTCTTTTGGAAAGCATATCTTATACCCTTTGTGTCTATTGTGGCTTTAGAAAATTTTGTAGTGATTGTTGTGTGGTTTGTTTATGTTTAGCCGACCTTAGGGTGTGCAAAGATTCAATTTTTAATCACGGAGGACCAACCTCTTAGAAGGTCAAGAACGTTGCAAAACCTTCCTTAGTTTACTATAGTGGAGCCTCCACTGCCCCCTCAAAGTCCGAGATTAGACACCGATGGTTCTTTTGAACTGGTAGGAATTTTTGAAGTTCCAGGTGAACCAGAACTTAGGATGAACCAGGTTGATACAACCATCGTAGATATAGAATACTTGCAGGATGACGAGTTTGTAAGAAACTTTAATTCACCTCTTACTGACTTAAACGATCCTATGATAGTCCAAGTTTTTCCATTTAATTCACCTGTGATTGGTGTTTCTCTAAGCAGACTTATGGTTAGTGCAAGAGAGAGTCCATCTACCCCCATCTCATCTATTTCAGCTAAAGGAGTTTCACCTCCCCCAGTTGGTACTTCTAGAACAAATATACCTGCTATTCCCTTAACTCCAACTGGTCGGGTGGTTCAACCACTAGCTTCCACAAATGTGGTAGGAACTTCTGGTGGGGTGGTCACTAGGATTCCTAGTGCACCTTCTACTTCACCCTCTTTTGCATACACTGCTCAGAGTGGTCCTGTTGGATCCTCTCCCTTTGTCTACAGTTTTCCATGGAATGGGGGGCACATTCCCCCATCCACTCCATATGTAATCGCCACACCTACATATGTAGGGGTGTAGTTTGGAAATACTAACTCTTATGGTCAAGGTTTCCAAACGTTGGTTTCGGCTCCTTTCTCAAGCTCTCCTTTCTCACTTTTTAGCGGAGGGATACCTGCTCCCGTTTTCCAAACTCCAGTTTCAACTAGAGAGGATCAAACCACATACAATGCACCACACATGAATAATCCACTATCTTATGGGTGGAATCCTTTTCAGAGTAGTCTGACTACTTCACAACCGGTAGCTGGGGGAAACCTCACCTTTACATTTGGGAACCAGGGGGCAAGTCCTTCTACTTCCCAAGCTTGTACTTTTTAGGCTCCGGTTAGGCCCAAACTTCCTTTCCTGGTAACTTAAAACTTTCTATATTTTTCCAAGTTAATGAATGACCTAGTGAAACATGATGCCATTGGGCCACCTGTCCCTACCAAGTTACCCTCGAATATTCCAAAATTTGAAGGAAAAGTTGGTGAAGGCCCAAGGGCTCATATCACCACCTTTCACTTGTGGTGCTCTTCCAACTCGCTAAATGATGACACCATTTGTTTGAGATTGCTCCAAATAACTCTGACTAGTGCCACAACAAAATGGTACATTGAACTACCCTCTGTTGCGTTTGATAGTTTTTGGGACTTAGCTAATGTGTTCCTTAACCATTTCCAATTTCTTGTCCAGTATGATTCTGGCACAGACTTATTGTCAACCTTTCGGCAAGACAAAGACACTCACATTTTGGATCATATCCAAGAGTGGCGAAGGCCGAAGAGGCTCATTAAGGCCACTATCCCTCCCGAGTTTTTGTCAAAATGGTTCCTTAAGTCCTTATTGTCATATATATATATATATATATAAGGATGTATCCACTTCAGGAGTAAGTAATGAGGAATAGGCTATCCTCAAGGCCCAACAGTTAGATTTGATATACTCTCAGTCTGGGATTCTATATGAAATTGTCCCTGATGCACCGCAGCTAACACATAGTGTTGAGAAATGTAAGCGTGGACCCCATGCCGATGGCGTGGTTGGTTCAGTTAAATATCCCACTGTAGAGTCTTTGGAAAAATAGCTCCATGATTTTTCCATTAAAAAATCTACAGTGAAGGTAGTAAAAGCTTCCCCTTATCCCAAAATGCAAACCTTTATGCTTAATCCTCCCAAAAGGGAAATCAGCAGCCCGGTGGGAAAAAGAAAAAGGGGAAGAAAGGTGAGGGAAACCAAAGCAATCCAAAACCCACAAATAATGATGATGGGGGAAAAAAGAGATGAAGAAGTTTAAATTTCCCTATAAGTTGTGCCAAGAAGATCACCTGACCCATCCATGCCCTCTTATAGATCAAGCTCAGAAGCTGCTCAAAAATCAACAACCGACTATCCTAAAGGATCCATTTCCCCAAGAACAGAATGCAGTTTCAGTTTCTAATGTAGGAGGTGGAACTGCTAATGCCCCCGACCAAAATTATATCAAAATGGTTCGATCCGAGACATTAACTCCAGAATAGAAACAAGAACTATGAGGCGGAGGTCTTGAGAAGGGTAATTCTATAGGTGAAACTTGTAACCCTCTCACAATTGAAAAACTTGATGAAACTATGCCTAAGATACCAAAAGGTGTCTTCAAGAAAGAATTGCACAATCCTAATGCTAGGGTTGAAGCTAGTTACTCGGTAGTTGAAGATTTGTCCCAAACCCCTTGTGAGATTTCACCGTTGGAGGTGCTACAGAGTTGTCCCACCCAACGAGATGCACTCTTAGCAACCTTAGGTAGTATGGATTCATCAAGACTTATGGTGAAGTTTAATTTGTATGATGTCAAAATTGGCCTTCTGTATCATGTGGCTTTGTCAATAGATGTTATCCATAGTGGAAAAACCATTGGAAGGTCAGTTATTGATGAAGGTTCTTCCACATGTGTCATGTCCTTGTCTTGATGGAAGGCTCTTGGAGCTCCAAAGCTAGTTCCATCTAACACCCTACTTACTTCTTTCGATGGAAGGTCATTTCGTCCACATGGTATCCTACCAACTTTTGAGATTAAGTTGGCAGGGAAGGAAGGGTCTATTGAAGTAGAGGTAATTGATGCACCATTGGATTATAACTTGCTTCTGGGGAGAAGTTGGACTTATGTTATGTGTGTAATTGCATCGGTCGTTCTTCAAGTGGTAGTGTTTCCACACGAAGGGAAGTTGGTTACTGTAGACCAACTCAGTTTCACTCTGAAGGGCCGTATGGAAACTAATGAGTCCACCATGCCATTGTTTTATTAGGTCAAACCTGCTTCGAAGATCTTAGGTGTTGGAATGTATTCATCATTATTGGGCACAGTTAATAGCCCAACCCCTATTAATTATTTAGGTTCTACTAGTGTAGGGAAGTCTATCGCAACTTTTGTCGATATAACGGATCCTTGGGTTCTTCTTTCCCTTTATGAACCTGGAGTGCCCTTATCGGCACTAGAAGTAGGTTATCAAGATATCATTAACACCACTGTTGATCTAGTTTTGGTACCTCCTACAATCTTAGAGGAGCTGGAAGAAGGCTATCTTTCTGCTTGGACAGAGAACTATTTGTATACTGACAATTGCTTAGACATGGATTTTCCTTTAGACAAAGCCATTTTTTAAGCTATGAGTGGGAGAGATAATATCTGCAAATATCTTCATCATAGATCCTACTTTCTTCCAAAGTTAAGTAGGATTCAAAATCAAGAGTTCCATGTGAGACTGGCGGGTGATGCTGATATACCAATCAATCCCTTACCAATTGAGGGAATCTTTGTTGAGGGGAATATGTCAAACATTTTTGTTAATATCCCTATCAAAAACTCTATGAACCCCAACCTTGTGGAAAATGTATACATTGGTGCAAGATGCTCTCCAGAGGAGAATGCTATCTATACGGCCTTGTTTAAGGAGTTCCGCGACATGTTTTCTTGGTCATATGAGGAGATTCCAGGCATAGATCCATCGATAGTCTAACATGAAATCCAAACCTATCATGATTCCAAACCAATTCAACAAAAAATTCAACCTGTCAATCCGTGTAAAGTGATAGTCATTAAGGCTGAAGTTGAAAAGTTGTTGAAAGCGATTTTTACATACCCGATAGCTTTGACGTAATGGGTATCCAATCTTGTTCCTGACGATAAAAAGCAAGGGATGATATGTGTATGTACTGACTTTCATGATTTAAACAAATCTTGTCCTAAGGATAACTACCCCACACCATTCATAGATCAAATCATTGATGCTTGTGCGGGGCGTGAGGTTTTTTCGTTTATGGATGGTTTCTCCTGGTATAATATTCAAATCAAGCCGGAAGACCAACATAAAATGACTTTCATCTGTCCTTGGGGTACATCTACGTATAGGAAAATGCCTTTTGGATTGAAAAATGCAGGGGCTACCTTTCAGTGGGCAATGAGTTTTTCCTATCATGACATCAAGTCTATTGTCGAACCCTACCTAGATGATCTTCCAGTGCATTCTCGGAAGAGGATCGATCACCCATATCATTTGCGTTTAATTTTTGGACGATGCAGGAATTACAAGATACGCTTGAATCTCCACAATTTTGTTTTATGTGTTGAGTCGCATAGGATTCTTGGGTTCATAGTTTCTAACAAAGGTATTCAGGTGGATCCATTGAAAGTTCAGTGCATTGTAAATATGCCTCCTCCTCGTTCAATCAAGCAACTTCAGAGTCTACAAGAAAATTCTAAATTTCTTTGACGTTTTATCATGAATTATGCCAAGATCACCAAATTCTTCATGTTCCTATTGAAGAAGGACACCCCATTTGTATGGGATGAAACCGCACAACTTACATTCAAGGCATTAAAAAAAGGGTTGTTGTTGACACCTTTATTGCGTCCGCCAGATTACTCTCGTGATTTTATATTGTATCTGTCAGCATCTGAGTCGACCATTGGGGTAGTACTAGTCTAGGAGGATGATAATCTCCAAGAGCATGTCATCTATTATCTTATATGTGCTTTAGTTGACCCTAAACTTAGGTACTCCCACATTAAAAAGTTGTCTTTAGCATTTTTGTATGATGTTCATAGGTTACGTCAGTACATCTTACTGAGGACTACGATAGTAGTGGAGGATGCCAATCCTTTTCAATATGTCTTGTCCCGATGCATAGTTGGAGGAAAATTCCACAAATGGATACTCATTTTCCAGGAGTTTGACTTGGATTTTCAATCCACCAAATTGAAAAAATACTTAGTTTTTGTAGAGCTTATTGCAGAATTTCCAGTTGATGAAGATGTAGCAATTGAAGAAGACTCATTCCTAGATGAGCACATTTTCTTGATTTCCACCTCTGACCCTTGGTATGGAGATATACTTGTCTATCTCCAGACTCTAAAGTGTCATGCAACTTTTTCATGGGAAGAACGACGCAAATTATTCTTACATGTGAAAAACTACCTCATCATCAGGGATGCTTTATACCGTAGAGGGGTAGACTCTGTTTTGCATCGGTGCCTCACCCACGAAGAGGCTAATATTGTCCTAAATGATGCCCATAACAGAGCGTGTGGGGGTCATTTATCTAGGTTAGCAACAACCCAGAATATTTTACGTGCCGGTTATTTCTGGCCCACGATCTTTAAATATTGTTTAGAAGTCATGAAGCGTTGTCATCCTTGTCATCTTTACACCAGAAATATCTGATCACATCCTCCTCAATTATTTCCCATCATCACAGTGGCCCCCTTCACCAAGTGGGGGATAGATTACGTGACATGCAACCCAGTTTCAGCTAGGGGGCACAAATACATCATTGTTGTTGTGGATTACTTTACAAAGTGATCAGAGGCAATGCCCAACTTCAAAGCTGACAGGGAAACTATAGCTTTTTTTGCTTTCAACCACATTAACGCGTGTTTTAGTATTCCTAAAGATATTTCCACTAACCATGGAAATCATTTCCAAAATAGCATGATGACCAAATTGGCTACTATGCTAGGGTTTAAACAAGAACATTTGTCTTCTTTCTACTTGCAAGAAAATGGTCAAGTCGAGGTAGTCAATAAGACCTTGAAGACTATTCTCAAGCGTACTATTAACGCAACTGTGTCAAATTGGCACATCATGTTGTATATTGCACTTTGGGCTTATCGAACCAATATGAAAACTACCATGGGGTTCTCACCTTTCCAACTCATTCACGGGGTGGAAGCAGTAACCCCGATTGAATGTGAAATCCCATCTTTAAAAATTTCCATTCATGTGTTACCTAACACGACTAAACTGGAAGAATATTTTCTACATTTCAAAACTCTAGATGAACAGCGTAGAGTTGTGTTGACTACAAATGAGGCTCATAAAAACAGGGTAAAAAATCAATATGATAAATCGGTCAAACCTAGGATTTTTTCTAAATGGGGACTTGTCTTGCTCTAGGACCAGGACAAAGAACCCCTAGGGGTAGGGAAATTCAAGTCTATGTGGTTAGGACTCTATATTGTGTCAAAAATTCTGAATAAAGGGGCATATGAATTAACTGATTTTGAAGGGAATAAGTTTCCTGAGCCTAGAAATGAGCTCTACCTGAAGAAGTACTATGCTTAGGCTTAGCACTTTTTCTTATATTTTTGTTGTATGTAAATTTATGTGAAATATTTTACCGGTTTCTATTCTTATGTCATCTATTGGTTGTTACAGATGTCTTCCAAGTGATTCATAGGTTTTGCAGATGGCGCTATTCATCACACTTGCAACCTGGCTTCAGTCACATGGGTCATTTAGTCACCCTCAGGACAGCTAGTTGCCTCTAGAGGTGCTTGCCTATGTCCTACTACCAATAATGTGGCTGAATATAGGGTCGTCATTGAGCTATTATGGGATTTCGTGTCACATGGCATCACTCAGTTGGAAGTCAGACTTGACTCTCAACTGGTGGTCTCCCAACTCAATCGAGCTTATCAGGTGCGAAACCATATTCTGTTATGTCAGTTTTTGCAAGTTAGGTTATTGGAAAGAAATTTTGATTTTATTTCATTCAATCATATTCCAAGAAATTAAAATTCATTAACTGATGCATATACGAACTATATCTTAGATTGGCACTTAACACACATTGTATAAAATTACATAATAGACACATTGTGAATACATGTAAAAATAACCGGAAATATGTGTGTGTGTGTGTGTGTGTGTGTGTGTGTGTGCGCGCGCGCGCGCGCGCGTGAATATTTGTCCATAAGATAGGTCAAATTGTTGATCCTCAGATCCATTCATAACTGTATAAATATACAAAAATATACAAAAATTGGATCATAATCCATAAAATTCCCTAGGTCTAATCTTGACCACCCTGATCATCCTGACCACCCTGGTCATTGTTGGGCACTCTATATGCAAGTTAATTAAAGCCAATATACAAAATGTTTAGTATAAATTGTCAACTGAGGAATGTATTTTTATTGCAAACATAATTTACATTGTCTGTGCTTAAACACTAAGTAGCTGATGTTGTTGAATAAAATATCCTACCTGTCTATTCAGCCCAACTCTTCCCATGATTAAATTAATCTAATTTACCTACCTAAGAATGCAGAATTATGATTGCATTCTTACAACTTTGATCTAGAAATAAAAGATTCAGGAAATAAACATCTAGAATTACTTTTGTAGAAAGATAAATCCTAATCTAGTAGGCCATATGAAGATCCATTATAACTATCTCAATCCAACTTAATCTAAAAATCAGAAATGCAGAAATTTAACTCAACACTTATAACTGTAAATGGACTCAATCAGCAAAACTCAAGAAAGATAACAATTAAAAGAAACTAGGGATGAGCTTGGTTGTTATAGCTATCACACAAGTGCATAAGGAAAATTAACCTACATAGTCGACTGTCACACCACTCTTCTGCAGCTTACAGGAAATGCAATTACTGATCAATTGAGGAAACATGCAATGAATCATTATTGTTGCACTATTATAAAAGAATGCATCTACTGTAACATCCACACCACATGATAAAAAATATAAATACCTAATTAACTCAGCAAACTCTGTGGGAAAGTAGGACCAGCCTTCGAACAGAGATGTTGTAGACTAACACAAGTTAAAACATAGAAATCAAAAGAATCATGCTCCTTGTATTAGATGATGGAATGAAAGTACAGTCTCTCTCACAACTTATACAATACAACCAATTATTTTCCAACCCTTGGCTCTGAATAATTCCTAATATTTATACATCAATCTTCATAACTTCTACCCACTAATATCGGGCAGCCATGAAGATCTATGATCTTCAGGCTGCCCTATTACAACACATTGTTACAACTGTGGGAGAAACATAGGAATATAGGAAGTCTGTTGCATGATCTGATAATGAAGTAACAGAACCCAATTAAGAATTACTCTATCAGTCGCAACTACCCTTGAATAAGGGCACGCTGCTTAGGCTGAGTCTATTGCAGCTTGTGTAGAATGAGGATCTTTGACTTCGTTTCACCTGCAAAGATGGATTATGTGGGCACAGCTAGCAATGGATGTTCATCCCTTCTAGAAACCACTTGGCCTGATGCACCTGTATCCTTCACATCTTGAACAATCTTCATAAAATCTCAACTTATTAGCATAATTCAAGAGGTAAATCCATGTTTACTACAATCATAAGTAATAAGAAGATAAAAAAATAAGTAATCATACCTATGAGGAATCATGGCTCCAATGAAGGAATAACATCTGGTTGGTGCATAAAATGGGATAAGATAAGACAAAAAGGGTATAGTGGTCGAAAAAGGGGTCATTTCTAGGCCTAACATCTCTTCCCAACTGTCATGTTGCATGTCCCTATGCAACAACCTCCATTAGTCTGAATCTGTATATGGCCTTGTACTTTGTTCATGGAGAGAGGAAAAGTTATAAGGGAGCTCAGGTGATCCCTGTGCTTCTAGAAATCCATTGTAGGAAACCCAATATCTCCAACACTGCTCCTCTTCTTCCTTTGTCAAAAAGAAATCTTCCCTATATGGTTTTGTAGGCCACCAGATAAGAGGAAATTCGAACTTGTCCCACCTAATAATCTCCACACTTTTTTATACAACCCACATATCCTTTGACCCTCGAAAGATCATGTTTAAAGTTCCTGAAATAGTAAGGGTCCCTATTATGCAATGATAAAGGAGAAACCTACGATATATGCTTACTGCCTTCCAGAGTTGATTGTTGTTGCATGGTAATTAGGCTGGCACGCTTAGAGATGATGCTTTCTTGAAGTTCAACTATCTTCTAGGTATTGATGGAATATGTAAGCCTTTTCCACTATAGAGCAAGGAGAAGGCGAGAAGATTGAGGCTCGCTTCAAACCCAAAGATTAGTGTTAGCCTCACTATGAGAATAGGTTTGGAAAGATCTCTTCCACTGCACATGATTGTTGACAAAGCAACCAAAATCCCTCAGCTGAACATCTCCAAGGTAAGGGGAAGGGTTCAAATGGTGGTCCAAGGGACAAGCCATTTCATGTAATTAAAGTTCACAGAGCAGGTTTTGCTCAATGGAATTATTTTCCATAAAATTTTCCAAAAACTAGGATGAGGTTTCCATTTCATAAGATCTCCCCTCCTTCACTGCTGTTAATTTAAACCAAAAAAATTGTTCAAACAAAAACATAGGGTAAGAAGGAGATGGAGCTCTGGTGCTTAGAAATTATTGGGAAAGAGTATACCATTGGTCCTTCTCCACCTGCATAGATTTGAACTTTTTCAACTCCTTCAATTCTTTCTATATCTCTTCCCATCATAATTTTTGGAACATCAATTCTTCTACCCATTTTTCCCTCAATTCTATGATAGTCTTCTTGTGATCAGCGAGGGGAATCATTCCTTCTCGATACTTGTCCACCCGCCTCTTCCATTTCTTCACTTCTATTTTTAACAGTGAGAGATCCTTGATTAGCCCCTGGATTCTTTCATCTCCTGCATTTTCCTCATCATTAAAGTCGAGATTGACAAAGTTCTGGGAAAATTGAGTGCATACCTTACCATCCAATGTTTTAGCTTGAGCATTCTACACTAGAGGTGTAACAAATTTCTTTTCTATCAAGGTTTCAGAAGTCTCTGTCTGAATAGGTACTTCTACAGCCATTCTTGGGGATTTTGGTTCTTGTGTAACAACATATTCTTTTTGAAGCTCCCCTTCAACAACTTGAGCCTGTGTGGGCACTTCTGCCATTAATTCTAAGGGTGTTGGTTCTTGTGTGACAACATCCTTTCCTTGCAAATCTCCTTCAACAAATTCAGCATTCAATTGTGAAGACATTGGTTCTTGTGTAACAACTTCTTCCTGAATTTCAATTTCCACATCTGCGTGAGTCCCAGCTATAGCTACTTGGATTTCAGCCGTGGCTTTGATAGGGGGATGCAAGAATACTGGTTCTTGTGTATCAATGCCCTGTCCCCCCATTTCTTCATGCTACTGGAATTTCTCTTGAGTTACTTCCATATCTCTTGAAAGATGGTACTATTCCCCAAATATCTCAGTATCCCCTGATGATTGTGACTACATCTGTTCATCTTCTCCCAACTTCATATCAGGGATTATGTCCACCTCAGGATTCATTGTTCTTGGCTTAAATGGAGTTTGAGAGGGATTTCTAAGAATATTGGTTCTTGTGTAGCAACATCTTGATTGACTTCAATCTCTATTAGTTCGGTATCCTTAGATGGTTCTGGGATCATAGTCAAAAATTCTGAGTTCGAGTCTGGAATTACCTCAATCTCTGGTTTACCCACTTCTTCTTGAATGGAATTTTTTGACAAACATTTCTGAAGGTGTCGATTCTTGTGTGACAGCACCCTGCTTGGCTTCAATATTACCTTTCTTAGATTGATCCAGCAGTTCTGATGGATGAGGCTGTAATTGTTCAGCTTCTTCCAATTCTATATCGGGGATCAGCCCTACTTCTAGCTCATCTTCTTTCCTTATTTATACATCATGTGATTATTTTTCTTCTTCAGCTGTTGGTGCAGGATTTTGGGTTCCAAATGAACACACTATGATTGTGTAACCTGATTGACTAAAAATTTCCCCACATGCAGGGCAGACTACTTTCTACACTTTTTCATCCTCCTTAGTGGGAGATGATCCTTCTAACTGGTCCGTAGCTTCTACCAATGTGTGCAGCCTTCTCTCTACTTGTTTCTTACATACCTCCTTCCAATTATCCAATTATTTCCAAAGAAATTCCACTTCTTCCTTCAGTAACCCATTTTCATACAAAAGCCCCTCAATTTGAGGTTCTTCTACAACAAGCTCCTATGAAGCATTGTTTGTCATTAGTCTCAAAGTGGGAAATTCAATGTTTTCTTCAATATCTGCCCATTTTGCTCGTGCTTCTTTAGCTACGGTGATTGATATCATTCTCCTTCTCCTCACTGGTTGAGATGTTTGTATTTATTCTCTTGACCTTCTTCTCTTCCTTCGAGGTACAAGGGTTTCCAACCCTGCAGTTTATGTAGAAGGAATATTTCATGTTTCAGCATCCCCTCTGTCCTCCACCATCTCTATTTCTTCTTCAATTAAATTTCCCCTTCATTTAGGAGAGGATTCGATGGTGAGGACCTTTGAATTCTCTTCTGTCATCACAACTCCCACAGCTTCAGCTTCAACTATCGTAGCATCCACTGCTTATCCATATTCAAATTCAGCTACTGTAGATCCCAAATTATGTATCTCCTCTATAGGGTTTGCTAGTGCTACATCCTCCACCCATTCTTCCTCTTCTTCTGATCCTATCTCAACTCCCCCCTCCCCGACTAAATTGGAGGGACTCCGGTCCTCCTGCTCTTCCTCCAATTGAACACCAAACATAAGTGTAGGTTCCCTTACTTCCTCTCTGATTGGAATCTCATGCAAAAGTATATGTCCCTGGGCTATCTAAAAAGTAAATTGTTCCCATGTTTGATTTATCTGAGCTAGGAACCTTAAGATTATAATTTTAATGAGGCCGTGATGGGTAAGGGAAGAATATGGATGCTTAGCTGCTCTAAAAAATCCCGCCATGTGATGTAGGTATTTAAATAGAAAAAATGGAACATTAAGTAGATTTCTGTGGTGTAAATGAGACAGTAGTGGAAACTCAGAATAATAGACAGTGTGGTACCTATCTTCGCAGATGATATACTTTTTGAGGAAGATGACCACTTGATCCCACGGGCGAGGCAATGACTGTAATTCTATTCCCTGTCCTGATGGACGCAATTGTTCACCTACCACCAAAAAGTCTTGTACTACGGCGACATTGGGAGTTATTCTTCCAAACCAAGCTCTTCCTCCCCGCGAGAGCCCGATAACCTCAGCTACAATCTCCACAGAAGCTTCTATCCACAAACCCCTAACCTTCGAGTGGGTTTTTGTAAGGTTTAAAGAAAAATACAGAGCAGTTTCATGAGGAAAACCATTGAGACGTTGGAAAAACTTAGTCCAACCCACGGCTTTGAAGACAGCAAAAAATTCAGCATTCTTCCGCAATGCCTGCTTGTTTGGAGGTTCATGTTGGGCCTGGATACCCATGTTATCTTTCTTTATAAATTCTAGTATCAACTTAGTGAATTGCAGGATCCAATAATGGATATTTCAGTGCAAGACATGCACGAACAACAAAGGTTGGAGTTAGCAAATTTGTAAAGTTAAGACGAAAGTAAGCATAGAATCATTGGTAAGATTTTTCCCCAAATTAGGAAAGGGTGGCGGCTGTGAAATAAATTTGAGTAGCCATTAGATTGTGGAAATGGGAAGTTAATGAAGTACGGGTGTAATGACAGATATAAAACGATAGGTATGATTAACTCTGTCAAATATGCTTAATGCTTAATCATGTAAATAACCAGAACCGTACCTTATTAATTATGGGATGAACCATGAATTCTCAAAGTAATACAGTGTGTCAATGCGGCCTTCAAATTTAAATATTATTATGCACATGCCACCATGATCCTTCTCCCGACGAACCAAAATTTGTCTTGTCGATATTGACATAATCATAATTAAAGCTATGAAATGAGTTGGAATTAGCAAAATCACGAGCGGAAAAAATTCTGGATGAATTTGAAGGAGTTACAGCCTGACTGTCGACAGATCTGGAGGAGTTACAGCCACAAGCCAGAGGAAAAATTATCCAAATTAGCAAATTCACAGCCGCTAAAAAGAGTAGAAGTAGGAAAAATTTGAACGGAGTCGCGACTACGGTAATGTGAAAATGGTCGATATTTTATGGTGTTGCACTTGCGACAGAACGAAAAAGTAAGCAAGGTTTCACAGTGTAGGAGTTGCAATGAAATGAAAAAGTAGGTAGGGTTTTATGGTGTTGCAGCTGTGGAATGGGAAAATAGGCAAGGATTTACGGTTTTACAGCTGCGACAGAACGTAAAAGTAGGTAGGTTTTTACATTGTTTCAGCTGTGGAACGGGAAAATAGGTAGGGATTTACATTTTTGCAACTGCGATGGGCCATAAAAAAAGGAAAATTTTGCAGAGTTGCAGCTGCTCCGAGCTGTTCATCATTAAAAAAATTCTTCTGTAAGGAGCTCTTCCAGAAAATAGAAAATTACAATAGGTGCTCATGGTTGTCAGGCTCAGTCGTGACCCTTGCGCCTTAAGTAAATTCCTGCACAGATTCTAAAAAAACAATCAAGTGTAAAGGAAAAATGAAAAAGGAAATAAGCATTAATTTATTTATGTAAAAAAAAATTGTGTGGAAATTGCAGCGAATTTCTAAATATTGACAGGGGCAGAGAAAGATTCCTTCCCTTGCTCCAACTGGTATCCCGGATCAGCTGCAACCTGTGAAATAAACGCGTCCCTCGAAATTGGCTTATGATACAGTTGCATCCTGTGACCATTAGCAAATAATGGTGCACGATTATCATCAATGGTGACCAGGCAAACTATACCGTTGTCAAATACTTTGTCTATCAGATATGGACCTAACCATATTGTGCGTATCTTACCTTTAAATTCCCTTTTGAATCTTGAATCATATAATAGCTCCCACTCTCCCTCACAGAAGACTCGCTTCTTGATGAACCGATCATGCCAAATGGATCTCTATTGCTGAATTAATGTTGTCTGATCCATAGCAGCTATGTGTTTTTCCTCAAGTTCATTCAATTGATTCAATCTATTCCTCTTGGATTTAGTTACATCTAAGTTTACCTCCATGGTTGTCTTCAAGGTTTTGATTTCGAATTCAATGGGAAATACAATGCTCTTTCCATACACCGAGTCATAAGGGGAGAAACCTATAGTATTGTGCCACATAGTGTGATATGCCCACAGTGCTTCCGGAATTCTATCAACCCAGTCTCTGTGATGGATCCTAACTGTTTTTGTGAGGATAGCTTCAATAAATTTATTGGTACTTTCCACCTAGCCATTGGCCTGGGGATGGTAAGGTGAAGTTATCCTATGCTGAATATGGTACTTTTGTAGCAAAGCTTCAAATTTGTGTGACACAAATTGCGGTCCTCGATCTGTGATTACTTCCTTGGGTATTCCAAAACGAGTAAATATTTCTCCATACAGGAAATCTATTACAACCTAGTCATTGGTTTTCGCTAAAGCCACAGCTTCTACCCATTTTTTCATGTAGTCGGTGCAAACTAAAATGTAGGCTTTCTATTTTTAATGAGGATTGATAGGCCCAACAAAATCTAAGGCCCATCTTGTTGAAATATTGTAACTTCGAAGAATATTCTTTATGTATCTTTTGTGGTCCCCGATGGTCCAACTGGGAGAACCACTTGTATTACATTGTACCCCGATGCTCCTAATCGGAAGAACTAATAAGAGTCATGAGGTAGTCCCCTCTAATTGTAAAGGTGGGTCATCAGCACCCCAGTGTGGTTACTTGATCCTACATGTGTAACTCGAGCCTACATGAGTTAACTTAATCCGACATGTTAATTGAGTAAACTTTAAGTAAACAGATGAATATAAATAGAGGTGTGGTGCTCCTCATTTGTGACATACACACTCACTTGGAATAGCGCACTTATGGAGGAGAGAAGTTGCTGGAGAAGGAGGAGAATCAGGTTTTTGATCTCCTTATTGGTTTTACCTTTTTCCCTTTTGGGGCATCTATATTGAGGAAGCTTTTGCTGGGTTTTTCACTTTAGGGTTTTCCCAGGATAAATCTGTGTTGTTCTTGTGATACTGTTTCTTTCAGTGATCCTGTTTTATATGCTTTTATTATGAAAAATGAAATGATATACTGATGTCTTAGCTAAGCATATGAAAATTTAACACATCTATCAAAATATTCCACTACCAACTATGGTAGAAGAGCCATTTCATCCAATCTATTAGGTTGGCCCATTCTTTGACAGTTGTCACAAGGCTAGACGTATTTCTTGGCATCCATGAAAACTGTTGGCCAATAATAACCCATTCTTAGCACCTTATTACATGTTCTCCTATATACAAAATGTCCCCCACATGGCTCATCATGACAGGCCTTCAAGATATGGAAGACTTCATCCTCCCTTACACATCTCTGGATCTCAAGATTAGGACCTATGTAGAAAAGATGACCCTCTATCCAGCAATACCTAGAACTTTGTTCAATAATATTCCTTTTCTCTCTTTTTCACAAGTGTGCTGGAAGCTTACCTACAGCCAAGTAGTTAGCAACATCTGCATACCAAGGGGAATGAGCTAAAACTGCAAACAAGTGTTCATATGGGAAAGAATCCTCAACTAGTAGGTTTTCATCACTGTTAGTAAAACGAGATAAATAATCAGCAACAACATTTTCTTTCTCAAGCCTGTCGATAATGGTAATTTTGAACTCCTATAATAGTTACAGCCATCTAGTTATCCTAGCATTTGTAACTGGTTTGTTCATTAGATACTTGATGGCTGAGTGGTCAGTGTGTACAAAGGTGGAATATCCAGTGATGTAGTGTCTAAATTTGTTAATGGAGTAAACAATGGCTAAAAATTCCTTCTCTGTAATAGTATAATTGAGTTTATCAAGGGCCAAGTTATTACTAATGTAATAAATTGCATATGGTGCTTGACCTTCCTACTAACCTAATACTACTCCAATGGCAGTGTTAGAGGCATCTGAAGAAATGTGGAAAGGAAGATCCCAATTGGTCCCCCTTAAGATAGTATCTGTAGACAACCTCTTCTTAAGTTCAGTGAATGTTGTCTAGCATGCATCATTCCAAATAAATTGTATATCCTTCATCAATAAGGTAAATAAAGGAGAAGCTAGTTTGGAAAAAATTTCTATAAATATTCTGTAATACTCAGCATGCCCTAAAAAGCTATGTACCTCTTTCTGTGTTCCAGGAGTGGGTATGTTTTCAATTACCATAATTTTGGATGGATCTACTTGGATACCATCAACAAAGATAAAGTGACCCAGCATTACACCTTCGTTCATCATCATATGGCACTTTTCAGTGCTCAAAGATAGTTGGGTTTTCTCACAGCATGTTAAAACCTTCTCCAAGTTTTTCAGTGCCTCTCCAAAGTCACTACCATAAGGGGTAAAATCGTCCATGAAAATATCCATACTATCATTAACCATTTTCGAAAAGATGCCAATCACAACTCTTTGAAATGTGGCTAGTGCATTGCATAAGCCGAAGTGGAGTAACTTGTATGAAAAATTACCCTAGGGGCAGGTGAAGGTGATTTTTTCCTGGTCCTCAAGCGCGATATGGATTTGATTGTACCCGCTAAACCCATCCAGAAAGGAGAAGAACTTATTCCCAGACAAGGTATCAAGTACTTGGTCAATGAAAGGCAAAGGAAAGTGGTCTTTCTGTGTTTCCTTGTTCAGCTCTCTATAATCCTCACAGACTCTCCATTTACCATTCTTATTGGGTACTATCATGAGTGGAGAAAACCACTCGATGTCTAAGATTGGGTATATAAAACCTTCCTCCAATAGTCTTTGAATTTCCTCCTTCACTATGTCCCTAATATTGGGGTTCATCCTTCGCTGTGGCTGGCACACAGGCCGGGAGTCACTCTTGATATAAATGTGGTGGTTGCATAGATTAGAAGGGATACCCTTCATGTGTGTGTACTCCCAATAGAATGCCCCCTTATGTTTTTTCAAGAGAGTGATTAGGAATTCTTGTTCATCCAGAGTAAGATTGGGATTGATATTCAGGGTTTTTCTCGGCTCTCTCTCGACTGGAACACTTTTTGAATTTTTCAACACTGGAATTATGTGAGTGTCACTGACTAATGTCTCCTCTGTGATATTTTCTTGCTCTTCTTAACCTAGAGTACTATTCAACATCTAATAAATTTGTTTGTTGACAAAAGTGGGATCACTGATGAAATTATTAATGGCATCGTCCTCAGTTTCATCCTTTAAATTCAAGGCCTTCACTATCGTTAACAGTGGCTGAATACCATCCTCTTCCTCTAGCTCTGTTATAGCAGATTTCACCAAACTAGGTGAATCACACATTGTATGGCCTTCCCTTGTCCCGCTGCAGACGCATTAGCCCCTTTGGACCACTTTATATCTTTTGATGTTACCTTGATCATCCCCAAAAAACATTATAATATTGATATACACGGCTTTTTCCCCTATAACCGCGTACATACGCGGGTATTCCCTCGATAGTCGCGTACATCGGGATGTGTAC
>LPNX010636599.1:2456-79354 GCA_001517045.1 Pseudotsuga menziesii | reverse complement strand
TTAGATTGTTTATTTCTATTGCATATTGGAGAAGATTGATTTCTGGAGTCTAGCTGTCTATTGTGGTACCCCAAGCCATAGGAATTTCTCTCCGTAACAAGCTCCATCCATAATGGAGTTTTAGCTTCTAGACTAGGTCGAGCTAGATGGTATAGGGTAAGGTTATTTGTTTCAGTCCCATCTGATATGGTCATAGACCTAGACCAATAGCTGATGCAAGCATCTGTTGTATCTAACTAGGGATTTCCCAGTATCAGCGGCTGCCCTCCTCGTCGTGACTTAGGTTGTAAAACCAAGAACTCAGCTGGATATTCCCATGAATAAACTGACACGATGAGGTCATCCAAGATTCCCTCAGGTTTTATGGTGGACCTATTTGTGAATTATAGAATGGTAGGGGTTGGCCTGAGATTGGTGAGCCCAAGTTTTCTTATAATTTATTTCATCATGATGTTAATAGCTGCGCATAAATCTACCAGTACATTTGATATCTATGTATTCCCAATATGCACAGTGACAGTGGGGTTTCCAGGATCGTCATATTTGGACAGGAGGGTTTTCCCATTATCAGTTCAGATAATTTCCCTATAGAATGGACAGTGGAAGGATCCCTGGGTTTTCTTCCTGATTTTCTTGTACACGGATCCCAAACAGTTCTGGCATAGATAGGAATATCATGAAGGGCCTACAGTAGTGGAATTTTGACATAGAGGTTTTTCAACTCTCTGAAGAGGTTAAATTGAGGTTGATCCACTGCCTTCTATAGTGTCAGTCTTTCAGGATATGGCGGTTCCCTAATCAGTTGTGTAGGTTGTGTGTCAATAGATGTTTCTTCTTGTGTTTCAGCCAGTGTCTTGATAGGAATTTCAGCTTCCTCAATGATGGGGATCATTGCAATGCATAAGTACTATCGGTTCATCTTTTCTTCAGACACGAAGGATGGAACATCCTCAATCACCAAAGGCTCCACTACCCTCCCTGATCGTAACCAGATGTCGTTACAGGGAACTAGAGTAATGGAGTAAGCGAGCATGTTGGCAGTCTCAAACTGGTGGAAAAATTTATTGTTTTGGTTGGGGTTAGGTTTAGCAGGCAGCTACGGGCGTATAGGTGTATTGGGTGTAGCATTGTTCTCAAGTTGCAACTGCGGCTTCTTATACTGCTGATATGGCTGAGGGTATTGTTGAGGAGGGTATGTTTTATGAGGAAAAATTTGTTTTGGAAACTTTTGAAGAGGTTGGCTATGGGGAAACTAGTTTCTTGGATGGACGTTCCTCCACCCAGAAGACCAAGAGTTCTGTCGGTTTGGTGGTTGTGCCCAAGAGTTCCAGGAGTTGAAATTTTGCACAGGAGGTTGAGAAGAATACCATTTACTGTTGGAATAAGATGAAGGGAATTGTGTATTCATGTGATGCATATAATTCCAATTATTCATGTTATTTGAAAATGGAAATGAGTCTGGAGTCATACCTTGGTTTCGAGGCTGCCAAGGATTTTTCTGGGAAATGGAGTAGTCTGGTTCCACCTCTAGACTTGATGCCTATAGAACTAACTTCACTTGAGGTAGTGAGGGGCATTCCTTTGTATCATGGTTCATCTCACATAGATGACACACTTCCACTTTTTCAAGTGGGCACTCCTTCAGGGGAAGTTTCTTCCTACATTTAGGGTCGAATACACTGAGTGTTAGATCCTCTACTGCTTGTTTCTTCTTTTCCCTAAGGACATCTATTTCTGAGGATATGGAGCTCATCATCTCTATCTTGAAGTTATCGAGAAGGTTTCCTATTTCTGTCGAGGTAGCTCCTCCATTAGATTACTTTTGTGTCATGTCAAAGACATCTCATTCTAATTTATCTTGTTTGTTGTTCCTCGAAGATCCTCTAGAATACATCTTGCACAATTCAACAATATTTTCAAAGGATTCCTTTGAGATATCCCCCTTTCCTAGCAAGCTCAACATGTCTAGGAAGTCTTCCCTAATCCCATGAAGTAGGATTATCTTGAGCACATATAACCCCATATTAGTTTGTCCAGCTCTCTGCACATTATAAAAAATCCTCTCAACAAAATATTCCAAGCTTTCTTCCTCCCTTTGTACCATCTTGAACAGTTCTTCCCTTTTGTCTTTGGTGTTGCAAGACTCCTGATATTTTTCTAGGACCACTTGTTTCATTCAGTTCTAGGTGGTGATAGTTCCACCACCCAGGATCATGAACCAACGTAGTGCATTATCCTTCAAAGTAGCAGGGAAAGGTTTCAACTTCTGCTCGTTGGAAGTGTAATCATAGCTGCGACAGAGGATGTCAAACTCAAAAAGGAATTCATCCAGATCCTCTGTGGCTTTTCCATGAAAACGAGGTAAAAATGATGGTGATATGTTTTTAATGGGGGCTATTCCCTCTAACTATTGAATGGGGAACTGGACTATGGAAATTATCCCCTCGGGTGGGGGATCATCTTCATTATGATGATTTTCCCCCATCACCTCTTCATGATCTTCTGGCTCGGGTCTGTTTTTCATGTTTTCTTCTACTCTCTCCTCTCTGTGATTCCACTGGTCGCCCTGCTTTTGATGGAATTTTTTCCACTCATATTTTGTCACCACCTTCCCGTTAATGTGATAAATAAAGTCTCGGTTAGTTGATCCCACAGTACTAACTCTATATTCCTCCGCAGGGACACATGAGGGTGTCACAGCTTCTCCTGTGTTCTCAAATGTGGAAACTGATACTTCCACCCTAGGAATAATTAGGATTCTTCTGACGGAGGACCCCTGATGGTGAGCTCTGGTAGAGGAATTGGTTCTAGAAACTAGATTGTCAATGAATGTTCTTCTTCCCAAGGCTAGATTTCTTCCACAAACTCAACCACCTGCAATGTTAGT
Source organism: Pseudotsuga menziesii (assembly GCA_001517045.1). Classification (NCBI taxonomy): domain Eukaryota; kingdom Viridiplantae; phylum Streptophyta; class Pinopsida; order Pinales; family Pinaceae; genus Pseudotsuga; species Pseudotsuga menziesii. The sequence continues at coordinate 76,467 of LPNX010636599.1, read as the reverse complement.
ATTCTAGGGAGTTATGGGGGTTGTAGGAATGTCATGATGTACCCTTCTCATATTTATGCAACCCAAAACATGCAAACTTAAAACTGAATAAAAATGAATGGATGCAACTACTATGGTGTCTAATAATTATCTTCCCCGACAATAGCGCCAAAATTTTGGGCATTCTATATGCAAGTCAATTAAAGCCAACATACAGAATGTTCAATATAAATTGTCAACCTAGGAAAGTCTTTTTATTTCAAAGATAATTTACATTGTCTGTGCTTAAAAACAAAGTAGATGATGTTGTTGAATAAAGTATCCTACCTGTCTGTTGATCCCAACTCTTTTCATGGTTAACTTAATCTAATTTACCTTCCTAAGAATGTAGAATTATGATTACTTTCTTACAACTTTGATCTAGAAATAAAAGATTCAAGAAATAAACATCTACACTTACTTTTGCATAAAGTTAAATCCTAATCTACCAGGCCATATGAAGATCCATTATAACTATCTCAATCCACCTTAATCTAAGAATCATAAATGCATAAATTGAACTCAACAATTATAACTGTAAATGGACTGAATCAGCAAAACTCAAGAAAGATAGTAATTGAAAGAAACTAGGGATGAGCTTGGTTGTTACATCTATCACACAAGTGCATAAGGAAAATTAACCTACAAATTCAACTGTCACACCACTCTGTTGCAGCTTATAGGAAATGCAATTACTAATCAATTGAGGAAACACGTAATGAATTATTACTATTGCAGCTCTTATAAAAGAATGCATCTACTGTAACATCCACACCACACGACATAAAATATAAATACCTAATTATCTCGACAATCTCTGTGGGAAGGGGGGCCCAGCCTTTGAACAGAGACGTCAGAGACTAACACAAGTTGAAACATAGAAATCAGAAGAATCATGCTCCTTGTATTAGATAATGGAATGAAAGTACAGTCTCTGTCACAACTTATACAATATGATAAATTATTTTCCAACCCTTGGCTCTGAATAATTCCTAATATTTATACATCAATTTTGATAACTTATACCCACTAATATCAAATAGCCATGAAGATCTACAATCTTCAGGCTGCCTTATTAAAACGCGTTGTTACAGCTGTGGGAAAAACAGAAGCAAAGAAATATAGGAAGTCTATTGTGCAAGCCGATTATGAAGTAACATAACCCAATTAAGAATTACTCTATCAGTTGCAGCTACCCTTGAATAATGGAATGATATTGAGGCTCAGTCTGTTGCATCCTTTCCCATTGCAGCTTGCGTAGAATGAGGATCTTTGACTACATTTCACCTACAAAGATGGAGTACGTGGGCATAGCTGGCAATGGATGTTCCTCCCTTCTAGAAACCACTTGGCTTGATGCACCCGTATCCTTCACGTCTTGAACAATATTCCTAAAATCTCAACTTATTAGCATAATTCAAGAGGTAAATCCATGTTTGTTACAATCATAAGTATTAATAAGATAAAACAATAAGTAATCATGCCTATGAGGAATCAGGGCTCCAATCAAGGAAGAACATATGTTTGGTGCATAAAAATGGGATAAGATAAGGCAAAAAGGGTATAGTCAGTGTGGTCAAAAAGGGGTCATTTCTAGGCCCAACAATCATCTTGGTCGCCCTGTTCCCAGGCCTCCTCATCCTCTTCAGCTATGTCAGCCTCCGCAGCCTCTATGTAGACAAGTACAGCCCTAGCTACCCTTCTCATAAGGTGTATCCAGGTGGGTGGAATACCAACAACTACTTCCTACATAATGGCAGGGATCTGCTCAATACATAGAGTTGGGACTCTTTGGGTAAGCCTGGCTAGCTTCCCCTCAATTACCCTGATCAAACCCTGATTATATCCTGCCACTGGTCGTACATACATCCGAGGATTCCCATTAGGGTGGACTAGTCCAATATCTTCATTTGAAACATTAAATGGATTAAAAACTCTTATACATATGTATATATCTTTATGATAAAAAAATCATAAGAATTTAAAAACTTGAAAAACCAAAATACCTAATGCTCCCCATACTCCTCTAAGAGGGAGGACAAGGTCATTGTCACCTCGAAAGTCTAATCCAGCATACGGAAAATGCTCCAATGATGGTAGCTATCGTCCCCACCATAGGTAGAATCCATCGTCATAGACACTCTGAACCAAACCATCACCGCCGTGGTGAAGGAAAATTTCTCCCCACCTACTCAGTCTAGGCTGACGGGGAGAGAAGGGTGGAATAGGTACCACAGGGCTAATGGTGGGCACTCTCTCAAAAAAGAAAGCCACCAATACACTAGAATATCCAAAGTTCTTCCGTCATCCTCTCTTGCATTCAGAGAGTTGTTTTTTCATTATTAGGATTACTTCATAGCACAAGTCAAACACAGCTCCCTATAGGCATTTTACAGCAATTCTCATCTGGTTCTAAGTAGCAAGATGGAGTGATGATGATCCTGCAACCCTCACTATTGTTCTTCCCAGCACCTGCAACAGGAAGTTACTAATATGTGTAATACGGATGCATGATCCCTTTTTCTGACTGATGGGTGTGCAGTAAGTGTTAATGTAATCCTGAACACTTATAAGGTCACCACCTCTGCCGGTACCCTCAAGGTTTACAGGTGTTCCCTATCGAGAAAAACCCATAATGAAGTATATTTCTTCCAATGCCACTTCCATAATTTCACCTTGTAGGTCAAAGGCACCAAGGTCATGATCCCAGTAGCCAATTAAAAACTCTAGCAAACGGACATTGGCCCACATAGGTGAGGTTCAAAAGAACTTTAATAACTCACTTTTCCACAATGCTTTCATAGTGAGGGAACTTCGAAGTGCATCTTGGTCCAAATATTCATGTTCTCACTCCCTCCACTCCAACACCATGTTTTAACCTTCCCATGAAACTATTATCAAACATTAAAATTCATCAAAAAAAATTGATTTTGGCTCTATTTGCACTTTTCCTATGTCGCACAGTAAACGCGACTGTCTTTTAGACAGGTCACGACTAAGACACGAGTTGCCTTTGGGAAAGTCGCGTGTAAAACGCATGTACGCAACTATGTAAGTCACCTACACACGTGTACAACACGACCCCCTTTAGACAAGCTTAAAACATCAAATTTTGCATAAAATTGAAAATGTAAATGGTTGAAATGGAAGAGAATGAAGAGCTGGCTTACTTGGCACTTGCGGTATCAAAAATTGTCCACTGGTTTGTCCACAACGAGCAATTGAAGTCTGAGGTAAAAATTGCCTATATTAGGTAAAAATATGAACTAGTGTTTTTTATTTCTATTTTTGGACTATTTATAGAAATAATTTCCAAATATGTGTTTTTTAACCTATAGTTTTTAATTTATATCAAAATCAAACTAATGCCATGTCATGTTTTCCTAATGCAATAGGTTTGAGGTTACTTAAAGTTGTTATTCACTCATATAGGATAGGATTTTGGTCATTTATATGCATTTTTGCATCTATACCTAATCCGCTTTAACCCTCTGTTCACTACTTTGACCATGGACTATGGTGTGTAGCCATTATTACCTCGTCTATTGTTATTCCGTGGATAGGGCTTTCCTTCCATGAGTACCCTAGTTCAGAACACATTGTTTTCTTTTGGTACTCATGCCGCATTTGTCGTAGGTTTAGGGGAGCCTTCTTAGCTATTTTTCATGCCAGATTGAGCCTCATTTTGGTCTCTTTTTACAAGCTATCCATTTTATAAGGCTCCCCTCCCTTATGGAGTTTCTTTAGGCCTAGGTCTAATTCCTCAAAATAGACTTGACTGCCAAGTAAACTTGTCCATTCAGGCTCGTTAAGAATATGTGAATGGGCATCCACATTGGTGGTAGGTTATGACTTTCTTGGACCATGTGGAATAGTACGAGAAAGGATCGCTCTCTTTTCTACGGGATTGAGAAGAGTATTCTCAGGCATCAATCTATCACTTTTCCGGACCTGAGGGACTAAATCTACGGAAAAGGAACACCCAGTATGAGCTGAGTTTTCTCTTTTTCGTGCTCTAGACCTAAACATGAAAAATATTTTGAGTGTACTTTATGCCTTTGTCATGCTCGTTCAACACTAAAGAACAAAGCATCAATTTTACTCTTGTAAGCCCCATTCCTCGTAATCAAATGGATATTTCCGAGTGATCTTTCTTTCCTTCACACTCGTAAAACTCAAGCTATAAGCTGCTCTTGAAGGAGCATTTGGTAGGTGGTAATTTAACCTTTTTCGGACCTCCCTGACTAAGTACAAAAAAGGTGCACCTTACTTCTTCAGAAGCTAAGAGACTTCTTCTATGGTATGTTTTATACTTTTCCAACCTCAGAAGACTAAATTGGATGAAAAATGACCCCCCTAGAGTCTTCTTCGTAGTTTTTCAGAATCTCTAAAGATGAAAACGCCAACGAGCATGTACTAGTTTAGTCTCTTAAAATCCATGAATCAATGACATTATCAAGCATATTATCTCCCCTCTTCAAGCTTGTCAAAAATGAAGAGAGACCTAAGCTGACTTTCCCGGACTCGTTAAAAATTAAGAGGAAAGATAAGGAAGAAGTATTCTTTTTGGGTTACAAATAGTGGAAGCATGTCCTCCTTGAACATAGCACTCTTTGAACTTTCTGATACTCATATCTCAGTGTACACTTTCAGCTCAGCTATCACTTTGAGTTTCTTACTCCTCCACTTGTGCTTTATCCATGGTGAATCTGATCATGTCTCCTACATGACAGATAAATCTAGTTGTCCTATCTGCAAAGTTAAAAGTTTCCTTGGGTCATTTATATATCATGCTCACTGTTCAAGGATCTATCCCTACATCTAATTATTATTCTGATTCCATCATTATCCTATCTGAGTATTACTCGTGTCTACCTTCTCTTATCCAGTTCCTGTTGGAGACATTTACCACCATACACACTCTTTTTGGTCAATTTGGCCTAGTTAAACCACTATCCTAAGTTTTATTGACTTAATTGACATCATAGAAGCAGTGTATGAAATCAGCATGAGCACACCCACACCTACCTTCAGTCAAGGAGGCTAACTTAGCCTTCTCCTTCATTTGGGGAGGCTAACTAGAGCACTCTGGGGCTGATCTGAGTGTCATAAATGCACTTTATTGCTAGATGATGGTTATAATTAGTTAAAAAAAGCAGTGAAGGAACCTCCCTTCATTAAATTGATTATTTAATGAACTGGAGTCAACAGGGGTGCCTCCAACCACTCCTGATGGTCATTTACACTTTAGTTAATCTCATCGGGGTTCATTGGAGTCATTGGTGTGTTAACACTTGTTGGTTAGCTTGCAGTGACATGTGTCTGAGCAAATTTCAGTTAGAATCAGTCATTTATTTCACTTCGACTTCAATTAGGGCTCATTTGAGTCAATTAGGGTTTTCATCAGTGGTTAACTTAAGTGTTCACTATGGCTTAAATTCAATTAAGCTAGACTCACTCATTCAATTCGAATGAACTCCTTGGGAATTCAAATTGTCTTGGAATTCATGCAATCTGGCATGATCATTGTATTGTATTATCATTCTTTCATTTGATTATAAAGAGCTGCTACTTCCATTGTAGCACCATTTTTCCAATTTTATGCATATTTGTCTATATTCTTTGTGAGACGGTGTTTTTCATTTCCTAGACCACTATGAAAAATTAATATGGTATCAAAGATCACGGTGGGACAAAGCTCAGATCTCTCAATAACAAGGATTTTGACAGATATTGCATGAAAAATTGAGTAATAGCTCAAAAATCCAGCACTACACCAGAAGCTAAGGCTTACCACTTAATACCCCAATTAAGGAAATTGTTGGTCAAGCTTGCTTGATCAACTATGTTGGGTGTAATGAAAGACTAAAATGTCCAGGTTGTCTGACCTTAAGGTGCCCCTTTTGTTGTGATTTTCAGGTTTTTAACAGGTGAAAGCATTCGCTCCAATAGTTTCAGATGGCTTCTTCCATAGAACTCTTGACTCCATTCAATTTCCACTCATGGAAAGGAGACATGGAGATCCAACTACGTGCCAGAAAACTCTATAGGGTCACTAAGGACACTGAAGAAGAGCCTGCTTCTGTGACAGACAAAGCTAGATTCTTGAACAAGAAAGATGAAGCATTTAGATTCTTGTGCCTCTATGTTTCCTAGGATCTTTTTTTCCATCTCTCAAGATTGAAGACTCCAAAGGAAATCTAGGACAAATTGGAAACCCTGTATGGAAAGAAGGATGATTTGAGTGTATACCATCTTGAGAATGAGTTGATGTCTCTCCAGCCTTCCAATTTTGAGACCTTGAATGACTTTTTCACAAATCTCAAGCACATTGTCTTACTATTGAAGCAATGTAAAGTGGAGAAGGAGGATGATCATCTCATCCTCACCAAACTCTCCAAACTTGGAGCTGATTATTCATTTTTTGTCTCTACATTCCATGCGGGGAAGCTCACAACCCCTGAATGGAAGATGCCTTCACTCAATGCCTTCATTGAGTCCCTAACAAGTGAACATGATAAGCTTATCCAGATGGGGATCATCAGATCCTCCCTTGATCAAGACCTCCATGTCTCGGGGCCCAAATATCTGAAGGGTAAGGGAAAGCAGCAGAGGAACCCAAAATCTAAATTCAAAGCTCCTAAGCCTAAAGTTGAAAACCAACAGCATGAAGAGTCTTCCAGCCCAAAGAAGAACAAAGTAAAAGGGCATCATGGAAAGGAGAAATTCAAGTGTTCATACTGCAGGAAGGGCTTCCACCCTAAACATGCATGCATGAAGAAGAAACTTGATGAAGCTACCTCTCTCCTTGAGAGAAATCATATCAATCTTCTGGAAATATTTCGAAGGAGAGATCAACAAGATCAGGAACCACAGCATGAAAGAGGTCATTCCCTCATGGCAAGCACTTCGAATTCCAAAGCACTCTTGATAGATTCTAGAGCTTCAAACCACATGATGGCTGAAAGAGACTCCTTCTCACCTTTGGAGACCATAAGATCCATCCCCATCCACATGGGAGATGAATCCACCATCATTTCGGAAGGACAAGTTACTGTTGATCTTGAGAATGGTTATTTTTCAAATGTTTTGTATGTACCGTATCTGGAATCAAACCTCATGAGTGTTTATCAAATGACACATACAGGAGTGACCAATAGAGTATCCTTCAGCCTGAATGATGTAGATATCATGGAACTTACATCCGATAAACTTGTTGTAAAAGGCCTTGCAAACCATCATGCAAAAGCCTATGAGTTTTCCCATTTTGTGGTGGATGCAAAGCCCATCGCACTGTTGACTCTTGGAAATGAAGTTAGTAGACTGTGCATGAGAGGTTCATCCATATCAACTTCAAATACTTGCAGCAATTACAGAAAAATTTTATGGTTGAAGGCCTCCCGATCATCAAGGAAACCACTAGAATTTGCAAGGGTTGTATTGTTGGAAAGCACCTTGAGCACAAGTTCAATCGAGGGAAGGCGAGTCGAGCATCATGCATATTGGGACTGATACATTATGATATCAGTGGTCCCATACCTATCACATCCATGAATGGATCAAGGTATCTTCTAACTTTTATTGATGATTTTTCTTGGTACACATGGGTCTTCTTTATCAAAAAGAAGTCTGAAGTCCGTGAAAAATTCACTCAACTGAAGGCCTTGATCGAGAATGCATCTTCCCAAAATATCAAGATCTTGAGATCTAATAATGGCAAGGAGTATGTCAGTAATGAGTTTCTTCACATATTCTCCCAAATTGGTATTCATGTCCAGCATTCAATTCCCTACACTCCCCAGCAGAACGGTGTAGTGGAGAGGAAGAATCGGTCTCTCAAGGAGATGACTACCTGTATGTTGGAATCAAAGAAGTGTGCTGAAAATTTGTGGGATGAAGCCATGCATTCTGTACAATACATTCAGAACAGAGTTCCACACTCATCCATGAAATGGAAGACCCATTTTGAATCATACTTCGGACACAAGTCGGATGTGTCGAATCTGCAGGTGTTTGGGTCCACTGCATGGGCCCAAATTCCACTTGATAAAAGGAGGGATTTGCAACCGCAAAGCATATAATGTCTATTTATTGGGTATCCTGATGAATCAAAAGGTTTCAAGCTACTGGATATCAAAACAAAATAGATCATCATCGAAATGAGTGTCAAGTTCGGTGAGCCTCGTTAGGAGGTGGAACTAGTGAAGGAGAAAACTACTGAATTTCCTTCCTATTCTACTGAATATTTGGATGATGAAATTGGGGGTGATGACCCTGATTTGGATCCTATAATTTATAATATCATTTTACAGCAAACATCAGATGCTGAATCAGAACCTGAAGTACAAAATCATCTCCCAACTTGGGCCCAACAGACACTCTCCTCCGCACGAGATAACATTGGAAATCTGGATGATCCAAGGAGAACCCGATCTGATTTCCAAAGAGCAGGTATTGCGCTCTCTTTACCTGATTATTTGATGTCCAAATATTGTTATTTGATGATAATTTTAGACCCAAATTCCTTCTACCATGCTCGTAAGTGTCACGCCCCCATGCCTCCGACCGACAAAGAGGACGTGACTTCAAGCTTCAAACACACGGGCTAAGATCCCCATGAACATGTGCTTGCATAGAAATTGCTGAAACAGAATCCTTAAACAAAAACCTTAAACTAAATTATGCACACATGAATGTTTATCATGCATAGATGTAATTATTCAACATACACAGCTACAGTTATGTATCTTACATAGTGGAATTAACGTGCATTCATTCAAGCATTCATTCAACATGTTCATTTCATATCATTAACAGTAAACATGGTTGCAGAAGTAAAAATGGACAAGATCACTTATCTTTATGGAGAATTCGTTCCGCAACTAGCTACGTTGCTGCAACGTTCCACCCCCGAGCTGGGCATGATTCACCAAGGAATAAGGGAACTAGCACGCTTACACATAGCCAAGGATATTCAATACACAGCCAAGCCAACACAGTTGGGTTTATCAGGCCATCAAGGAGTTGGGAAAGGCTTATTGCTAAGCTGGTGAGCTCATTACGGAGCCAAGAACACCTACACCAGAACTAGCCTGACTTCTAAGACACACACATACACCCAACACAAGGAATCAGTCCCTTCTCTGCTACACAGTCCCTCAGGCCCTGCATTCCCTTCCAATGCTATTCAGGGGTTATGGAGAAGAAATCCATCCCTCTAGCTCTGTCTGTGTGGTTTCTAGCCACCAGGTTTATCAAGCAAACCAAGCCCCCATCCCTGCCCCCAACACAGTCCGAAGACCAACCATTGCACGCAGGAAATCAAGTAGCTATTACAGCATAAAACAGAGAAGATGAATCCCCAGGGAATTATACAGTCCCAAACATAACAGTGAGTGTATCTCACAACAGGGGAAAAACAATGACCCGTCCTGGGAAACAAATCCCCCAGGGGAACTTACCCAGACTCCCAAATACAGAGGAAAACATATGCGTAAGCCACAAACCAGCAAGCAACTTACACATAGTCCTTGAGTGTAAAATGGCTTTCCACAGGAAAATCGTGGGTGATAGTGGCTAAACGGCTCCCAGCTAGCTTCGCGGGTAATCAACAATGGATAAACACAGCACGTGAGACCAGCCGGAAAGAAGTCGGAGCGTGGGAACAAAGAATGGAAAATGGTCCCTGCGTGAAGATTAGCAGCTCTACCTCTGCGCGTGGATGAACAGGCTACAGAGAGGACGCGAGTTGTACATGCATGAGTGTTTAGCATAGGTGTGGAGAGGAGAATGTGTCCACGGGAGTGAAAACCAGGGAAATCCTGTTCGTAGAGGTGGATAGACCCCCGTGAGACCTGCGTAGTGGAGAGGACGTAAAGGTTTCTCTTGCCATTGTGAAGTCAACCATGGGTGGAGTGTGCATGTGGGTGAGGACTGACAGTCCTGCCACCCCACTCCCAAAGACCATAACTGCCTCAACCACCACCAGCCATTCTTAATGAAAGTGGTTGGCGTAAAACAAAGAAAGAAGACACATGGGTTTTTACCCCATTGGCCAAGGTTTGACAAATTTCCCCACATCCTTATCCTTGTGAAAATCATGCCCCTTCTCATTTTAGTTGCCGCGATCGTAGCTAGTCGGGTTCATTTTAATTAAAGATGCATATTTACATGATGATAACTTAATATCTATGTTGCATGCCCTGATATACCATCGGTGACAAATTTTAAATCCAAAACATAGCATAACCGATCAATGGTGGGGCCTTGGCCTTTAGCTCCACACCATGACTATTACAATATATACATCATATACATCTAATGCAATGGGGTCAAAACTGGGGTGTTACATTCCCCTCCCCCTTCAATAGCACTGTCCTCAGTGCTTTACAAAATTAAACAAAATGCTGCACTGGTACCGCCTCAGTGTTCCGCAAAATTGAAAAAAAATGGATGTGCCAATCGCATGGCATCCTCCAGCTCCCATGTAGCCTCTTCAGGTCTGAAGTGCTCCCATTGCACCTTTACCTGCCCTGTGGCTCGGTTTCAGAGCATTGTGACCTTCCTGTCAAGGATGCGCATTGGCTCGATTCGAAACTCTCCCTCGTGTTCCACCTGAATTGCATCCCAAGTTATCACATGGTTAGGATCATGTACATATTTCTTAAGCAAAGAAACATGAAAAAAATTATGAGCTCTAGTGCTAGTAGGCAATGCAATTCTATATGCAACTGTCTCTATTCTTTCAAGCACTTCAAACGGCCCACAGTATCTTAGTGACAACTTGGCACAACTACCAAGCTTCAAGGAACTCTTCCTTGCCCTCACTCTGAGGTAAAAATGATCCCCAATGTTGAACTCCCTGTTCACCCTATGCTTGTCTGCATAGCTTTTCTATCTATCCTGTCCTACTTTCAGCTTCTGCCTTATCTTTACAACCTCTTGCTCCATCTCCTTGAGCAATTCTGGCCTAAGCACAATCCTATTCACCGGATTGTCCCAAGTCACTGGTGTCCTACACCTTCTTCCATACAAAGCTTCATACGGACTCATCCCCAAGGATGCCTGTTGTCCATTGTTATAAGCAAACTCTACCAAGTGTAAGTAATCTTCCCACTTGGTTGGTTTGTCCATCATGTACATGCGAAGCATATCTTCAAGCACCTGATTGACTCTTTCTGTCTGACCATCTGTCTGAGGATGGTATGCAGTGCTGAATTTTATCTTTGTACCCAAATCTACAAACAACCCCTTCCAAAAATTGGAAGTGAACTTGACATCTCTATCAGAGACTATTGCCTTAGGAAACCCATGCAATTTGAATATCTCCTTCATGAAGATATTTGCAATGTCACCAGTCTCATATGTAGACTTAACCGGTATAAAATGTGCTACCTTTGTCAACTTGTCCACCACAACCATGATGGAATCATGTTGTCTCCAAGTCATTGGCAATCCTGTAATAAAATCCATGGAAATAACTTCCCATTTCCATTCTGGAACTGGAAAATGCTGCAACAAACCTCCTGGATGTTGATGCTCAACCTTTACCTGTTGACATTTCATACACCTTGAAATGTATTCAACCATGTCCTTTTTCATTCCTGGCCAAAAGTACTGCTTTCTAGCTATAGCAATGGTCTTCTGATATCCTGGGTGACCAAAATACGGAGCTTGATGGATTTCATCCATAACAACTCTCCTCAAATCTGCTACATCTGGAATATAAATTCTACCTTTATAAGTGAGAAGTCCATCTTCTTCCAATTTATATCCCTCATACTTCTTCTCAAGACTCTACTGCTGCAACTTGTCTTTGACATGTTCATACAATTCATATCTAGCAACAAGATCAATGATCTACTGCCTCAAATCCGATTGGAAAATACTAAGAGATGCCACATGCATTTCCTGCACCTTCCTGCTGAGTGCATCAGCTACCTTATTCTCTTTTCCCTTTATGTGCTTGATTTCAAAATCAAACTCACATAGAAACTCCAGCCATATTGCTTGCCTAGCATTCAGAGTAGGCCGATCAAATAGATACTTCAAACCACAATGGTCTATTCTGAGCTCAAATCTCCTGCCCATCAAGTAATGTCTCCACATCTTGAGAGCATGTACTATGGCTGCAAGCTCTAGATCATGAGTGGCATAGTTCATCTCATGTTCCTTCAACTTCCTCGACTCATAACATATCACGTGGTTGTCTTGCATAAGGACTCCTCCAAGCCCTTGTCCACATGCATCGGTACATACCACAAAATCTTTTTCTGGATCTGCAACTTTCAATCCTGGTGCACTGGTGAGAAGACTCTTCAACTACTGGAAGCTTTCTTCACACCTCGATGTCCATTCGAACTTCATCCCCTTCTTTTGCAAAGAAGTGATGGCATGTGCAGCTTCAGAGAATCCCTCAATGAATCTCTGGTAGTATCCTGCAAGTCCCATGAAAGATCTTACATCTGTCACATTTCTCGGAGTAGGCCGATTCATAATGGATTCAATCTTTTGAGGGTCCACAGATAAACCCTCCTCTGATATAATGTGACCCAAGTACTGAATTCTGTCTCTACAGAAGTCACACTTGCTTAGTTTTGCATACAATTGATGCTCCCTGAGAAAATTCAATGCCAATCTCAAATGCTCTTCATGCTCTTTCTCATTCTTATAGTAAACAAGAATGTCATCAAGGAAAACAAGAACAAACTTGTCCAAATACCTGCTGAAGACACTATTCATAAGGCACATAAATGTAACTGGAGCATTTGTGAGACCAAATGGTACCACTACAAACTCATAATGCCCATACCTTGTCCTAAAGGCTATCTTATGAATGTCTTCACCCTTGATTCTCACCTAATGGTAACCAGACCTCAAGTCAATCTTGGAAAATACCTTTGCTCCTCTCATTTGATCAAAGAGGTCATCAATCCTAGGCAAAGGATATTTATTCTTCATAGTAACCTTGTTCAATTGTCTGTAGTCAATACATAACCTGAGTGTACCATCTGTCTTCTTTACAAACAGAACGGGTGCTCCCCAGGGGCACACACTCGGTCGGATATACTTCTTTTCCAACAACTCTTGCAGTTTCATATTCAACTCTAGCATCTCCGGTGTACTCATCCTGTAGGGTGCCTTGGATACTAGTGTTTCTCCTTGCACAAGTTCAATTGTGAAATCAATGTCCCTCTTTGGAGGAAGCCCTGGAATCTCATCAGGAAACACATCCCTGAATTCCTGTAACACCTGATAGTCCTCCAACCTAGGAGTTTCATCTTCTGTTTCCTCCAAAATCTGAGCTGCATACAATTGGAAACCCTTCCTACAAAGCTTCTTTAACTACATTGCTGAAACCTGCCTTACTAAAATCACCTTTGGAATACCTTTCACAACTACTAGGTTCCCTTCTTCATCCATGCATTCGAAAGTATTATTATAACAGTCAAGCTTTACCCTGTGAGCTTCTAACCAATCCATTCCAATGAGAACATCATAGGAACCAAGCGGTAGAACATTCAGGTCCACACAAGTGACCAATCCATTCATGACCAATGGAAATTTCTCTACCACTTCACTGACCTTTCTCTTAGTTCCAGTGGCTAGCTGGACTAACCAAGACTTCCTATGCTTGACTTTCTTAAAAGCACAAATATCCACTACTCTAGGAGTAATATAACTGTGGGTAGAACCAGGGTCAATTAAAATAGAAACAAATTGCTCAACAATCTTACCTACTACTTCAACCACAGTTGACTGGTGATCTACATGGCGGTCCTCCAGTGCTGCATAGATTCTAGGAATTGACCTTGCTACTTGACCCACTATTTCTGCTTCTTGAACGTTATAAGCTGGCCTTGCACTCTCATTCTCGAGTGGACAATTCCTGCACATGTGGGGTCCTCCACATTTCCAACATTGAAGCAGTCCTCTATTCTGCTCTGGATCTTTAGGCTTTTCTCTTGTCACTCCAACTGGCTTACTTACAGCTTAGGACGGCTGCTTCTGCTGATTCCTGAAGTTAGAAGGTTTGAAACCTTTCTTCCTTTGGTCAAACTTCTCGTTCTTCTTGTACTTCCATGCCTTGTGGTAATCAAGTTTACTTTTGCTTTGCTCATAGCAATACTTAGCCTTCTTTATTGCTTCTTCAAGAGTTCTAGGTTCATAAAACTCAGTTCTATCTTTGTAAGACTGAGGTAATCCACTCAGAAAACACTGGACCTTCACTTTTTCATCTCGGATGTACCGTACATACCTCAACAGCTCCAAAAAATTATTTGCATACTCTTCCATGGTCTGCTGTCCCAAATCTCAGCTCATGGAACTCCTTAATCTTGTCATCATAATACCTGTCAGATAGGTATTTCTGCTTGAAATACTTCTTGAACTATTTCCACTTCAGTTTCCTTTCACTGATCCTCTTTACTTGCTTGAAGTGTTCCCAACAAATGGATGCTCTTCCATTCAGATTGAATATGGCAACTCTTGCCTTCATGTTTCCTGAATAGTCATGCACTTGAAAGTACTTCTTTATCCCAAGAAGCCAAGCCTCAGCCTCTTGTCCAATATTTACCTCACCATCGAATGTAGCAGGTTTTTCCTTTTTAAATTCATTGTGAGAGTGATCTCTATGGTGTCTCTTTCTTTTCCTTTTATGAGAAGAAGAGCTTGAATCCCCGCTGGATTCTTCTGAATCAGATGATCCACTAGAATTCCTTCTCCTTCTCCTAGTACTGCTCTTACTGCCTTCTGGTCTTGTTGTACCTCGTCCAGAGTCTATCTTTCTCTGCAAGTCTGTCAAACTCTGCAACATGGCAGCATTCAACTGATGCTGCTCTTCCTGGGCTTTGATCAGACTTCTCATGGTAGCTGCAATATCTGACGATGTCCCCTGGAATCGCCTTCCATTGGACTCAATGTCATCATTTTTATTACGGACATTTTCTCCCATGGCATCTTCTGCTTGCTCATAAGAATCCCGAGCATCATACCCATCATGGGTTCTCATACTGAACCACCACTTACTTGTCAAACCGCACTACCTGGAATACTTCCCTTGAAGTGACTATGATTCTGCAAACGTGTTAATAACACAAATGTTAGATGCATAGCATTGATATAAACCAGTATTACTTACCTTCTCCTGGAATAATCATAAAATAACAAATTTTCCCAACACAAGATTTCTTCATCAAAGAATGTTTATCTGAGGGGGACGATGAGGGTCAAGGGGGTCAAGGGGGTCATTGGTTTTCACACAATCTGGAATATAAGATCACTGCCACTTTCTCACTATTCAACCCTGAAATTTTACTGAAAAACTGCTGAAACTCCCACTGAAAAATAGCTGAATTTTCCCTTATTCAATCGGGTTTCTTTCCCCAATTATTATTCCACAGAATCAGCTCCTCTTCCCCTATCTCTTCTATAGAATAGGCTCCTGGAACCACTAATTCTTTCGCAATGGTGGCTCTGGGAACCGCTAATTCTTCCACAACGGTGGCTCTGGGAACCGCTAATTCTTCCGCAACAGCGGCTCACGAAACGCTTTCTCTTCCGAGCGGCGTCGGTAGTCTTTCTGATCGGAAGACTTAAGGCTTTCGCTTCCACAACGGTGACTCGTGAAACACTTTCCCTTCTGATTGGCCGCTCCTTCCCTAAAGAAATCTTTAGCTTCGGGCATCGGTGGTCTTTTGGATCGGAAGCCTTAATGCTTTCGCTTCCGCAACGACAGTTTTTTACTTGGAATAATTTTTAAAATTTCTGCGACGTCGGCGGTCTTTCTCATCGGCTGGCTAATGAATTTGGATTTCGCAATGGTGGAACGCCAAACCACTATTTCTTTCGACATTTCCTTACAACAGCTTCTCCGTCGGGCAGGCTTCCGCCTAACTCATCCGCAACGGCGGAAGTCTTTTCGCCTAACACTTTCACAACGGCGAAAGTTAACTCTGTTAATTGTTCTGATGCGGAACACTTAGTCAAATTTTTGTGGCTTTCTCCAAACTGTTCCGGCGTCGACGTTCTTCATCATCGGAAGCCTTAGGGCTTTTGGCTTCCGCAACGGCGGAAGTCCCTTCTGCTAAATCTTCCGCAACGGTGGAACGCTTCGGCAAAATTTTTCCGCGGTTCTCTTCGACTGTTTCGTCGGCATGCTTCCACCTAGCTCTTCCACTATGGCAGAAGTCAATTCCGCTAATCCTTCTACCACAGTGGAATTCTTTTCCACTTAATGCTCCGATGAACCACTGTTCAAACACTTAGAAAATTTTGGAATTTCTCCATTCATCCACTGTCATCAAATTTCCTGATTTCTGTTGTTCTACTGAACATAGAAGGTAATTCTACCCTCTGTCACTGCATCCTTCATGGACCATAGAGGCCCATTGTTGCAACCCTGGCTCTGATACCATACTGTCACATCCCCATGCCTCCGACTGGCGAAGAGGACGTGACTACAAGCTTCAAACACATGGGCTAAGAGCCCCATGAACATGTGCTTGCACAGAAATTGCTGAAACAGAATGATTAAACAAAAACCTTAAACTAAATTATGCACACATGAATGTTTATCATGCACAAATGCAATTATTCAACATACACAGCTACAGTTATGTATCCTGCACAGCAGAATTAACATGCATTCATTCAAGCATTCATTCAACATGTTCATTTCATATCATTAACAATAAACATGGTTGCAGAAGTAAAAATGGACAAGATCACTTATCTTTATGGAGAATTCGTTCTACAACCAGCTACGTCGCTACAATGTTCCACCCAACCATAGGCCAGCGTGCTCCTCAATCTCTCAGTAACGCTTCCACCCCCGAGCTGGGCATGATTCACCAAGGAATAAGGGAACTACTAGGCTTACACATAGCCAAGGATATTCAATACACAGCCAAGCCAACACAGTTGGGTTTATCAGGCCATCAAGGAGTTGGGAAAGGCTTATTGCTAAGCTGGTGAGCTCATTACGGAGCCAAGAACACCTACACCAGAACTAGCCTGACTTCTAAGACACCCACATACACCCAACACAAGGAATCAGTCCCTTCTTTGCTACATAGTCCCTCAGGCCCTGCATTCCCTTCCAATGCTATTCAGGGGTTATGGAGAAGAAAGCCAGCCCTCTAGCTCTATCTGTGTGGTTTCTAGCCACTAGGTTTATCAAGCAAACCAAGCCCCCATCCCTACTCCCAACACAGTCTGAAGACCAACCATTGCATGCAGGCAATCAAGCAGCTATTACAGCTTAAAACAAAGAAGAGGACTCCCCAGGGAATTATACAGTCCCAAACGTAACAGTGAGTGTAGCTCACAACAGGGGAAAAACAATGACCCGTCCCGGGAAACAAAGCCACTAGGGGAACTTACCCAGACTCCCAAATACAGAAGAAAACATATGCGTAAGCCATAAACCAGCAAGCAACTTACACACAGTCCCTGAGTGTAAAATGGCTTTCCACAGGAAAATCGTGGGTGATAGTAGCTGAACGGCTCCCAGCTGGCTCCACGGGTAATCAACAACAGATAAACATAGCGCGTGAGACCCAACCAAAAAGAAGTCTGAGCGTGGGAACAAAGAATGGACAATGGTCCCTGCGTGAAGATTAGCAGCTCTACCTCTATGCGTGGATGAACAGGCTACAAAGAGGACGCGAGTTGGATGTGCATGAGTGTTCAGCACAGGCGTGGAGAGGAGAATGTGTCAGTGGGAGTGAAAACCAGGGAAATCCTGTGCGTGGAGGTGGATAGACCCCCGTGAGACCTGCGTAGTGGAGAGGACGTGAAGGTTTCTATTTCCATTGTGAATTCAACCATGGGTGGAGTGTGCATGTGGGTGAGGACTGATAGTCCTACCACCCCACTCCAAAAGACCATAACTGCCTCAAGCACCACCAGCCATTCTTAATGAAAGTGGTTGGGGTAAAACAAAGAAATAATACACATGGGTTTTTACCCCATTGGCCAAGGTTTGACAAATTTCCCCACATCCTTATCCTTTTGAAAATCATGCCCCTTCTAATTTTAGTTGCCGCGATCGTAGCTGGTCGGGTTCATTTTAATTAAAGATGCATATTTACATGATGATAACTTAATATCTATGTCGCATGCCCCGATATACCATCGGTGTAAAATTTTAAATCTAAAACATAGCATAATCGATCAATGGTGGGGCCTTGTCCTTTAGCTCCACACCATGACTATTAAAATATATACATCATATACATCTAATGCAATGGGTTCAAAACTGGGGTGCTACAGGAAGGATCCAAGATGGTAAGTTGCCATGAAGAGATGAATTCTCTTCAGAAAAACACTACTTGTGAGCTAGTTTCTCTTCCTCTGGGAAGGAAATTGGTTCAATGCAAGTGGTTGTTTCAGACTAAGGTTGATGTAGATGGAAGAACCTACAAATTTAAGGTAATTGTGGTAGCAAAATTTTTCTCCCAGGTCCAAGGTGTGGACTACCATGACACTTTTGCACTGGTTGCAAAAATGGACTCCATCCGCCTAGTTTTGGCAATTTCAGCATCTAAGCACTAGGAAGTGCATCATATGGATGTTAAGTCATCCTTTCTGCAAGTACATGTTCATGAGGAGAAATACATGAAGCATCCTAAGGGCTACATCTCTAATCCATCTTTGGTTTTCAAGCTAAAGAAGTCACTATACGGGTTAAAACAGGCCCCAAGAGAGTCGTATTCCAAGATGGATGCCTTCCTTCTCTCGCAAAACTTCCAAAGGTGTAGATCAGATCCAAATGTGTATATAAAGCAGTCTAATGGTAATTTGATTATTATTTTTTATATGTTGATGACTTACTGATCACATGTAGCACAGTTTCTTCTATTTCAGTCATCAAAACTGCTCTCCACAATGCATTTGAAATGAGCGATTTGGGGCTCTTAAAATAATTTTTGGGGCTCAAAATTGAGAAAAATTATGACGGGAGGATGGTCACTCAGTACAAATAAATATCAGACCTTTTATTCAAGTTTAACATGGATAAATGTAGGCCTACACCATTCCCTTTCATTTCAGGGATCAGCCTTGAATAACGAAAAATCACACCTCCCATGGACTGCACTATTTATCGATAGTTGATTGGCAGCTTGTTGTACTTGACTCATTCTCAGCCTGATATTTGTTATGCCATGAATGTTGTATCAAGATACATGCATCAGCCCCATGATCTTCATTGGAAGGAAGCCAAGAGGATCCTCTAGTACATTCAGGGAACCAAGACCTACGGCATTCACTATGCTGCCAACTCCGAGCTAGAGTTAGTTGGATACACAGATTCAGATTGGGCGGGTGATTCTATTGATTGAAAGTCAAATTTCAGATATGTCTTCATGTTTGGTGGTGGCCCGATTTTCTTGTCTAGCAAAAAGTAGGCCGCCATAGCATTATCTTCAGCGGAGGTCGAGTATCGAGGAGTGATGAATGCTTGCATCCAAGCTATTTGGTTGCAAGGCATTCTTTCAGAGTTTGATCTTCATAGTACTTTGTCCACTGTCCTATTTTGTGACAATAAAAGTTCTATTAAGATATCCACACATCCAATTACCAGGCAGAGGACCAAGCATGTAGAGATACACATGTACCATATCAGGGGGCTAGTGCATGATAGGATCATGATTCTGCAATACTCCTCGACTGATGAGCAGATTGCAGACATCTTCACCAAGAGCTTTTCATAAAATAAGTTCACTTACCTTCGTTTACTGTTGGGGGTGTCTTCATCAGGGTGATCCAGCTACTTTCAGTGTTCATCTTGAGGGGGGGGGTTTCCCACTGGTTTTTCCCTCTTTTCCTCACTTAGTTTGTTTTTTAGCATTGTTTGAGTTTCAGTATTATACAGGGTGACATATGGAATTTGTTTCCAGAGCCCTAGCATTCTTATGCACTTTATGTTTTCTACTCCTCCTGAGTATAGCTTAAGGGGGGGTGTTGGAGACATTTACCACCATACACACTCTTTTTGGTCAATTTGGCCTAGTTAAACCACTATCCTAAGTTTTATTGACTTAATTCACATCAGAGGAGCATTGTATGACATCAACATGAGCACACCCATGCCTACCTTCAGTCAAGGAGGATAACTTATCCTTCTCCTTCATTCGGGGAGGCTAACTCGAGCACTCCATTGGTGATCTGAGTGTCATAAATGTACTTTATTTCTAGCTGATGGTTACAATCAATTAAAAAGAGTAGTGAAGGAACCTACCTTCATTAAATTGATTATTTAATGAGCTGGAGTCAACAGGGGCGCCTCCAACCACTTCTGATGGTCAGTTACATTTCAGTTAACCTCATCGGGGTTCATTGGAGTCATTGATGTGCTACCACTTGTTGGTTATCTTGCAGTGACATGTGTCTGAGCTGCTTTCAATTAGGCTCAGTCATTTATTGCACTCTGACTTCGGTTAGGGCCCAGTTGAGTCGATTAGGGTTTTGATCAGTGGTTAACTTGAGTTTTCACTATGGCTTACATTCAATTAAGCTAGACTCACTCATTTAATTCAAGTGACCTCCTTGGGAATTCGAATTGTCTTGGAATTCATGAATATGGAATGATCATTGTATTGTATTATCATTCTTTCATTTGATTATTCAAATATTCTACTTTGATTGTAGCACCATTTTTCCAATTTTATGCATATTTGTCTATATTCCTTGTGAGACTGTGTTTTTCAGTTCCTAGACCACTGTGACAAATTAATAGTTACTAGTCACTCTAGTGATCCGTTGGAGGATCTATTGCCTTCCTCATCACATCATGGTTTCTCATCAGCACCTTTGGGAGACGAAGACCCTTCAGTTTTGACGATGGCACCTTTGGATTCACTATCATCATTGGTGAAATCCTTTGCTTCAATTGTCATTTTCACCTATTGATTGACAATCTGTTGAATCCTTTCCATGTTCGACTTCAGCACATCTATTCACATGGCTTGGATTGTACTGGTTCCTTTGGATTTTGACAAAGACCTTAGGTTCACATCTATAACCTAAGTTGTGCAAGATTGTGTTGTGTTCACCTGGACAGCTTCCAGATTTTAAAGACTCATCATTGTATATTGGGGCTTCGATCCACCTTTGTAATATACATGGTCTTGTACCTGTATCTAATGATGTAATCAAATATTGTAAAGGAGCTATTGTTCCAATATATTGAACATGGCATCCTTAGATATGATTTTGTATATGACATTGATATGTATTTGTTTCTGGTACTTCGTTGCTGCCTTAGACTTCTTATTTCTCCAAGATAAAGATTGTAATGTATTTTGGCCATCGCTTCCCTCTAACCTCACACATTAGGGGGCATCTGTTATCAGCCAAAATGGCACTTCTCCATCAGAGTGTTGACATTCATCATGCCGGTACACAAAAGGACAAATAGGATTGAATTGGCCAAAACACTATAGATGTGCATGACCTTTATGCATTATCTTCAGACCAGCCTTATATATTTTTATTCTTAGTTTTGGGTTGCACATGTGACTATGTGCATTGCAACTTGCATGTCATACATGACTATGTGCATTGCAACATACATGTATCTTGTGTACATGATTTCCCTTTGAGAAACCCACGTGTCATACACACCTTGCCTATATCAATACTCATGTGTACCTTAATTCGACATTAAAAAATATAAATCGTGATTATATGAGATTAGTTGGGCCCTAATCCATAACTATCCCAACTGTCTCAACCATCCTACCTTCAAAACCACCCTATTTTCCAAAGTATAAATAGATCCCTTGGGATGGGTTTAATCAATCAATTCTGGAAGAGCAAAGTTATGCTGGTGGTATACCTTCAGAGTCTTGGAGCAGCATAAATAAAAGACCTCAGTTGCAGAGGAGTCCTTGTGTCAGAAGCTAGGTTGTATTCTTACCTATTCAATGTTTGTTAATAAAGAGGATTCTTCTTCCAATCTTGTATTGTACTTATCTCATGTATATTGGTTTAATGAATATCTTCAATTATATTATTAATATGTTTTTCATCTAACCTTTTATGTATACATGTATGAGATATTGCTTTAAGAATTGGCTCTTTCCAGGTGACGAGAAACATCCCTAGAAGCTTTGGAGAAGATTGGAGCGAGAGAAGACCAAGCTTGGATCAACCGTCATAAACCGGGTAAGCCAAGATCTCTTCCTATTCTCACTCCATTTTCTATAAAAGTTGATTGTCTGCAAGTCGAATAGTAAGTTGGTAACCCCAGGCCCTATGTTACAAGGGTGTCTTATCCTGTAAAACACATGTTCCTCCCAACCATGACCCAGAACTGCTCCTAGTTCTAAATTGAACCCCCCCAAGCTGGCTCCAACATGCAAGTAGTCTAGATCTCATAAAGGTGAGGCTTCTCTTATTTGGAATATCGGGCTATGTATAAGATTGATTTTCTTTTGGAAATTCTCTCAAAAATTATTTAGGAATAATCCTCAGATCCCTTAGCCTTCCCTTAGCTTGGGTCTTTATAGAAAGTCTTTTAGGAAATGGCACTTGTTTTAAACTTTAGTTAGATCAAGAATCCATTATCTTCTTGAAAATAATCTTTAATTGATTTATGTGAATTTAATAATTATTTTGGCTAGCTTAGGAACTTTTTTACTAGTTCCTAATTTGAACTTTAGAATTGAATATTTATTTAATCACTTTAATAAATAATAAATAAATAGACTCTTCTATTTATTATTTTAGTTATCTTTATTTCTTTATATATATACACAATTACTCTTTTATTCATAATATATATAAACTTGCATATTATCTTATAATATTATTATATGCACCATATAACATAATCTCCTTTATCTAATGTTTCCCTTAGCTTATACTGTTTCTTTTTATTCAAGGCCTCGGGTAGGGTGGGTCAAATAAGTTAGGAAGATCTAGATCCTCCTTGCATGTTCGATTACCTCGTATATTGTGGTAGTTCTTCAGTACTTGATGAGAAGTAGATTCAAAAATTCATTTAATCAACTCAAAATAAGTAAGATAAGGGTCAATTCTATTCAAAGTCATTCTCACTCAACACACTTAATTTTTAGAAACTACTAGGGTTATTCATATCCCAAGCTCAACGCTAAATATTTGGAAATACACTTAGTGCAATTTCAGAGCCTCTCCCTCAACACTAATGCTAGGATGTACTTGTATAATACACCTAGGGATACAATCGTCAATGATACAATGCTCCAAAGATTATTCTCAACATCAATTTGAAATGCTCTTGGGCTTATGCCAACACTTCCAATTCTTATAATCCATGTGCTACAGAGCTTATGCTCAACAAAAAATATCATAACTCATATTCTCTAGAGCTTACGCTCAACAAAAAATCTCATAACTCGTGTGCTCCAGAGCTTACGCTCAACACAAAATCTCATAAAGCGTGTTTTCCAGAGCTTATGCTCAACACAAAATATCATCATTTATGTGCTTCAAGGTTTACACCCAACACATTATATAAATCAATCATGCATTCAGTATTCTACACAATTCATCACAATAATTATCTCAATATATGTATATCTATAATCACATAATAATAAATCTAGTACTTCATACCACAACAATAGTCCTTGTCCATTAGGGTCCATGCCCAAAATATACAATCATATACAAGATAATAAAACATATGCATTGCCTTACACCCAATATATATATAAAAAATTAACGTCAGTCATGTGCAGTAGATCATATGCCCAATATACAAATATAAACATCAAAATAAATCATATGCAATGGGACTCATGCCCATTATACTTAAGGTCAAAATTCAAGATATTACATCCCTCCCCGCTTAGAACAACATCGTCCCGGTGTTCTAGGGACTAGGAATGAAGTCATGAAATAAGGTGGGATAAGCCTCTCTCATCGTGGCTTCATTCTCCCAAATGGCATCATCGACTCCAAAGTGTTTCCATTGCACTTTCAGCTGGACTATGGTTCACTTCCTAATCTGTACTTCTCTTTTGTCTAGAATATAAAGGGGTTCAGATACAAACTCCCCTTCAGGTCCCACCTATAGCAAGGACCAATCAATAACATTTTTAGTATTATATACATAATTTTTCAATAAGGATGCATGAAAAACATTATGAACCTTTATATGAGCAGGTAAGGCTAATTCATATGCCACTGTCCCTCTCTTAGCTAATATCTCAAAAGGTCTGCAAAATCTTGGTGCCAACTTTCCGCATCTTCCCAAGCTCAATGAGCTTCTCTTCAATTTTACTTTTAATTAAACATGTTCGTCGATCTCATAATCTTTATCTTTTATTTTCTTATCCGCATAACATTTCTAGTGGTATTGCACTTCCTTGAGGTTTTGTTATACTTTGGTGACTAATTGTTCTAATCATTTAGTAAGTATGGCCCTAACCTGAGCCGTTCCACTGGGCTATCCCAAGTAACTGGTGTTCTGCACTTCCAGCCATAGAGTACCTCAAAGGGACTCATCTTATCGGAAGTCCGGTATCCATTGTTATATGCAAACTCTGCGAGGTGGAGATAATCCTCCCACTTTTTGGGATTGTTGATGACATAAATTCTAAGCATGTCTTCCAAAATTTGGTGTACCTATTCTTTCTGCTGCTAGTAAGCAGTACTAAATTTTACCTATGTCTCTAAACTGGAGAATAAATATCTCCAAAATTTACTAGTAAACTTCATGTCTCGATCTGAGATGATTACTTTGGGTATCCCATGCAATCTAAATATATCTTCTAAAATATGTTTGCAATGTGAACTTCCTTATAAGTTTACTTAACTGGATAAAGTGTGTCGCTCTAGATAACTTGTCAACAACTACAAAGACATAATCATTTTGCTTCTTTTTCTTTGGTAGAGCCGTAATAAAATCCATACTAATGACCTTCCACTTCATTTTCGGAATGGGTAAATGTTGTAGTAATCCCAAAGGATGCTGGTGCTTAGATTTGACTAGCTGGCATTCTTGACATTTTGTGATGAATAACGCTATGCCAACCTTTAAATTAGGCCCAAAAAAGTGTTTCTTTACTATTGATATCATCTTTTGATATCTCGGGTGCCTCGAGTAGGGCTTATGATGGAACTCCGTTAGGATACTGGACCTAATGTCCCCTCCTTCTGGAACATACAATCTCTCTTTGGACCACAATAGTCTGGTCTCGACCACCTTATACTCTTTTTGTTGTTGAGACAACTTGTCCTGTTTAATATTCTTGAGGACTTCCACATATAAACTCTCAAACCCATTTTTTGTTATGATTCTATAGTTCAAATCTAAATCAGTTTGGATTAAATTTACCTCATATAGCACATGATCTAGTCGACTTAAAGCATCGACGATTTTATTCTCCTTTCCAATTATATGATTTAATTCAAAGTGGTACTCACTAAGGAAATCCAACCATTTGGCTTTCCTTGCATTTAGATCTAGCTGGTCGAACAAATACTTCAGACTCATGTTGTCTATCTTGAGAAGAAACTTCTTCCCCATGAGGTAGTGCCTCCACATCTTCAAGGCATGGATAATGGTTGCTAGCTCAAGATTGTGTGTGGGGTAATTTTGTTCGAGTTCCTTTAATTTTCATGACTTGTAATAGATCGCACAATCATTCTGCATGAGGAATCCTCCAAGTCCTTCCTAGCTTGGATCTATGCAAACAAAAAAATCCCCATCGGGATACGCAATTCATAGTATCGTTGTAGTAGTCAAAATCTACTTAAGATTATGAAAATTTTCCTCGCACTTGGTTGTCCACAAAGAATTATTTTGCTTCTTTTGTAAGGCATTCATGGGACAAGAAATCCTCGAAAAATTCTCGGCGAATTTTCAATAGTAACCAACTAATCCCAAAAATGACCTAATGTCTATGACACAGGTAGGGGTAGGTCAATATTATATGAATTTAATCTTTTTTGGGTCGACGATTATTCCCTTCTCAGAAATGATGTGACCTAGGTAGTGTATCTATGGTCTATAAAAATCACATTTACTAAACTTAGCGTAAAGCTGGTGTTCCCGTAACACCCATAGTACTATGCAGAGATTCTCCTCATGTTCTTCTTTACTCTTTAAGTAAACTAGCATGTTGTCTATAAAGACCAATACCAACTTATCTAGGTATTTACTGAAGATATTGTTCATCATGCACATAAAATTTGTCGGTGCATTGGTTATCCCAAAAGGAATCACCACAAACTCGTAATGGTCATATCAAGTATGAAAGGTTGTTTTATGTATATCTTCATCGCGGATTTTTACTTGATGATATCTAGACCGAGATCGATCTTTGAAAATATCTTTTCTTCTCTGACTTGATCAAACAATTCATTGATCCTAGGGAGTGGGTAACTGTTCTTGATGGTCATCTTGTTAAGTTGGCATTAATCGATGCACATTCGCATCATACCATCCTTATTCTTTACAAAAAGTATAGGTTCTCCCCAAGGGGACACACTTGGGCAGATATAACCTTTCTCAA
Source organism: Pseudotsuga menziesii (assembly GCA_001517045.1). Classification (NCBI taxonomy): domain Eukaryota; kingdom Viridiplantae; phylum Streptophyta; class Pinopsida; order Pinales; family Pinaceae; genus Pseudotsuga; species Pseudotsuga menziesii. The sequence goes on along the minus strand of LPNX010636599.1, from coordinate 49,939 downwards.
TCAACTCTTGTAACTGCAACTTGAGCTCCACCAATTATGGTGCACTCATACGGTATGGGGCTTTGGAAGCTGGTACTAACCCTGGCGTCAATTCTATGGAAAATTTTAAGTCTTTTTTTAGTGGTAATACCGGTATTTCCTCAGGTAATACATCCTTAAATTCCATGATAACAGAAAAGTCCTTGATTTGTTGCTCTCGGATAGATCCTACATATTGGATGTTTGCTACAAAAAGTTTGCAACCTTTCCTATTACACTTCTTATCCTGTAAGGCAGATATCTGTCTAATGGAAACCTTCTTGGGTATGCCTTGAATCATTTTTTGATTCCCTTGGATATCTGTGCATAAGATTGAATTGTTTAGACAATCGATCATGATATGGTGTTGTTCCAACCAGTCCATGTCGATGAGTACATCATACGATCCTAAGGGTAATATATTTAAATATATCTTAGATGGAAACCCATTCAATTTTAACTCAAATTCGCTCACTAGTTCTAAAACCTTTACTTTTGTACTAGTGGCTAATTGTACCAGCCATGGTTTCTCATGTTTTACTTTGTTCAGTTTACACGTTTCAAATTTTTGGGTGATACATAGCTACGGCAAGCACTGGGATCAATCAAAATCAAAATAGATGTGTTTGAAACCTTACCTTCTATTTCGACCATAGTTTCTTGATGGTCTTCTTGTTGGCCATCCAGTGATGCATAGATCCTCGGTGTGTTATCCATGTCCTCTACCGTTCGGTTTTCCTGTAGATTATTTAAGACTCCACTAATGTTGTTTGGACAATATTTGGCATAATGGGGTCCTTGAAATTTCCAACAGTTAACTTCCAGGGGGGAAGCCCTGGCTCCTCTATTTGGTGTTGGTATGTTGATATTTGGTGCATGCACATTTGGCTTTGCACCTATCTTGTTGAAGTTTCTATTTGCTAGAAAAATGTTGTTTTGTTTTATGTAAGGCGGTGGTTTAAAACAAGGTTTTTGATTGTTCAAGAAGTTCCTAGACCTGTCATGACTTATATTTATGTTTTCCTTCCTTATTTTTCCATGCTCATAGCAAAGCCTAGCTTTGTGTAAGGCAGTGATCACATTTTTGGGCATGTCAAACTCAATTCTCTCTCAAAAACTCTTGTATCTTCACATTTTTGTCCTTTATGTAAGGCACACAGTGAAACATATCCAAAAATGTGTTAATGAAGGCATCCATGGTCATAAATCCCATCTTTAACTCATGAAATTCTTTCACTTTTCTGTCAAAGAATATTTCAGACATGTATTTTTCTTGAAATATTCTGCGAAAATTACTCCATCTGATTTCTTTTACTTCATCGTTTTTGGTATGCTTTAGGTCTCTCCACCATCTAGATGCCTTTCCATTTAAATTATAAATGGTCAGTCGGGATTTCATCTCACTAGAGTATTCATGTACTAAAAATTATTTTCACATACCTAGAATCCTTTCTTTAGCCTTCTCCTCAGTATTCATATATCCTTCATAGGTTGGATATTTTATCTCTTGAAATTATCCTTAGAGGTTGTCATCATTTTTCTGCCTCTTTCTGTAGGGAGAAAGTGAAGTATCGTTGGAAAGAATGAGATAATCTCTTTCTGGAAGCTTAGGTGTGTGTTATTATTTTTCCTCTTTCTTTGGGTTGTTTCCCCATTTACGATGACAATCTTCCTTGGATTTATTGGTTGAATGGGTAGGCTGTCCATGAGAGTTTACTCTCGTCATGTTCTGAAGTATAGATTCATTGATTTCTTTCTGCTCTTTTCTCTCATTCATATTATCATATTTCAAGCTTTGTAAGTCTGCTTGTAGACTCTGTATGGTTTTCATTAGATAGGAATTTAATTCCACCACCGCTTCTTCTTCCCGTGTTGGGGAATTCAGATTTCCTTGTCGGTTGTTCCTCTTTTGCATTAATGATATGGATTGTTCTTTAAGCCTGCAATTAAAACATTTAGTAACAAATAATTTTCTGTTAGTTTAACAAAATTTCAAATACAGTTTTGAAATTTTTATTCTTGCAACAAATGTCTGGTAGCTCCCATTAGGTCTCTTAGTGTTTGAATATGGGCTCTGATACCACTTGTAATGTCCCTAAAATCCAAAAATAAAAATAAAAATTCATAGGCTAGTGAAACTGATAAGATCTTAAGGACATCTTTTTACCGCGGAATAAAAAATGGGATAACGAACTAAGCCTAAGTTTTTTTGTTGTTTTCCTCCTTGTGTGTTCTCTATATGATGATTATGTTCACATGTAATTATTCTATACTTCGATGTGTTTGTAGTTTACTTACATTTTTATCTTGTTTACTGATGTTGTTGATCTTATTATGTTTATGTCTTACTTTCATATTATGTTATTACATTATTTAAATTGTTTTTAACAAAGAGGTTGACTTTCCTCTATATGTCAAGTCATGGAGTCGTGGTTGTGTCCTTATCGACCACTTGGAAATGTAAGGTTCATATGATACGAGTTTTACTTAGTTCATTGTGAACTAATGCATGTGTACCTATTTCTTCTACAGGTGATTTCGCCTATAAACCTAGGCTTATGAACGTGAAAAACCCGAGTCTTAGCATCTACAACAATATAAACCTAATCACTAAAATTATGGCTATTAAATACTAAATCTATGCTCACAACCAAAATAAAGTAGGGTTGTAAGCCTGAATGTAAAAGTATGCTGGTAATCTAAGGTGAAGGGGTTTTATACATTTGATAAAACTATGTGCATGTTTGAAGTTATAGTGTCAAGAGTTTAAATCTTTAAAATATACAATGTGGAGGTTTATGATATGTTATATAATGGGAAATGAAACTATGGAAGGGTTTAAATATTACGATGGAAATGGTTTGAAGCCAAACTATAGGCTTGTGGGTTTTTTATTTGGAATAAGGTGGTGGACAAGTTGGTGCATTCAATGCTTCACGTGATATGCAGGCTTCAACTGCTCTAGGGTTTCATTTGTCATTTGTTGTTTCTATGTTTGGTGATGGGGAAGGTTCACGCTCCAGATGGGAGCTATGCATACCATGGTCAAGCTTACAAAGCTGGTTATGAAACATTGACAGGTATGCCCTAGTGCCGTATGGTTTAATTATTATCTTCGTTTTAGATTTACAGGATGTTGCATACTTCTCATAATCATTTTGGCTCGGTTTTGCAGGTTTTGGAGGAAGCATTGAGTACCTTTTTGGATGGGAAAAGGATTTGGTAGATTCACAAACATTCGGGTAAGCCCACGTAGAGAAAGGGCATGTACCCAATGTTTAAATTTATATGTTGCTACAAGGTTTCAATCATGGGTTTGGGAAATGTTGATTGTAGTGCTTAAGTTATTCACTGTAGGTTTGGGTTTGGGGTTCTTTCGACCTGTTTGGGAATTTGATGTGCATCTTTAAACAGTGCTTGCATGGCTCTGTAATGTATAAAATGGGATGGTAAATTTTTGGTTAAATAGAGACTCGTCTCTATGTTTTGGTTTACTATTAGCTCTGTAATGGATTCTGGGTTTGAATATATTTTACCATGCTTTCTTTGTTTACTATGGCTCTGTAAATTTTAATGGATGGGTTTATAAAATGCTATCAGTGCCACTGCATTGGAATGGCACTATGATGACAATACATCGCTATCGTTGCTTGACTGTGTATTTTGGTGTGGGTGTTTAACCCTTCTTGCGATTCGTTTGAATGATTCGTCATTTTTATGGTTTAATCTGTAGATGAGTTTTATGTATTTATATGATGTGTTTGCTGGAAATATGAAATCTGCCAGCACTACGTTTTATCTTAAGGGTTTCAGTTGGGTTTTAAGGAATTTGATCCCTAGTTTTAATGTTTAGGAATATGTTTTTAATTTTTTTAATAATATTTATTTTTATTGTTTGGAACATAGTTTAAGTAATAGTTAGTTTAAAGAAATAAAATGAATTTGTTTATTACTAGGTTCACTTAGTTTAATTTTCTTTAAACTATGGTTTAGTTATAATAAGGTCATGGACCTATGCAAGTTCTTTATGAAAATATACCTAGGGTTTTAGATTTAGTAAAATGTTGACAGAGATCTAGTTATTGATTTTATCTAGAAAATAGGGTTTAGATCTAGATTAAACTTTTAACATCAACTTCTAAAAAACTGGTTAAATCTAATGCTAAGAGAACTTTAACCTTAAAACATATCTAAGAATTTAAAGGTCGGGTCTCGATTTAAAAAAATGAAACAATCTGAAGCATGTATTCAATCTGAAAAGTAAAATTGCAAATCTTAAACCCAGAGCATAATAATTATGACTAAAATATGTAAATATGATTAATAAAACTTAAGAAGGTAGAAAACCTCATACCTACAACTTATTCAGATTGTTTAATGGCTAAGAACCCTACACACTTAAACACACATAATTAATAAAAACTAGTTATCTCTGGCCTTAGATCTGTTAACAAGATAACTTTGGAACTACCATGTTCCTCACAACCATGACCTGGAACCGTTCTTGGTTCTAATCCGGATCCCCCCGAGATGGCTCCAACATACAAGTAGTCTAGAGCTCCTAAAGGTGAGGCTTCTCTTATTTGGAATATCAAGCTCTAAATAATATTGCTTTTCTTTTGGAAATGCTCTCCAAAATTATTTAGGAATAATCATGGGATCCCTCAGCCTTCCCTTGGCTTGGGTCTTTATAGAAAATATTTTAGGAAAGGTCATTTGTTTTAAACTTCAGTTAGATCAACAATCCATTATCTTCTTGAAAATAATATTTAATTGATTTATGTGAATTTAATAATTATTTTGTTTAGCTTAGGGACTTTTTTACTAGTTCCTAATTTGANTATATATATATATATATATATAATTACTCTTTTATTCATAATATATATAAACTTTGCATATTATCTTTTAATATTTATTTATGCATCATATAACATAATCTCCTTTATTTTATGCTTCGCTTAGCTTATACTATTTCTTTTTGTTCAAGGCCATGGGTAGGGTGGTTCAACTAAGTTAGGAATCTCTAGATCCTCCTTGCATGTTGGATTACCTTGTATATTGTGGTATTTATTCAATACTTGATGAAAAGTATATTCAAAATTTCATTTAATCAACTCAAAATAAGTAAGATAAGGGTCGGTGCTATTCAGAGTTGTTCTCACTCAACACACTTAATTTTCAGTAACTCGTAGCGCTATTCAGAGCCCAAGCTCAATAGCAAATATTGGGAGTTAAACTTAGTGAAATTCCATAGCTTCTTGCTCAACACTAATGCTAGGATGTACTTGTATAATACACCTAGGGATACAATGGCCAAGGATCTGACACTCCATAGCTTATTCTCAACATCAATTTGGAATGAGCCAGGGATTATGACCAACACTTCCAATTCTTATAATGCATGTGCTCCACATATTATGCTCAACAAAAAATATCATAACTCATGTGCTCTAGAGCTTAACCTCAACAAAAAATTCCATAACTCATGTGCTCCAGAGCTTACACTCAACAAAAAATATCATAAATCATGTGTTCCAAAGCTTATGCTCTACACAAATTCTCATCATTTATGTGCTTTCGGGTTTATACCCAACACATTATAGAACTCAATCATGCATTTAGACTTCTGCACAATTCATTACAATAATCATCTCAATATATGTATAGGTATAATCACATAATAATAAATCCAATACTTCGTACCACGACAATAGTCCTTGTCGATCAGGATCCACGCGCAACATATACAATCATATACAAGATAATAAAACATATGCATTGGATTACGCCCAATATATCTAAAAAATCAACATCACTCATGTGCAGTGGGGTATACACCCAATATATAAACATAAACATCAAAATAACTCATATGCAATGGGACTCATTCCTATTATAGTTAAGGTCAAAATTCAGGATATTACAGATCCATCATAGAAACATAGCTACAAAATATACAAAACTATGAAAATATCCGTCCACATCACCATAATAAATGTGTTGGCCATCCCATGTTATTGAATTTCTCCGGGAGAATACTATGTAATCCAACTGATGATTAACACTACGGCCATGTCAATTATACAACAAAAGAAGAATTTACCGACACTTTTGAAACATATATGGTTTCATGGACGATGAAACATTAAAGGGCAACTTAGTGAATACAAAAGCATGGTTGGAGACTACGTATATTTAATGATAAAGTACACCATGTATTTTTCGTTGGGGAGTGTGGGTCAATCCTTATTTTATATCCCATTTTCATGATGATCACTTAATAATAAAGGAAAATCTCAACCCATCATTATTTCCTTTTCTACTATCTTGATATCGAATAAAAGAAAGAGATGAAGAATGGCCGATCATTTTCCATGATACACCTTACCCTTCTTCTTGTAATGCCGCCTCAACCTTACGGTGAAAGAAGAATTGACCTACACTAATAAAACATATCTTGTTTTCTGGATGATACAACAATGGAGGAACACAACCCTGTGTAAACATAAGCATGGTTGGATACAATGTATACTTAATGATAAAGGAAACATTATATGTTCTCCTTGGGGAGTGGCAACTAATCCTTCTTTTATTTCATGGTTTCCTGATAATCACTTGATGAAAAAAGAAAAGATCCATTGGTCCTTCCTTACTTTTACTGGTTTCTTGAGATGCACTTAATGATAGTGGAAAAGATAGGTTGATCCTTTTGATGGATAACCCTTACACTATTTTCTTACACTACTATGCCAACTGCAAGGTATAAGAAGGATCAATCGACACTCCTAAGACATATCTAGTGATATAATAACTCTCGTAAAACATATATGGTGTCCTAGATGATACAACATTAGAGGAGGATGAATCTATGTATATAAAAGCATGGTTGGAGACAACATATACTTATTGACAAAGGAAACCACATAGGTTTTTCTTCAGTAGTGTCGACGGATCCTTCCTTTATTTCATTTTTCCTGATAATTAATTTAATGGAAAAGGAAATGATTGGTTGATCCTTCTTTCCTTATATTTTTCACTGATATCTACTTAATGACAAAGTAGAAATATTGGTTGATCATTTCCCCTGATACACCTATTTAGTGGATACAACATTATATCATAGTTTATGTACATCAAAATGATATGGAATTTATGAGAGATGTCTTCAGTTAAATAGTTTAATTCAAACTTTTATTTAAAACAATTTAAAAAAAATAAAGGTAAGTGGCATGCAAATATTTCCTAGAAACTTGTATGTCAATTACATATCAAGAATTAAATGTGCTACTAGATAAAAATCTATTGCAATCTTCCCCAAGTTTGTCACCTACATTTGAAATTTTTCAACAGTTTCAGAGAAAATGGCCTATGCTTCCCTCTATGTATTTATGTCTGTTAGTGGAGTTTCTACAACTGAATCTAAGTCTTACTCTCTTATCTCCATGGGTTGGGCGAATCTCAATTGACAGAGATACAAACCAATTATCACAATTAACCTAATATATTAAGCTTTCTTTCATGGAGTTTGAGAAGTGGGGGAAGAGAGGAGAATACCTCTTGTAGCCTTGAATTTTGGTGGAGTTTCTTGATAGCTAATATTGCATCCCTTTCAATCTCCTTAACACCTACAAATTTAACCACAAAACATCCTTCCTACTATCCTACTAAACAATATTTAAGAAAATCAAACTAGATCTAGTTGCCTACTAATTCAAATTCAAAATAAAACTAGGAGGGAAATAATTGAACAAGATTTGTGGCGGAAACTGAATTGATTCATATTATATGAAAATGAATAAATACTTACAACACTTGAAGGTCCCTTCCTTCTCCTTTGATTAGATTTAATCAGGCTCCCATCCATTCCCTTTATTCCCAAAATCCTTTGTAGTAGAAAATTCAATTCTAGCCTTCAATTCCTCCAACATGCCTTTACTCCAATCTTATGTCCTTTGCTTCACCTCATATTCCTTCCTTATATAGAATTGTGATTTTTGCACCCATTTATTAACCATGAATGTGGGATTAAATTTTTTAATGATTTTTTATTGTTTTCCAAAAAACAAACCCACTTAGTTTTCAAGCATTTAACTTGATTTTTCAGGATTTTTAGGACAATTAATACATATGTTATGTATTCTTTCCACTGTATGAGTTATGGAAATTGGTTTTTGGCCCTCAAGTGGCCATGGAATTGGCCTCTATATAAAAAACTTTTTTCTTCAATCATCTCCTTCTTTACGGAAGTAGTATTTAGATGAGAGATTAAAGCTCTCATTTATTCCAAAATTATTTTCTTCATGTTGTGGGCGAAATAAAAGTATGTTTTCGGACCCTCACTCTCAAGGGTGTTAATTTTATTGTTAACATATTCCCTCTAATGTGTGAGGTCCGGAGCTATGCTTAGGGACGAAATACATTGATTTTATTTTGATACTCTTCATACTAATAATCTATAGTGATGAGGGCAATATGGTAAATGAGTAGGATCTTGAGCACAGGAGTTTGAAAAGCACCTATAAGTCAAACAAAGTAATAACCAAAATATACAATATCTTCCTAAGGTGGGTATACCCATGCTTAGTAGTAAACAAGAATCACCATGAAAAATACACAGTGGATCCATGTCAAAAGAAAACATTACAAAATGTATACATGCACTTTGGTGAGTGCAAAATATCCAGCTCTTCATGGTACTTTGACATGGCAGTTTTAATCTTGCACAACTTAGGAAATGCATCGTTGATTGATAAAATTTTATTTCCCAAGGTCTTAAATACAAAACAACAATAGTATAAGTTTATACCATGTGAATAAATGAGCTGACGTTGACCATAATTAAACACCGTCTGATTACCAGTCTTTGATGTAAACCATTAATAGATGCGAGGAGACCCACCGATAATGATGATGGACTCCAAGGTACTTGAGTACAAACTAACAAATGAAAATAGATGTTTTGATGTCAAACACTTGTATAATCAAACAATCAAGGGTCATTCATAAATACCCAATGTCATTTGCAAGGAAACCTGGCACTAATGACTACAAAATCGAAGGTACTCACTGGAGTTCCTAGATCCATTTTTTAGAAAATGATTTGACGTTGATAGGAATAGATTCGTCAAAAAGATGGAATTGATGCATCCCTCATCAACTGACACCAAACATAGATAAATAGGATGATATCAATTGGTAGAGATGTGAGATCTAACACTGTATACTGACACAAGAAGGATGACATGATTGGTCAAGGATATTTGAGGAATGGATGACACTGATTTTACTTCCCTTGAACACATAACACGATGCATAATGGACACTTGGAAACATAAGACTCGAGTAACTAACCATTATGAAATCCATCAATTCCATATGCATTAGCAAAAGGCTCCATAGATGAGAGGAAGGATGACCCATTGGTGGAAATCTATTCAAATTCTCGGTATAGTTTCTTTCTGCAAATGTAATTTGTGTACTTATGGTGGATACATAGTTATGTGTCCTGTTCAAGGGTGACTAGGACTGAATGTTTCCATTTTCTCCATGATGAAATATGAATAGATTTAGTAATCCCCTTTTTTGGATTTTTGTGTTTTTTTAATTTTTGTACTTTTTTCATTTATTAGATTGAAAAAAGAATAAAGAATGCTATAGTACATCAGAGGGAATGAGTGTTGCATGAGCGTATTCTATTTTTCAAGAGAATGGGTCAAGAAAAGGAAAATATACATATTTCAAATAAGGGTTGATCTAGTTGTGCACACTCTTATTAATTTTTCATCCATGGGTTGTCAATCCTTGCAAACTATTTCACCTATCACCTTCTTCTAGTTTCATACTTTGGGGGGAATTCTGTTGCACCCAAAAATCTCACACTACTTGTCAGCCTTCAGAAGAATTTCATGTTTCCTATTAACCTCCCAGAAAGCCTGGTCTGGGTCACCTTGGACACTTTTTTCCCTGACCTATAAGGGACGGTGCTTTCTTGTATTTTGTATAGAGCGTTGACGATGCCTGCCTCAGTTGAGAAAAAGTGTTGTTTTCCCTCTTTTTGGAAAAAACCCTAGGTTGACACTCCTCTCAGTTTATCTAAGAGCATCGGTGGTCAGTTAAAAAGGAAAAAAATATTTTTCTAGAATATTCTGTATGGGATCCTTCGTGGAATTAGTTCTTATATGCCTAGGAGAGGTGGAATTCGCCTCCCTCACCTATAGGGATCTCATTCTATCATTTTTCCAAGTCATCCCATGTGTTCTAGGCCTATAAATGAATCCTTCATGAGGAGAGTGGAGGAGGACAGAAAAAGCATCCTTATGCTGCTAGTTCGAAGTTTGAATCAGAGGAAAATTAGAGGTAGCTTGTTTTTGGAGAGGTCTTCATAGTCATAGGATATTGTAGACATTCTTGATTGAGACAGAAGCCATCGACATCAAGAATTTTGGTTGTACTTCTTTCTCATCCATATATTAATAGAAAGACATTTCCCTTTCTTGTATTTGATTGTAGTGTTTGCAATTAAATATTATTGGATTCCTTGATCACCAATATGGATAGTCACTTATCATGATGCTATCATCCCTTGTGTTTGTCTTGTGATCCCTTTTGCAGATACTGAATCGTTGCAAGGACTTTCTGGGGAGAAGACAAATGGATCCAAGGTTGAGGTATAATGTGTTTTATGTTAATTGATTTAATTATTCAAGGAAAGGATATGTTGCTATGTCTTTTTGTTTTGTAGTTGTGTCTTACATTACAAAGGAACAAGTAGTGTCTGCACTGGTTGAGAATTCCTATAAACATCTATCTGAATCAAGATTATGTGTCGATAGAGAGTGATATAGAACCAAGTAACTGCAATTATCCAATCTGGTATAGTTTCCAAGTAGGAATGGGGAAATGTGGTTTACTTCATACTAATTCTTGTGAAAAAAACCTAAATCATAAATCACAATGAATCATGGTCTATCAACTACCTAAATCAAATAGTTGTCACATGTATGGGTAAACTTAAACAGAACCAATGGTTTATAGGCGTCTTGAGAAAAAAGTGAATGCAAAGGAAAATACACAACATAAGAAATAGGCACCGAAGTCGTAAGCACAAATGTTCATGTGGATATTTTAACACATGCTTATGTATAATGATATGAAATAGGGATGCCATCAAGAAATGGTTAGAACTGTATGGAAGAGAAGTATGTGGTCTTAAAATCTAGGTCATGACGGGACTAATTGGGATCTTAGGCCTATGAGAATAAATCAGCATGTTCACCAATATGGAAATGGGGTGTTGACTAGGGTGTCTAATGTTCGGTAGGATCTTCTGTCGGAATGGTGGAAAATATAGATATGATGGGCTGACCCACCAATTTCCAACAGGTTTGACCCTATGGCGATTTTGGGTTGCAAAAGGTTCAAATGCATCTTCACGAAGGGATAACCTAGACCTATATGCAAGATTCCAAATATACCTGATTAGATAGAGGAACATAAAAATGATGCTCCTATACTTGGGTGCATTTAAACCAAGTATGCTCCTAGTGGCCCCACAAAATATATCCTTAGGTGAGTGCAACCAAATTTTTACGACTTCAAGGATTTCTTCATTTTATGATAAAATTATTTCCAATAAGTAAAGCGAGATGGGAGAGATCACAACCAAAATGTGACAAGTAATTGTATCGTATTCCTCCATTAAGGGAATATTTTGATCGAAATATACCGAATCCATTTGAATAGATTGGTATGACACTTCTACAAAAGATAAGGGTTGCAGGATCATAAAGTTTACCATGAGGGAATCATTTTTGAATTATCCTACCCTAATATCTTGAAACTCCTTTAGAGCATCCCTAATGAATGGAACATTTCGTTGAATAGCAGTTTCAAGCCTGCAGTAACCTAATTGGTCGATCGTGAAAATATTGCCCCAATGAGGGAACCGAATCACTTGGGGATCTAAATATACTATATCCATCATCACATGATCCAACAATGTCCTAATATAAAATTATAATCTACAAGTGCAAATGCTACCTCAACATCTACTCTGACTATTTTTGCACCCCATTCAATAGGGCAGGCTACAATGAGTCCATGAGGAGATATGGAATGTCCATCAAATTCTTTTCGCACAATATGGGATTGAACTAAGCTAGGTGATCCTAATTCTTTCCAACATTTAAATGACATGACACAAGTCGAGGGAACTTCATCAACTATGGTTTGAAATTTTTTTTTGCCATGAGATGTTACTTTTATTTGAAAAGAAAATTCGAAAGGAATCCTACGGGTAGATTGGTCTAAGTCTAATGTGATCGAAACCACATCAAATGGATCAACAACTCTAGTTAAATACAACAATTCATTTCTTTACGTAGAACAATATTGCAATACCCCCATGGCGGACATGGCACATGGTTCTTGAGCTATTTCATCAACAAAATTTTCATTATGAGCAACTTGTGCATTAGGATTACGGATTGTTCTATGTATAACACCTTTGGGGGGTGTGGTACTATGTGTATGGTTGTTTTCTTGATGATGAGAGAACCACTTAGTTGTGATTATGATTAATCCAATGTACTAGGAGGGACATCATAAGAATGCTATTTTGTTTGAATGTTCACCTCATAATCACACATGAATACATTTGCATTGGGATGATTTCCCCATTGCGGGGATTTTGACTCATTTCCCTTGGTGGAGGTACCGGTGTTGTAGAAACCATTTGATGATGGTGTTGCAGGAAAGGTTGCATCAATATAACAGATTTTTGTTTCCCACTATCTTGAGCTAGATCCAGTGCATCTCCCATCCCAGGGTTATCATTCTTCTTGCTCTTATATTTATTCTTCTTTCCTCTAAGTTCCATGGATTGAAATATGAGAATTTCAGGAGTTTGGGAAGGATTAAAACTATGCATACCCTTGTACTTCTTATTTCTCCTAATGTCCATGGATTAAACTATGATTATTTCAGAAGTTAGGGAAGGCTTATCATGTTGTTTCATATCCTGACCGACTGTAGGTTGTAAAGTATGAATAGACATTTGTCCCTTTTGGTGGGTAATCTTCTCAAATTCGTTGATGGACCCCATCATACGATGGGAATTAGGTCCTTGTGGTTTCCTAGTAGGATCAGACGTAGGTATTGTAGGTTGGTTCAAAAAATATTGGTTACTTTCTAGAACCTCACCACTCCATTGTGGAATGGGGTTCATCGGTGGATTTCCCATTTGCGGGTTTAGACTCCAAGAAGATTGGATATTTCTTGGAATATAGAAGAAACATTGATGAATAGGTGGATTTTCCCCTTGTGGGTTTAGAATCCAATGATATTGGTTATTTCCTAGAATCTCACCACACCATTGAGGTTGTCATTGTATTTTATTAACATTCCAAGGTGGTTTTCTTGCTTGCGAAGGTTAGCCCCAAGAAGATTGGTTACTTCCTAAGACTTGACCACTAGGTGCATTTCCTCATGATGGAGTTGGGTCCCAAGATGATTGGTTACTTCCTAGAAACCAACCATTCAATTGATTTTTTCCTTGGTTTTTATTGGACTTCCAATGTATGTTTCCTTCTTGCAGAGGTTGGATCTAAAAAGATTGATTACTTCCTATAACATGACCAATGGGTGGATTTACCCCTTACATAGGTAGGTACAAATAGGATTGGTTACTTCTTAGGTCCTAACCACACCATGTAAGTTATCCTTGGGCTTGATTAGAATTCCAAGGTGGGATATACCTTGAAGAGACTTCCCCCAAGAATATTGGGTACTTCCTAGAACCTGACAAAAGGGTGGATTTCCCCCTTGGAAAGGTAGTTACTAAGACTATTGGTGACTTCTCAGATCCTTAACAGACCATGGTAGTATTCCTTTGGATTGAAAAGAATTCCAGGGTAGGTTTCCTCCTTACAAAGTTTGAATCCAAAAATATTGATTATTTCTTGAAACCTAACCACTCCATTGTGGAATGGGGTAGATAGGTGGATTTTCCCTAGGCATTATGATAGGATAAATCATAGCATGACCCTCTGGTGAATTTCATCTCATCGATGAAGGATAGATCCAATTGGAATTCATGTTCTAGGATGCATTATTTCTGCCAGGAATATTATCATTCCTTAGTAAAGTGTTGCCCCAGAAGTAGAACCTAGACTATTGGGTGTGCCAAGAGGATTTAGATAACTTCCTACAACCATTTTAGGTTGCATTGATGTGGACCATTGGACTCCTGATGAATCCAAAGGGTCAAGTGTAATTTTTTGCATATCATTCCAACTTTCAAAAAGATTAACTAGGGTCTCACTTTTCGTAAGTATTATTAATTCTGTCACAACAATCTTGAGACAAAGCGCAGACTTACAAGAGATTCAAGATGAATTAGGCATGAAATGACATAACAGTACTGCAATAGGAGGTTGTAGCTCTGTATAATCAATAATGTAATGAATAATACAATACAATGTCATGCATAAATTGCATGAATGGAGACAATTTGAATTCACTAGAGGTCATTCGAATTGCATGGATGGGTGTAGCTGTGACTGAATGTTAGCAACACTAGACACACTTAGTTAACCACTAATCTAGCCATGATTGTCTCTCATTAAGTCCCAACTGAATCAGAGTGCAAAAGATGTCTAAGTCTAACTGAAAGTAACTCAGACACATGTCATTGCATGTTAATCAATAGGTGGCAGTGCATCACTAACTCCAATTAGCTCCGATGAAGTTAATTGAAGTGATATTGGTCATCAAAAGTGGTTGAAGGCGCATTAACTCACTCCAGTTCATCTCAATCAGCCCAAAATAGACAATGACGTGACGGAGACACCTTTACAACTAAGATTAACTGATTGTTAGGTGAAACAATAATTAATTAGTTGTTGAGTGCACTTATGACACTCAGATCACCCTAGAATTACTCCTTGTTTGAAGGAGGAAGCCTAGTTAGCCTCCCAGATTGAAGGAGAAGGCTTAGTTGGCCTCCTTGATTGAAGGAAGGCGGGGGTGTGCTCATGTATATGTCATGGTGTGCTTATTTTATGCCAATTGAGTCAATTAAAACTAGGATAGTGCATAATTAGGCCAAAATTGACCAAATAAAGTGTGTAAGTTGGATAATGACTCCAACACCCCCCTTAAGCTATACTCAGGAGGATTAAAAATAAAATGCATAAAATTATAGGGCCCTAGAAACAAAGGCCATAGGTCATCCTATACAAAAATGTAACTCTAATAATGCTCAAAATAAAATGCTAAGTGAGGAAAGAGGGAAAACCCAGTGGGAAAAACCCCCCCTCAAGTTGATAACTGAAGAAGTAATCTGATCACAACGATGAAATCACCCCCAAAAGTGAATAGAGGTAAGTGAAATTTTTCTCTATAAATCTCTTGGTGAAGATATCTACAATATTCTCATCTACAGGGCAGTATTGTAGAACAATGGTCATGTCATGCACCAATTCCCTGATGTAGTGCATGTGTATCTCAACATATTTGGTCCTATGCCTGGTAACTGGATCTATGGAGATCTTAATAGAACTTTTATTGTCACAAAATATGATTGTGGAAAAAGAACTACCAATCTCAAACTATGAAAGAATGCCTTGCAACCAAACATCTTGAATGCAAGCATTCACTGCTCCCATGTACTCGGCCTCTGCTGAAGACAATGTAATGGAAGCCTGCTTTTTGCTAGACCAGAAAATGGGTCCACCACCAAACATAAATACATACCCAGAAGTGTACTTTTGATCTATGGAATCCCCTTCCCATTTGAATTTGTATAACCAAGCAACTCTAGCTCAGAATCTGCAGCATACTGAATGCCATAGGATCTTGTGCCCTGAATGTAATGGAGAATCCTCTTAGATTCCTTCCAATGGAGTTCATGAGGCTGCTGCATTTATATTGATACAACATTCAAGGCATAACAAATATCATTCCATGAATGTGTCAATTAAATCAAGATACCAATCAGCTGGAGGTAGATAGTGCAATCCATCGGTGGAGTGGATTTTCCCTCTTCAAGGCTGATCCCTAAGAGGAAAGGAAATGGGGAAGCCTTTCAATCAGCCATGTTAAACTTAATTAAAAGGTATGAAATTTATTTATACTGAGTTACCAGTATCCCATCAAAGTCTTGTGATATTTCAAGCCCCGGAAATTGCTCCAGGATCCCCAAATCGCTCATCTCAAATGCGTCATGAAGGGAAGTTTTTATGAAGGAAATGGAAGCAAGTGTGCTTCCTGTCATCAAAATATCATAAAAATATAAAACAATGATAATTAAATTACCATAATACTTCTGCAAATATACATTCAGATCATATTTGCATCTTTGGAAGTTTTGTGAAAGTAGAAAGGCATCCATCTTGGCATACCATGATCTTGGGGCCTGTTTCAACCCATATAGTGATTTCTGCAATTTGAAAACCAAAGAAGGATCTGATGTGTACCCCTAGGGATGATTCATGTATATATCCTCATGAAGGTTTCCATGTATAAAGGCACTCTTGGCATCCATATTATGTACCTCCCAGTGCTTGGATGCCGCAATGGCCAAAACTAGGCGGATGGAGTCCATCTTTTCCGCCGGTGCAAAGGTCTCATGATAGTCCACTCCTTGGACCTGGGAGAGACCTTTTGCAACCAAAATTGCCTTATATTTTCATTTTTTCCATCAGCAAAAACCTTTTTCCAAAACACCCACTTGCATTGAACTAATTTCCTCCCAGGTGGAAGAGAAACTAGCTCCGAAGTAGCATTTTTCAGAAGAGAATTAAGCTCTCTATCCATAGCAGCTTGCCATATCGGATATTTTCAAGCACGGAATTAGGACTTAGGATATGACCCAATAATTAAATAACATGTCTCAAATAGCAATGAATCATGAAAAGAGAGAGAAATACCTCCTCTTTGAAAATTAGACCGGGTTCTTCTTCGATCAGCAGGATTTCCAATGTTTTCCCCGGCAAAAGAGACTGTCTTTTTTGCCCAAGTTGGGAGATGTGTTTGCACTTCAGAATCTGATTCTGAACCTGATATATGTTTCTGACTGATATAATACATCATATCATCAATATCAGATCCATCACTCCCAATTTCATCATCCGAATGATTGGCAAAACAGGAGGGAATTTCAGTAGTTTTCTTCTTGACTAGTTCTACCTCTTGGAGAGGCTCTTCGAATTGAACACTTCTTTTAATGAAAATTTGTTTGGTTCTGATATTCAGAAGCTTGAATACTTTATATTCTTCTATCTATCCAATGAAAAAACATTCAAAACTTTTTTGCTTCAAATCCTTCCTCTTGTCATGCGGAATCTAGGCCCATGCAATGGACCCAAACACCTTGAAAATTGACACATCTGGTTGACACATCTGGCTTATGTCCAAGATAGGATTAAAAAGGTGTATTTCCTTTCACATAAGAGTGAGTTACTCTGTTCTTAATGTTTGCAACAACATTTATGTCCTCAGCCCATAAATTTGCAGCCAATCCTTTTGCTTCCAGCATGCAGGTGGTCATCTCCTTGAGAGAGCGGTCTTTCCTTTCCGCTACACTATTTTGTTGAGGAGTGTAGGGAATGGAATGTTGGATCTTGATCCCACTGTCTAAACATATTTGCAGAAATTTAGAACTGATATATTCCCCTCCATTATCATATCTAAGAGATTTAATCTTTCTCCTACAGGCATTCTCAACTAGTGCTTTCAACTCAATAAATTTCTCCAAAACTTCATATTTTTTCTTGATGAAGAAAACCCCAAGTGTTTCTAGAAAAATCATCTATGAAGGTGAGTAAATACTGAGATCCATTCATGGATGTGGTGAGAATAGGTCCGATAATATCAGAATGAATCATCCCCAAGATACTTGATGCACAACTTTCCTTTCCCCGATCAAATTTGTGCTCAGGGTGTTTGCCCACAATACAACCTGTGTAAATTCCTTCGGAAGTTTTGATGCCTCAGAGACCTTCAACCATGGAATTTTTCTGAAGTTTTTGCAAGTACTTGAATTTTAAATGACCTAAACTCTCATGCCATAGTCTACTGACCTCATTTCCATGAGTCAAAAGAGAATTGGGCTTTCCATCCACCAAAAAATGGGAAAGCTAATAGGATTTTGCATGATGGTTTGCTAAGCCTTTTGCAACAAGTTTCCCGTATACAATCTCAGTGATTTATACATCATTGGGTCTGAATATTACTCGCTTGGGAACTCCATTATGAGTCATTTTATCTACACTCAGGAGGTTGGAGACCAAGGAGGGTACATATAGAACACAAAAAAACTTCCATGTTCAATATTTACTGTACCTTTTCCTTTCGAAATGATGGTAGAATCATCTCCCATGTGGATGGGAATACTTTTGTTAGTGTCCAAGGATGAGAAGAAATCTTTTCTTGCCATCATGTGATTCGAAGCTCCAGAGTCTATGAGGAGAGATTTGGGATTTGTGGTGCTTTCCATGAGAGCATGACCTCTTTCTTCCTGGGTATCCCAATATTGGTTATCTCTCTTTCGAACACTCTATGGAAGATTGATATTTTTTCCCTCAAGGAGAGAAGTCATCTCATCAATATTCTTCTTCATGCAAGCATGTTCAGGGTGGATTCCCTTCCCACAATAGGAACACTTGACTTTCTCTTTGCCATGGTTTCCTTTGTTCTTGTGTTTCTTTGAGCTGACAAACTCTTCTTGCTATTGGTTCTTCCCTTTACCCTTCGGATATTTAGGTTCCGAAACAAATAGAGCTTGATATTCTGAAGATCGAATGATGCCCATCTGAATAAGCTTGTCATGCTCATTTGTTAGGGACTCAATGAATGCATTGAGAGAAGGCATCTTCCATCTAGGGGTTGTGAGCTTCCCAGAATAAAAAGTGGAGACAAATACTAAGTAATCCATACCAAGTTTGGACAGAATGGCGAGAATGAGCTGATCATCCTCCTTCTTCACCTCACGCTACTTCAACTATAGGACTAGATACTTGAATTTTTCTTAATAATTCATTGAGGGTTTGAAATTGCCAGGTTGAAGAGAAATCAGCTCATTCTCTAGCTGATAAATCCTCAAATCATCCTGTTTGTCATACAGGGAGGTAAGTTGGTCCCAAATTGCTTTCAGATTCTTCAATCCCATGAGATGGAATAGAAGATCCTCAGAGATACAGAGACATAGAAACCAAAAAGATTCATCCATTTTGTTAAAGAATATAGCCTTGTCCACAACATGGTTTGGCTCTTCCTCGTTGTGCATGTATCCTTTCCATTGGTGGTAATTTAAATAAGAAGATCAATGGAAGAAGCCATTCTTCTGTTGTAGTGAATGCAGTGAACCTGTAAAAACCTACAATCAACATAAAAAAGTCACCGTAAGGTCAAACATCCTGCACATTTCAGGTTTTCATCACACCCAGCATAAGTAATCAAGCAAAATTGATCAACAATTCCTTTACTTGGGATATTAAGTGGTAAAACTTCGGCTTCTGGTGCAGTGCTGGAATCTCAGCTTTTGCTCAATTTTGCAAGCTAAATACGTTAGAAATCATGTTTTTCTGAAGTATGAGCTTCGTCCGGTCATAGCTCTAATACCATATTAATTATGTCACAACAATCTTGAGACAAAGAATAAACTTACAAGAGATTCAAGACAAATTAGGCATAAAATGAAATAACAGTACTGCAATAGGAGGTTGCAGCTTTATATAATCAATAATGGAATGAATAATACAATACAATGTCATCCAGAACTTGCATGAATGGAGACAATTCGAATTCACTAGAGGTCATTCAAATTGCATGGATGGGTGTAGATTAACTGAATGTCAGCAACACTAGACACACTTAGTTAACCACTAATCTAGCCATGATTGACTCTCACTAAGTCCTAACGGAATCAGAGTGCAATAGATGATTAAGTCTAACTGAAAGTAACTTAGACACATGTCACTACATGTCAATCAGTAGGTGGTAGCACATCACTAAGTCCAATTAGCTCCGATGAAGTTAACTGAAGTGATATTGGTCATTAGAAGTGGTTGAAGGCACATGAACTCACTCCAGTTCATCTCAATCATCCCAAAATAGACAATGTCATGATGGAGGCACCTTTACAACTCAGATTAATTTATTGTTAGGTGAAACAATAATCAGTTAGCTATTAGCTGCACTTATGACACTCAGATCACCCTAGAATTGCTCCCTGTTTGAAGGAGGAAGACTAGTTAGCCTCCCTGATTGAAGGAAAAGGCCTAGTTGGCCTCCTTGATTGAAGGAAGGCATGGGTGTGCTCATCCGGATGTCATGGTGTGCTCATTTAATTCCAATTGAGTCAATTAAACTTAGGATGGTGTATAATTAGGCCAAAATTGTCCAAATAAAGTGTGTAAGTTGGATAATGACTCCAACAAGTATGACTAGGTTTAAAGGATGTGCTAAGGGTGGATTTGCGTGAGCAACTATGTGATTGTTTTTTTCAATTTCAACTAGAGTAAGATCATCAACTCTATCTATGTTTCATTCATGATGTGACAATTTCTAAGAATTGGTTTCATGTTGTTCATATGTAGTAACATTTAATTGGGTTTACAAGTAGTTCATTTTCCAAGTCACAAAGATGTGGTTCATATGTCTACCTCCACAATGTAGTGGGGCCTTCAAACTTGGGTAAATTGCCTCATTTACACCTTGATGGGTGGATCAGGAGATTAGTCACTCTGAAGTTTAATAAAATGATTTTTTTATTAGAATATATCAAAATACATTCAAACAATCCTAGAAAAAACTAGACTCAACAAAAATCAAAGTGTCCACGCATCTAAAAAAAGTCCTCAGAAAATAACCAAGAAATTTCTTTCCAAAGGACTAGAGTTCAGTGAAAAGATGGATTAGAGGGCCTTCCAAAACTAGTATCTCCTAAGGGACATCAGGCCTCAACAATTACTAAATAGTGAAGGTGTGAGAAACAATTACACTGTTCTTCATGTTGATGTATTTGTAACTTCGGAATGTATTCAGTTGTATATCTTATATTGTACCCCGATGTTCCTATTCGGAGAATCATTTGTATTTCATTATACCCTGATGTTCCTATCAGGAGAGTCATTAATATAATAAAGTCATGTAAAGTTATTCAGGTTAACCCTCCATTGTAAGTCGAGGAAATAGTCCCAAAATTTTAGATGAGGTTAACCCTCCTTGTTGTTCAGGGGGGTAAAGTCCCCACAATTGTGGGGCACTAGGGTTATTAGACTCTCCTAGAGAAGTTGGCCCTGGTAAGTAATTGTTAAGTGAGGCCGACTTGTTGGAGAGGAAATTAAGTGAACGAAAGAAGATAAATAGAAGTGAGGCTCTCATCATTTCTACACACACACTCACTCATCTAGGATGCATGAATGAGAGAGAAGGAGTTGGGATCAGAGAAAGAGACAACTGCTGTTAGAAGATCATATTTTTGTTTTCAGGCTTTACTTTTGCTATTGGTGCTCATTCTATCTCTAAGGAAGTTGCAGGGTTTTCTCCTTTGTGGTTTCCCCAAGGAAAACCTCTTTTGTCTATTGTCTCTTGTGATTATTGATGTGCATGTTGTTCTCTTAGATAAGATCCTAAGATCATATTGCTTAAATGATAAAAATCTAACATGGTATCAGAGCTAACCTGAGAAGAAAACACTGTGCAGCTACAGAATCTAGTGATTCTTACTTTTTGCATCTCTCTCCACAATCTATCAACAAAAGAAGGCTAGGCTAACTGTCCATTGAATGTCGCATCTTTCTATCGAAGCAGAATTTGATTCCAGGCATTTTTCAGTTTTTGATGCGGGAAGCTAAGGCTTTCTACTGAAGAGGAATTTTTGAGTGAAACTGGAATAGGATTACTCTCCTCATCCAAATCAAAGTTTACAGACTTGGGTCGATATTTTTGTTTGGGTGAAACTTCGAGAAAGTCAAACCCTAGTTTGACCCCGACTTAGAAAACCCTAAAACACTAAAACTAGTAGTTTTGGTAGATTCACTATATCTTGAGATTGGAGAAGGATCAGGAGCCAAAAATTTCACAGTCTGAAGATAAATTCCTGATGTACACTGTGTAAAATTTTCAGTCTTAGTTTCTCTATATTATATAAGATATGTTTCCTCCAAATCAGGGTTTTAGCCTCTTCTAGGATTCATCCCTAAACAGGACACCTAGGGAGAATTGCTATATCTCAGGATACAAAGTTCCAAATGAAATTTTTCAAGATGTTCCAGATAGGGCATGGAATCTAATGTATGTCATAAAATTTTCATACCTTGATGATTAAACAGGGACACATGTAAGTCCGTACAAGTTCGCTATGCTAAATAGTCTTGAAATAAGTCACCTTGAGAGAAATATCATAAGTTCCAATTGGTGAAACCAACGAGGACCAACGAGGTTATATCAGTATGAAATTTCAGACACAAAGGATTAGTACTTTTAGAGATACCGTAGAAACAATATCATGCATTTCTGCAGAGGAAATTGGTAAACTGAGGCTTCTTATTTCGAGAGCTTCCCTCCACTGTTTTCAGAAAAGGAGTGCATTGGATAGCTCACCTTGAATAGTTCTATATTTCTATCTAATCAGATCTAAAATATTCAAAGTTTTGAAAATTAGGGTTTCTCTGACAAACCCTAGATCAACCAGCTACGAAACCAGGACGGACACCTCAAATCGGTAAGATCTAATATTTTGATATCTACATTTGAGGTTCTCATTTCAAAATGACTAATCACACTAGCTTAATGACAAGCTTGGTGAAACTGACAACTTCCAAGCATGGAAGTATTGGATCTCACTGGTTCCTGAAGAAAATGAAATTGGACACCTACATAAGTGGAAAGGTTCCAGTTCCAAGGGGATATGAGGCTAAAATCCTTACACAAGAAGAACTTGGTCAAGGCCAAGAAGATCATTGCCGATTCAATCAAGGATCACATTATACCACAAGTGTCTTCCCTAAAGACACCTAGATAGATGTTTTGATTCCTTGACCAAGATATTTGAAGGGAATAATATAAATCAAAATATGACGTCAAGAATCCAGTTGAAGAATGTGAAGATCTAGAATGCATAAACCATACAAGGGTCTCTCAAATCAAAAAACAGCATGAAGTAGTAGAAGAAGAAGTGGAGAATGCAGAAGTTATGATAACCACCTTGAAAATTGCCTCCCAGAATCATGGGATTAATTCATTCGAGGAATGTGTGCCAGAAGGAAGTGATTACTTTCAGTAGACTCTGGGAAGAGCAACGACAAGAAGAGGCTCAAATCCTAATAATAGAAAAGAATATGGGAGCAACTGAAGATCAAGATTTCATGATTCAAAGAAGATACCTCAAGCGATGAGGTATATGAAGAACTCAATTCTTGAAGAACCTCTTATCCATGTTAAGAATTTGGATAAGAAATGATGTCGTTATGAATGAAGAAGATGATGACGCTGAAAGAAGGAGTCTACCCATGAAACAAATAAAGATAAGTATTCAATTTTCATTTCATGATATTGTTTTGTTATGCATTTGTTTATATTCAGTTGGTGTATTATGCATGATAGAATGTTTGCATTAATGACAGTATACTACTAATATGCATGTGATGGGTAAATCGCTCATGGTGCTATACAACTCTCCATTGCTACTTATCTAGAATAAAACCTCTTTGCTGACATATTGGATTCGTGCACAATCTCAATGATGTCTTGGTAGAGATGGAAGGAATCTAGAAAAGTTTTCGTGAGATATGGATGAATGTTGTATTGGCTAAAATAGTTGCATGATTATATCTTTATGCATCAGAATTTTCCATTGTGAATATGCCTTATGAAATGTTTCTAACCACACAACTAATGCATTTGACTTGTAGGAAAGATTGCGTACAATCACCTACAAAAAAACAAGGATGAGACTTGTTCTGAAGAACAAGTGATGACAGTTCAAGAAATAATCCAAGATAAATAAGAATATGATGATACTTTCAAATAATTCAAGAGGCCTCAGAAATAGTGTAGTTATGTGACACTGTTGAGTGACATCATTGATGCATAACCTTCCAGCTATGAAGAAGTAGCCAAGAAGAAATGGAATCAGAGTACCAGTTCAAGAATAACGATGTCTAGGATGTAGTATCAAAACATGAAGGGAAGTCCGTAATGTCTTCCATATGGATCTACAATATCCAGCATGCAGTAGATGGGAAAATCATGGGATATAAGGTAAGATTCGTATCATGAGGCTTGTTATGGAAAGAAGGAATAGACTATGAAGAGACATTTTCAACCACTAGAAGTTAAGACACATGATAGGAAGAATCATGTGTGAAAATGAAAGAAGGCCTTGTACGAGCTCAGAAGACACCCATAGGATAACAAGTACATGAGGATCTTGAAGATCGCCTAGAGTGATGAAGATATTAACCTTTTCTACAAGGTTGAAGATGAAATCCTATAGAGGATGACAAGCTCACAGATGGGTGCGAGAAGAACTTTTGAAAATGTTCAAGATAGAGGATCTTGGTATCCAGTGACCCTAGATGGATACATAGAATATTAGTAGCAAAGGAAGCTACTTGTCACTCCAGTACAGAATTTTTAATTGCACAGAGTACAAAAGGCAGAGGGAGAATAATGATTTTCTTCAGAGGGAGTGACTGAAGAAGATCCTGAGGTTCGACATGATAGAAATCTTATTTAATTGACAATAATCTATGCAGAGTCATAGAGTTCCATCCTTTTTCTTAACAAAGATGACAGGTGCCCCCTAGGGAGACACACTAGGTCGAATATAATTCTTGTCAATAATTTCTTTTTAATTGTGACTTAAGTTCATTAAGTTCAAGTATATCAATCTGATAAGGGGCCTTTGAGCTGGGTATTGCATCAGGTACCACCTCAATGGTAAAATCTAGTTCCCTTTTTCAGAGGCAGTCTCGAAATTTATTCCGGAAACACATCTGCATAATCCTTTAGAACTAGTATATCTTCAAATTTTAATTTATCTATGTTGTTTAAATTTTCCTCATTGGTTACCGTTACTGCATAAGCCTTACACCCTTTCCTAACATCTCTTTTAAGCTGCAAAGCAGAGATCTGCTTTACAGTTGTTTTCCTAGGGATTCCCTTTACGCTTATTGGTTTTCCATCATTATTTATACAAGTAAAGGTTTTGTCATAGCAATTTAAGATTACCCTATGCTGCTCTAACCAATCCATACCAATTAGTATGTCGTATGAACCCAGAGGTAGTACATTAAGCTTCACAAAAGTTTCAAATCGATCCATATTTATTGCACAATTCTTTACAAAACTGGTTACCTTCCTCTTTGCACCAGTAGCTAATTGAAACAACCAAAAACTTACAAACTTTTCAACAGGAAGTTTACACTTTTCTACCAAATTAGGTGAAATATAACTTAAACTAGCTCTTGGATCAATTAAAATAGATATAGGTGTTTGGTTTATCTTACGTTCTACTTCCGCCATGGAATTTTGATAGTCTGCTTATCGATTCTCCAAAGCTGCATTGATCCTGGGCATAGTCCTTGCTAAATCTCCAACAGTCATCTCCTCCTGTATGGTATGGATATTACTAATAGTATTTTTCCGATTGGGACAGACTGAGGCATAATGTGGACCATTTCATTCCCAACACTTTACGTGTTCTTTTCATTCAAAGTTCTTTGTGTAATTACTGTGATTATTAGCAGGCTCTTTATTTTTTTTATTGTTCTGTGAATTATTCTTATTCCCATGGAAATTCTTATTAGCAAAATTTTTGGCATTATTATTTTTAGAATTCCAATTAAGAACAAAATATTTCTTCTTTTGATCATAATTATTATTCTTTTTGGCCTTCCAATTGGTCATACTCTCCTTTTTTTTATTCTGTTCATAACAGAAATTTGATTTCCTCATAGCTTCTTCCAGGGTTTTTGGATTGTCATACTCAATCCTATCCTTTATGCGATAAGGTAAATAGCTAAGAATTTGTTGTACCTTTGGTTTTTCATCCACAAGGTATGGCACATACCTAAGAAGACTTAAAAACTTACTGTTCAAATCTTTCATAGTCATTGTACCTAGTTTTAGCTCATAGAATTCTTTAGCCCTTTCTTCATAGTACTGTTGAGATAAAAATTTCTTTTTAAAATACTTCTTGAATGTGCTTCAAATTTATGTTATTCTCTCTTATACCTTTCACTCTCTTTAAATCTTGCCACCATATATCAGCTTTCCCTGTAAGATTGTAAATAGCCATTCTAGCCTTTAATTGGTTAGAATAGTTATAAATCTGGAAGTACTTCTTCATCCCGGATAACCAGGATTCTGCTTCCTCCCCCTTTTCATTTTCTCCATTAAATGTTGGTGGCTTGATCTTTTTAAACTCTCCAGAAATTTCCTCATAAATTTTATATTTTCTTTTTCTAGTATGGTGGTTATCCTCACTACTATCGCTAGTATAATGAGAATTACGCTGATCACCAAATACTTCGGAAGATGAGCTACTTTCATTTTTAATCTGTTTAGTCTTTTTATACTTATGTTGGTAACTTATATCTTCTGAATCAACTCTTTTAGCCCTTCCCTTAGTATGAAATATTTCTATTAGGATCTAATTCAACTCCTCCCGAGCTCTTAGAATCCTCTCATTTTCTTTTTTAACAGATTCCATTTCAGATTTTAATTCTTTTACTGTTTGTAAAAGTTCTGAGGAATTAGTGGTTATGTATTCTTGTATAGGTTCTCTTTGTAAATGATCTTGTTCAATATAGGGAGATTCATCTTCCGCATATTCCTCCAGTCTTTCCATACCTATTGTTAAACTCAGAAACAAATTTCTCTGTTGATAACATTAAAAGAAAACAATATCAGTAAAACTATTTAAATTCACTCTTTCATATAAGCAAGTTGAGCTTCCTTAAGGCCTAGTGTTTGAACCTTGTGCTCTGATACCACATGTCATAACCCCAAAATTTCATAAAAATTTAAAACTTTTAAAGTAACAGAAAATGTATGAATACGCAGTTTAGTAACTGCTAGCGGTTAGCGGAAAATGAAACAGTTTATCAATTTGTATTAATTAGTTTCAAAATAAAAATAACTAATACAACTTTAATTTTTATAAGTTATGTGAGGATGACTTGCATTTAGATTGCTTCTAGCTATACTAATAAATTTACATTTGGAAAGTAGGTTAAAAACTATCTTTGAAATTCGGGGCTTGCTTAGCATTATGATAACTCAGATGGGTTGCTGGTTCTTACAGGTTCAGCAGGTAACAAATGATCAAGTAGGAGTTTATTTTGTATGATAGAGAGAAGTATTTATGTAGCATGTTAAGATGCTAGTCAATAAATTGATTATTTAAAAAGCAAGGCTTTGATGAGGTAAAGTAATTTTCTTTCATAGTTTTGGTTCTAAGACAGTATTCATAGTTTAGACATGAAGATTGTTATCCTTAACATACTTAGTTAAACAAAATAGATTCTTCCCATGAGCTTAGAGCTCAAGCTCTTGACATACAATTACTTTTATTGTAACGTGATCTTACTACTATTGTCATGTTTAATGCTCAAATGCACTGCTTTTATGCATAAATATACTACTATGATATTCAAAAGTAAAGTTTACCAATAGATTTTATATCCTTACTTCAACTCTTATTTACTAGTCATGAAGATTATCAACTTGTTGATTGTATGCAATTATGCTTACCCTTTTACACTGCTAAATATCAAGTTATAAACTTTGATTCCTACATTATCACCATACTACAAGTATTATTGTAAAAATACAATATCACATCATTGTTATAATGTACCAAACTAATTTCTACTTGTATCCTTAGGTAGTTTTGCTGCATGGTAATTTCCATGATATATTATAAGTTTGGTTCTTTATAAATACAAAATTACTAGCTATAGAGTATGGCTGACCTTAAGTAATTTGATAATTCATCTCAAGGTGGAATACTATCAACAACCACTTCCATAAAGTAGAATCTAAAGGAAAAACACATTATTAGTTTTATTCTTATAGTTTAATGATCTAAAGCATGGTTTACACAATAGTAGGATGGCCATTTGTAATGTTACCACACTATATTGAGTGGTAGTTTATAATAACTACTATGGAAATTTTACTACCTAAAAACTTCTATCCTAAGGTCGACATAAAAGTAGAAACATTATAAATAATGTTCCTATATTATGCTACATTTAAGCAAAGCACAAACAAACGAATAATTGACTTTATAAGCAATAATATGAACCATCGAAAAGGTCGTTTGCAAAGTAGACATGAGAATCAACATTATCAGCATTATACTATGGTTGAAATTCGTGATTATATTATTAACAAGGTTTATGCACATTTCATCTATATTCGAAGATATAGATTCATTATCAGCAATGATAGAAGGCCTCAATGCAATAGATTTTCAAATGATATATGTTTTTATACAATAGTCAATTGCATGGTTTTTAATTATGGGCAATGATAAGTTTATATTTGACAATGCAGAGTTGACTATAGACATGACCCTCGTATGGATAAATAATTTGGGAGGGCACGTGGTCTGATCTTCTCCATGCATTGGTGACTTAAAAGGACTGAAAACCCTATCCTTTGGCATTTGGCTCCGAGCGTTTCGTCGGCTTGCAGGCTGCACTATGTAGTTCCATGCGGCCATGAGAGTCTATTCCTTCTCTTTGGTTGCTCTATAGCTTGTATTTGATGCTGAGTGGTCTCAATACCAAGTCTTGTAGTCTTGATTTCTCTTGGGTGTAAACAATACTGTGTGAGTGGTCTTTGCTTAATCGCTTGGCTCAAGGCCTGTGCATGGTTTTAGCTCTGTCATTACTTGTTCCTTGGCACGGATTTGTGGAGTTTTGAGTTTGTTTAAAACTGCATCCGTCACAGGGTTGGCATGAGGGTTTTCTTGCTCCTCTATGAATTTCACTTACGCTGGTGATTGTTCCTTCACGGCTCAACTTTCTTCTTACTCGCAGGTAATATTTAATTTTTAAAATGAAAATTTATTTTGTCGAAAGTATTATTTAAGATAGGGTTTATATTTCTAAGCTGAGTCTTGTTGTAATGCTCGAAACTATGCTCTTTGCAGGAAACTGCGACGGCTCCAATCCTTAAGTGGAAATAACACAACCTCAAGCTTCGGTGCACTTCGTGGCCTCCAACCAGTAAGCCCTAGTTTCGATTTGGGTTTTCCCTACTTACGATAAGGGTTGTCGGAAGAAATTTACAGTGAAAGGAAGCATGGCTTCGGTTTCTTCAATGGTTAAAATGTTTAGTTTGTTATTACTCCACTTTTAGGTTTAAAACCCTTGTGGTGCTCGCTGGGTAGCTCCGGCTCTTAAGCCGTGATATGTATTTGGTTTTTGGTTAACACTTTAGCCCTTCGGCTTGATAATGTAATACAGTTGGTTTAAGAAAATAATAATTTCATTAAGCTTTGAGTTTCATACGAGCACTGTCTCGTTTGCTCCAGTTTTACCTTTACATGTGGACTGTTGTTTCGTTCACCTATTAATAATGTATTTAATTGACTACTAAAATCTTTACAAATATGTTTTACTTTAAGGAACAAGACTGTGGTCGGTCTAATTGCATAGTTCGTAGTTTTCTTTTTATTTTTATTACACAGTTAACAATGTAACTGGTTGTATTTCATACAGGATTATTTTGTATTTGAATCGAATAGCAGAAAGGGTTTCGACCCTTGGGTTCTCACAAGCTATAAGCCTATCTGGATTTTAAAAATTTATAATGCATATATATAAATTTAATTCTTAGTTATTTTATTTATTATTTACATATACATTTTCTTTGTTTACTACTCTGTAAGTTATATTTATTTTGAGCTCTGTAAAGAAAACAATCTTAACTCTAGAACTTTGTTTATTTTACAAAAATGAAGGGTTTATATATGAAACCCTAATCTGGTTTTATCAAGTTATTAATTAAGATTTAGTCTTTAAATTTTGTTTGGTTATTAACTTGTTTATATACTTTCTCCAATATCAGTTATTTCCTCCTATAAGACTTTTATTTCCTATCAGTGTACTAATACTCTGGTACTAGTGTATTTTACTATTTCTTTTACCTGTATTTTCGTTTAGTTATTCTAAGTAAAACAATAAATATAAGCAAACCATTACACTGTTTTTTCATTGCATTCTTTAAACATTGAAATAAAATATATTCTGTTTACCTACAAATACAAGAATCATATCTACTAATTTCATTCTCGTAAAGAATTATTTTATTTATTTTAAAACAATCTAACTGTGCTAGAGTACGAACTGGTTTTCAGGTGTGGAAAAACACAGCTTAGAAATTTAATTCTATCTGTTTCACTATTTCCCAAACCATTTTAATTTCTATAAATAATCTAAAAAAAATATAGAATCTAACATTTCACAAAACTCTGAAATTTTAACCTTCATGTCGTAGATAAACTAAGACTTATTTAACTAAGACAGTAAAATAAAATAGGACTTGTTGAGGACAAGACAACAATAGCTTGAGGAAGTCGTTCCTCCCTACCAATCTCCTGGACAGTGCTCAAACAACGCTTCCTCGGGACCCTCGAGCCTGTTCCTGGTCTTCTTAGCTGAGAAGTGGGTGGAGAATGCAACTGGAAAAACCTCTATCACCTAACTGGTTCAACTACCTCAGTAATAACAATATGCTCTTAGCAATATGATCTTCATCTTAAAAGCTACAACTATATCAATCTCATTAGTTATCCCCTCAAACACTTTCCAAATTCCCCTCCATTGAATTTCTCTTGAGTAAATTCATTCACCCTGAATGATCACTTCTCTAGAATGACCATCCTCAGCTCTCTCAATGGGAAATTTTATAGAGATGCCTAGGTCTTCTAGGTCAGTTTTCATTAATTGAGCCACCTTCTTTGATTCCACTTTCTTGGGGAATCATGCCACTTTCTTGGGGAATCATGACAACAAATATAGGGAGGTTTCCACCTGCAACAGTTGGAAGTGGTTTGACGATGCTGCCACATGTCAGTTTTCTCTCCATCCAGTCTCCTCCACCAATTTGACTAGTAAACACTCTTTTAACAGCTCTCCTAAGCTGTTGTCTCCTCATTTATTTATTTTTAATGAAATATTCTGAATTTACATTACATATTCTTGACCCCACTAGTCATCAATTACAACTTAGCATAAAATTTAACATAATTTTCCTCAAATAATGTAAAATTGTTTTTTGCAAATTGGGGCATGTGACAACACACCCTCTTAAATTATAACATCGTCCTCGATGTTATTTATTCCTTGTCCTTAGAATTCCCCTGGAACATAATTGGATATGCCTCCCGCATATGACTTTCCAATTCCCAGGTGACTTCCTCTAGACTAAGGTGCTTCCATTGCACCTTCACCTAACCAGTGGTGTGGTTCCGAAGTGTGATCTGCCTCCGCTCGAGGATACAGTCCGGTTCCACCAGAAAATCTCCTTTGGGTTCCACCTCTACATCATTCTAGTTAATAACATGAGTAGCATCATGCACATATTTCTTTAATACATAAATGTGAAAAACATTGTGAACTTTTAAATTTGGTGGTAAGGCTAACTGATAGGCTACCTGTCCAATCCTGGACAATATTTCAAAAGGACCACAATAACGAGGTGTTATTTTGGCACAACTACCCAACCTCAAAGAGCTCTTTTTGGGTCTCACCTTGATGAAAACATGTTCACCTACCTAAAACTCTTTTGGAGTTCTTTTAAAGTCTACTTGACCTTTTTGTCAATCTTGCCAAATTTTCAGATTACCTTGTACCTGCTTTACAATTTCTTCCATTTATTTCAATAATTCAGGTCCTAATACTAACCTGTCCACCGAATTACTCCAAGAGATAGGAGTGTTACATTTCCTTCCATACAAAATTTCAAAAGGACTAAATCTGGCTGAAGCTTGATAATTATTAATGTAAGCAAATTCTACCAGGTGTAAATAATCTTCCCATTTACCTGGCTGATCCTTTACATCCATTCTTAGTAAATCTTCCAGTACTTGATTTACTCTTTCATTCTGTCCATCAGTTTGAGGCTGGAATGAGGTAATAAAATTTAGCGTAGTATTTAATCCTTTAAACAGAGATCTCCAAAAGTTACCTGTAAATTTGGGGTCTCGGTCTGAAATTATAACCTTCAGTATTCCATGCAGTCAGAAAATTTGCTTTAAAAAGATATCAGCTATGTTTGCAGCTTTATAAGTAGTTTTTACAGGTATAAAATGGGCTGTTTTACTCAATTTATCAACCACTCCCATTATGGAGTCATTTAAATTCTGATTTTTAGGCATTCCAGTAACAAAATCAAGACTAATTATCTCCCATTTCCAGCTAGGAATGGGAAATGGCTGAAGTAATCCGGCTGGATGTTGGTGTTTAGTTTTTACTTGTTGACATTCAAACATCTAGCAATATATTCTACCATCTCAATCTTCATGTTGGGCCAAAAATACTCTTTTCGTAACATGGTTATAATCTTCTGATAACCCAAATGGCCTGAGTAAGGAGTTTTATGGATTTCGTCTAAAATTTAGAAGTTAACCTTAGGTACATTAGGTACATATATTCTGTCTTTATACATTAAAAATCCTTTTTCATTCAAGTTGTACCCTATGCTTAAACTTTCTATTGGATTTTCTTTTGCTTTTGCTTGTAATTTTTGGTAAATTTCATCTTGTTCTAACCTTGCTTTAAGCTGTTCTTCCAGATCTGTTGTATAAGTGTTGATAGTTGTTGTAAAATTCGGCTTTGCATTTCTACTTAATGCATTAGCAACTTTTTTTTCTTTAACTTAATGTGTTGAATTTCGAAATCATATTCACTTAGAAATGTCAGCCACCTAGCTTGTCTAGCATTCAGGTTAGGTTGATCTAACAGATATTTTAGTCCCTTATTATTTGTCATTAGAATAAATTTTCTTCCAATTAAATGATGATGCATCTTTAAAGCATGTATGACAGCAGCTAATTCCAAGTCATAGGTTGCATAATTCTTTTCATGAATTTTCAATTTCCTAGACTCATAAGCAATAGCATGTCCTTCTTGAGTCAATACTCCGCCTAGACCGTCATTGTAGGCATCAGTACCTACTATAAAATCTTTATTTGGATCAGCTATTCTTAAAATAGGTGCGTTGCTTAATAATGTTTTTAACTTTTTAAAACTATCCTCGCACTTGTGATTCCAATCAAAATTCTTTCCCTTTTTTTGCAAAGAGGTTATCAGATTTGCGATTCTTGAAAACCCTTCAATGAACCTCTGGTAATAACCGGTAATCCCCATGAAGGATCGGACATCAGTTATTTATTTAGGAACTAGCCAATCTTCAATCGCCTTTATCTTTTCGGGATCCACCGAAATTCCTTCTTTAGTCACCACATAACCTAAGTACTAGATTTTATCTTTAAAGAAGTCGCATTTACTAAACTTTTCGAAGAGTTGATGATCTCACAACTCTTGCAAGACAATTTTTAAATGTTCTTTATGCTCTTCTTCAGATTTTGAATAGATTAATATGTCGTCGATAAACACGACCACAAATTTATCCAGATATTTATGCATTACATTATTCATTAGACACATAAAAATAGTTGGAACGTTAGTAAGCCCGAATGCCATGACGACAAACTCATAATGTCCATATCGATTCCTAAAAGCTGTTTTAAAGATGTCTTCATCTTTATTTCTAACTTGATGATATCCAGATCGTAAATCAATTTTCAAGAACATCGTGGATCCACGTAGTTAATCAAACAGATCATCTATGCGAGGTAGCGGGTATCTGTTCTTGATAGTCATCTTATTTAATTAACGATAATATATGCAGAGTCATAGAGTTCCATCTTTTTTCTTAACAAAGATGACAGGTGCCCCCAGGGAGACACACTAGGTCGAATATAATTCTTGTCAATAAGTTCTTTTAATTGTGACTTAAGTTCATTAAGATCAAGTATATTCATCCGATAAGGGTCCTTTGAGCTGGGTACTGCACCAAGTACCAGTTCAATGCTAAAATGTAGTTCCCTTTTTTGGAGGCAGTCCTGAAATTTCTTCTAGAAACACATCTGCATAATCCTTTAGAACTGGTATATCTTCAAATTTTAATTTATCTATGTTCTTTAAATTTTCCTCATTGGTTGCCATTACTGCATAAGCCTTACAGCCTTTCCTAACATCTCTTTTAAGTTGTAGAGCAGAAATCTGCCTTACAATTTTTTTCCTAGGGATTCCCTTTACGCTTATTGGTTTTCCATCATTATTTATACAAGTAAAGGTTTTGTCATAGCAATTTAAGATTACCCTATGTTTCTCTAACCAATCCATATTGATTAGTATGTCGTATGAACCTAGAGGTAGTACATTAAGCTTCACAAAAGTTTCAAATTGATCCATAGTTACTGCACAATTCTCCATAGTTACTACACAATTATTTACAAAACTAGTTACCTTCCTCTTTGCACTAGTAGCTAACTGAACCAACCAAAAACTTACAAAATTTTCAACAGGAAGTTTACACTTTTCTACCAAATTAGGTGAAATATAACTTAAAGTAGCTCCTGGATCAATTAAAATAGCTATAGGTGTTTGGTTTATCTTACCTTCTACTTCCACCATGGAAATTTGATAGTTTGCTTGCCCATTCTCCAAAGATGCATTGATCCTGGGCATATTCCTTGCTAAATCTACAACAGTCATCTCCTCCTGTATGGTATGGATATTACTGATAGTCTTTTTTCGATTGGGACAGACTAAGGCATAATGTGGACCATTGCATTCCCAACACTTTACAGGTTCTTTTCGTTCAAAGTTCTTTCTATAATTATTGTGATTATTAGCAAGCTATTTTTTTTTTATTGTTCTGATTGTTCTGTAAATTATTCTTATTCCCCTGGAAATTCTTATTAAAAAAATTCTGGCATTATTATTTTTAGAATTTTGATTAGGCACAAACTCTTTCATCTTTTGATCATAATTATTATTCTTTTTGGCCTTCTAGTTGGCCATACTCTCCTTTTTTCGATTATGTTCATAACAGAAATTTCATTTCCTCATAGCTTCTTCCAGGGTTTTTGGATTGTCATACTCAATACTATCCTTTATGTGATAGGGTAAACAGCTGAGAAATCATTGTACCTTTGGTTTTTCATCCACAAGGTAAGGCACATACCTAAGTAGACTTTAAAACTTATTGTTCAAATCTTTCATAGTCATTGTACCTAGTTTTAGCTCATAGAATTTTTTAGCCCTTTCTTCATAGTACTGTTCAGATAAAAATTTCTTTTTAAAATACTTCTTGAATGTGCTCCAATTTATGTTCTTCTCTATTATACCTTTCACTCTATTTAAATCTTGCCACCATATATCAACTTTCCCTGTAAGATTGCAAATAGCCATTCTATCCTTTAATTGGTTAGAATAGTTATAAATATGGAAGTATTTCTTCATCATGGATAACCAGGATTCCGCTTCCTCCCCCTTTTAAGTTTCACCATTAAATGTTGGCAGCTTTATCTTTTTAAACTCTCCATATATTTCCTCATAAGGCTTATATTTTCTTTTTCTAGTATGGTGCTTATCCTCACTATTATCACTAGTATAATGAGAATTACGTTGATCACCAAATATTTTGGAAGATGAGCTACTTTCATTTTTAATATATTTAGTCTTTTTATACATATGTTGGTAACTTATATCTTCGTAATTAGCTCTTTTACCCCTTCCCTCAGTATCAAATATTTCTATTAGGCTCTGATTCAGCTCCTCATGAGCTCTCAGAATGCTCTCATTTTCTTTTTTAACGGATTCCATTTCAGATTTTAATTCTTTTATTGTTTGTAAACGTTCTGAGGAATTAGTGGTTATGTATTCTTGAATAGTTTCTCTTTGTAAATTATCTTGTTCAGTATAGGGAGATTCCTCTTCCGCATATTCCTCCAGTCTTTCCATACCTGTTGTTAAACTCATAAACAAATTTCTCTGATGATAACATTAAAAGAAAACAATATCAGTAAAATAATTTAAATTCACCCTTTCATATAAGCAAGTTGAGATTCCTTAAGGCCTAGTGTTACCTTGTGCTCTGATACCACATGTCATAACCCCAAAATTTCATAAAAATTTTAAATTTTTAAAGTAACAGAAAATGTCTGAATACGTAATTTAGTAACTGCTAGCGGTTAGTGGAAAATGAAACAGTTTATCAATTTGTATTAATTAGTTTCAAAATACAAATAACTAATACAACTTTAATTTTTATAAGTTATATGAGGATGAGTTCCATTTAGATTGCTTCTAGCTATACTAATAAATTTACTTTTGGCAAGTAGGTGAAAAACTATCTTTGAAATTCGGGGGGTGCTTAGCATTATGATAACTCAGATGGACTGCTAGTTCTTACAGGTTCAGGAGGTAACAAATGATCAAGTAGGATTTTATTTTGTACGATAGCGAGAAGTATTTCTGTAGCATGTTAAGATGCTAGTAAATAAATTGATTATTTAAAAGCAAGGCTCTGATGAGGTAAAGTAATTTTCTTTCATAATTTTGGTTCTAAGACAGTATTCATAGTTTAGCCATGAAGATTGTTATCCTTAACATACTTAGTTAAACAAAATAGATTCTTCCCATGAGCTTAGAGCTCAAGCTCTTGACATACAATTACTTTTATTGTAACATGATCTTACTACTATTGTCATGTTTAATGCTCAAATGCACTGCTTTTATGCATAAATATACTACTATGATATTCAAAGGTAAAGTTTACCAATAGATTTTATATCTTTACTTCAACTCTTCTTTTCTAGTCATTGAGATTATCAACTTGTTGATTGTATGCAATTATGATTACCCTTTTACACTGCTAAATATGTAGTTATAAACTTTGATTCCTAAGTTATCGCCATACTACAAGTATTATTGTAAAAATACAATATCACATCATTTTTATAATGTACCAAACTAATTTCTACTTGTATCCTTAGGTAGTTGTACTACCTGGTAATTTCCATGATATATTATAAGGTTGGTTCTCTATAAATACAAAATTACTAGCTCCAGAGTATGGTTGACCTTAAGTAATTTGATAATTCATCTCAAGGTGGAATACTATCAACAACCACTTCCATAAAGTCGAATCTAAAGGTAAAACACATTATTAGTTTTATTCTTATAGTTTAGTGATGTAAAGCATGGTTTACACAATAGTAGGATGGTCATTTGTAATGTTACCAGACTATATTGAGTTGTAGTTTATAATAACTACTATGGAAATTTTACTACCTAAAAAATTCTATCCTAAGTTCGACATCAAAGAAGAAACATTATAAATAATGTTCCTATATTATGCTAGATTTAAGCAAAGCACAAACAATCAAATAATTGAC
This sequence comes from Pseudotsuga menziesii, assembly GCA_001517045.1. Lineage (NCBI taxonomy): Eukaryota > Viridiplantae > Streptophyta > Pinopsida > Pinales > Pinaceae > Pseudotsuga > Pseudotsuga menziesii. The sequence goes on along the minus strand of LPNX010636599.1, from coordinate 12,426 downwards.
TTTATAAGCAATAATATGAACCATCCAAAAGGTCGTTGGAAAAGTAGACATGAGAATCAACATTATCAACGTTATACTATGGTTGAACTTCATGATTATATTATTAACAAGGTTTATGCATTTTTCATCTATAGTCGAACATATAGATTCATTATCAACAACGATAGAAGGCCTTAAAGGAATCGATTTGCAAATAATATATGTATTTATACAATAGTCGTTTGCATGGTTTTTAATTATGGGAAAGTATAAGTTTATATTTAATAGTGCAGAGTTGACTATAGACATGACCCTCGCATGGTTAAATAATTTGGGAGGGCACATGGTCTAATCCCCTCCATGCATTGGTGACTTAAAAGGAGTGAAAACCCTATCCTTTGGCATTTGGCTCCGAGGGTTCTGTTGTCCTGCAGGCTGCACTATGTAGTTCCATGCGGCCATGAGAGGCTATTCCTTCTCTTTGCTTGCTCCGTAGCTTGTATTTGATGCCGAGTGGTCTCGATACCAATTCTTGTAGTCTTGATTTCTCTTGGGTGTAAACAATACTGTGCGAGTGGTCTTTTCTTAATCGCTTGGCTCGAGGCCTGCGCATGGTTTTAGCTCTGTCATTACTTGTTCCTTGCCATGGCTTTGTGGAGTTTTGAGTTTGATTAAAACTGCCTCCATCACAGGGTCGGAATGAGGGTTTGCTTGCTCCTCTGTGCATTTCACTTACGCTAGTGATTGTTCCTTCACAGCTCGACTTTCTTCTTACTCATAGGTAATATTTAATTTTTAAAAAGAAAATTTATTTTGTCGAAAGTATTATTTAAGCTAGGGTTTATATTTATGAGCTGAGTCTTGTTTTAATGCTTGGAATTGTTCTCTTTGTAGGAACCTACAATGGCTTCAATCCTTAAGTGGAAATAACACAACCTTAAGCTTCGGTGCACTTCGTGGCCTCCAACCAGTAAGCCCTGGTTTCGATATGGGTTTTCCCTACTTACGATAAGGGTTGTTGGAAGAAATTTACAATGAAAGGAAGCATGGCTTCGGTTTCTTCAATCGTTAAAATGTTTAGTTTGTTATTACTCTAGTTTTAGGTTTAAAACCCTTGCGGTGCTTGTTGGGTAGCTCCAGCTCTTAAGCCGTAATATGTAGTTGGTTTTTGGTTAACACTTTAGCCCTGCGGCTTGATAATGTAATACAATTGGTTTAAGAAATTAAGAATTTCATTAAGCTTTGATTTTTATATGAGCTCTGTCTCGTTTGCTCCAGTTTTACCTTTACATGTGGACTGTTGTTTTGTTCACCTGTTAATAATGTATTTAATTTACTACTAAAAGACTTATAAATATGTTTTATTTTAAGGAATAAGACTGTGGTCAGTATAATTGCATAGTTCGTATTTTTCTTTTTATTTTTATTACACAATTAACAATGTAACTGGTTGTATTTCATACAAGATTATCTTGTATTTGAATCGAATAGCAGAAAGGGTTTCGACCCTTGGGTTCTCACAGGCTATAAGCTTGTCTGGATTTAAAATTTTTATCATGCATATATATATATATATAATTCTTATTTATTTTATTTATTATTTACATATACATTTATTTGGTTTACTACTCTGTAAGTTATATTTATTTTGAGCTCTGTAAAGAAAACAATGTTAACTCTAGAACTCTGTTTATTTTACAAAAATGAAGGGTTTATATACGAAACCCTAATCTGGTTTTATTAAGTTATTAATTAAGATTAAGTTAGTCTTTAAATAATGTTTGGTTATTAACTTGTTTATATACTTTCTCCAATATCAGTTATTATCTCCTATAAGACTTTTATTTCCTATCAGTGTACGAATACTCTGGTACTAGTGTATTTTACTATTTCTTTTACCTGTATTTTCATTTAGTTAGTCTAAGTAAAATAATAAATATAAGCAAACCATAACACTACTTTTTCATTGCATTATTTAAACATTGAAATAAAATCTATTTTGTTTACTTACAGTTACAAGAATAATATCTACTAATTTCATTCTCATAAAGAATTGTTTTATTTATTTTAAAACAATCTAACTGTGCTAGAGTACGACTTGGTTTTCAGGTGTGGAAAAACACAACTTAGAAATGTAATTCTATCTCTTTCACTATTTCCCAAACCATTTTCATTTCTATAGATAATCTAAAAAAAATACTGAATCTAACATTTCACAAAACTCTGAACTTTTAACATTCATGTAGCAGAAAAACTAAGACAGTAAAATAAAATAGAACCTATTAAGGACAAGACGACAATAGCTTGAGGAGGTCGTTCCTCCCTACCAATCTCCTAGACATCGCTCAAACAATGCTTCCTCAGGACCCCCGAGCATGTTCCTAGTCTTCTTGGCTGAGAACTAGGTGGAGAATGCAACTACAAAAACCTCTATCACCTGACTGGTTCAACTACCTCAGTAATAACAATCTACTCTCAGCAGTCTGATCTGCAGCTTAAAATCTACAACTAGATCAATCTCAGCAATTAACCCCTTAAACACGTTCCAAATTCCCCTCCATTGAATTTCTCTTGAGTAAATTCATTCACCTTGAATGATCACTTCTCTAGAATGAGAAGCCTCAGCTCTCTTCAATGGAAACTTTTATAGAGATGCCTAGGTCTTCTGAGTCAGTTTTCATTAATTGAGCCACCTGCTCTGATTCCACTTTCTTGGGGAATAATGACCACAAATATAGGGAGGTTTCCACCTGCAACAGTTGGAAGTGGTTTGAGGATGCTGCCACATGTCAGTTTGCTTTCCACCCAGTCTCCTCCGCCAATTTGACCAGTAAACCCTCTTTTAATAGATCTCCTAAGCTGTTGTCTCCTCATTTATTTATTTATAATTAAATATTCTGAATTTACATTAAATATTCTTGACCCCACTGTCATCAATTACAACTTAGCATAAAATTTAACACAATGTTCTTCAAATAATGTAAAACTATTTTTTGCAAATTGGGGCATGTGACATACACACCCCCTTAAATTATAACATCGTCCTCAATGTTATTTATTGCGTGTCCTTAGAATTCCTATGGAACAGAATTAGATATGCCTCCCTCATATGAATTTCAATTCCTGGGTGGTTTCCTCTGGACTAAGGTGCTTCTATTGCACGTTCACCTGATCAATGGTGCGGTTCCGAAGTGTGAATTCCCTCCGCTCGAGGATACAGTCCAGTTCCACCAGAAAATCTCCTTCGGGTTCCACTTGTACATCATTCCAGTTAATAACATGAGTAGCATCATGCACATATTTCTTTAATACAAAAATGTGAAAAACATTGTGAACTTTTAAATTTGGTGGTAAGGCTAACTGATAGGATACCTGTCCAATCCTAGACAGTATTTCGAAAGGACCACAATAACAAGGTGCTATTTTTGCACAACTACCCAACCTCAGAGAGCTATTTTTGGGTCTCACCTTGATGAAAACATGTTCACCTACCTGAAACTCTTTTGGAGTTCTTTTAAGGTCTGCTTGACTTTTTTGACGATCTTGCCAAATTTTCAAATTACCTTGTACCTGCTTTACAATTTCTTCCATTTATTTCAATAATTCAGGTCCTAATACTAACCTGTCCACTGTATTACTCCAAGAGATAGGAGTGTTACATTTCCTTCCATACAAAATTTCGAAAGGACTAAATCTAGCTGAAGCTTGATCATTATTAATATAAGCAAATTCTACCAGGTGTAAATAATCTTCCCATTTACCTGGCTGATCCTCTACATCCATTCTTAGTAAATCTTCCAGTACTTGATTGACTCTTTCATTCTGTCCATCAGCTTGAGGCTGGAATGAGGTAATAAAATTTAGCGTAGTATTTAATCCTTTAAACAGAGATCTCCAAAAGTTACCTGTAAATTTAGGGTCTCGGTCTGAAATTATAACCTTCAGTATTCCATGCAGTCAGAAAATTTGCTTTAAAAAGATATCAGCTATGTTTGCAGCTTTATAAGTAGTTTTTACAGGTATAAAATGGGCTGCTTTACTCAATTTATCAACCACTCCCATTATGGAGTCATTTAAATTCTGATTTTTAGGCATTCCAATAACAAAATCAAGACTAATTATCTCCCATTTCCAGCTAGGAATGGGAAATGGCTGAAGTAATCCGGCTGGATGTTGGTGTTTAGTTTTTACTTGTTGACATTCAAACATCTAGCAATATATTCTGCCATCTCAGTCTTCATGTTGGGCCAAAAATACTCTTTTCGTAACATGGTTATAATCTTCTGATAACCCGAATGGCCTGAGTAAGGAGTTTTATGGATTTCATCTAAAATTTATAAGTTAACCTTAGGTACATTAGGTACATATATTCTGTCTTTATACATTAAAAATCCTTTTTCATTCAAGTTGTATGCTATGCTTAAACTTTCTATTGGATTTTCTTTTGCTTTTGCTTGTAATTTTTGGTAAATTTCATCTTGTTCTAACCCTGCTTTAAGCTGTTCTTCCAGATCTATTGTATAAGTGCTGATAGCTGCTGTAAAATTCATCTTTACATTTCTACTTAATGCATTAGCAACTTTTTTTTCTTTACCCTTAATGTGTTGAATTTCTAAATCATATTCACTTAGAAATGTCAGCCACCTAGCTTGTCTAGCATTCAGGTTAGGTTGATCTAACAGATATTTTAGTCCTTATTATTTGTCATTAGAATAAATTTTCTTCCAATTAAATGATGATGCAACATCTTTAAATCATGTATGAAAGCATCTAATTCCAATTCATAGGTTGCATAATTATTTTCATGAATTTTCAATTTCCTAGACTCATAAGCAATAACATGTCCTTCTTGAGTCAATACTCCGCCTAGACCGTCTTTGCAGGCGTCAGTACATACTATAAAATCTTTATTTGGATCAGCTATTCTTAAAATAGGTGTGTTGGTTAATAAAGTTTTTAACTTTTTAAAACTATCCTCGCACTTCTAATTCCAATCAAATTTCTTTCCCTTTTTCTGCAAAGAGGTAATAACCGGTAATCCTCATGAAGGATCAGACATCGGTTACGTCTTTAGGAACTGGCCAAGATTCAATCGCCTTTATCTTTTCGGGATCCACCGAAATTCCTTCTTTAGTCACCACATGACCTAAGTACTAGATTTTATCTTTAAAGAAGTTGCATTTACTAAACTTTGCAAAGAGTTGACAATCTCACAACTCTTGCAAGACAATTTTTAAATGTTCTTTATGCTCTTCTTCATATTTCGAATAGATTAATATGTCGTCAATAAACACGACCACAAATTTATCCAGATATTTATGAATTACATTATTCATTAGACGCATAAAAATAGCTAGAGCGTTAGTAAGCGCAAATGGCATGAAGACAAACTCGTAATGTCCATATCGATTCCTAAAAGCACTACAACAAAAACTAGATTTAGCGTTGGATTTTAGTGTAATTTTTTCCCAATTTTGGTGAACAATCCGGCGCTAAACTTGGCGCTATTGTACAATTTCATAAAACGTCGTCTATTGCATCTTTTTTCCCGTCCTTTTTAACATCCATTTTTGCGCCCCATTTTTTGCATCTTTTGTTACGCCCTTATTTGCGCCCAATTTTGCATATTTTTTTGTGTCCTTTGTTACATCCTTATTTGCACCTAGTTTGACGCTTATTTTTGCATCCAATGTTGCATCTTATTTTTCTCCTAGTTTTTCATCGAGTCTTGCACCATGTTTTGCATCAAATTATGTGTCCAATTTTGCATCTAGCTTTGCATCCAATTTTGCATGTAGCTTTGCATCCAATTTTGGGCCCAATATTGCATCTTGTTTTGCATCTAGTTTTGCATCCAATTTTACTTATAATGTTGCATCCCCTTTTGCATCTAATTTTCATCTTGTTTTACATCTTTTTTTGTATCCATGTTTGTGCCTGATGTTTCATCTCGTTTTACGTCGTATTTTGCATCTAGGTTTGCACCTAGTGTTGTATCCTAGTTGATGTCTTTTTCTGCATCTATGTTTGAGTCAAATGTTGCACCCAGTGTTGCACCTAGTGTTGTGACTAGTTTTGCAACTATGTTTGTATCTAATATTGCATCCAGTTTTGTGTCCAATGTTGCATCCCATCTTGCATTCAATATTACGTCTAGTTTTACATCCAATGTTCCGTCCCATCTTGCATCCAATATTGCGTCTCATTTTAATTTTTGTTTGCGCCAAGTATTGCCTCCAATTTTGTACCTAGTGTTACGCCTGGATTTATGTCCATCGATACACCATATTTTGTGCTCAATTTAATGTCCAATTTTACATCTAGTTAGGAGTCCACTTTTGCATCTATTGATGCGTCTAGTTTTGGGCCTAGTATTGCATCTAGTTTTGAGTCATTAATTGTGTCTAGTGTTGAGTCCTTTTTTGCATCCAATTTTGCGATTAGTGTAACATCCATTTTTGTGTTCACATTTGTGTCTAACATAAGGTCCACTTTTGCATCTACTTTTATGTTTTGTGTGATGTCTACTTTTACATCCTCTTTTGCATTTAGTGTTGCGTCTAATATTGCATGAATCTTGCACTACTACATTTTATACCTTTAGAAATACATTGCAATATCATAAGGGCATGGAGGAATCGAACCACCGACCTCTTGCTTATAAGGCAGGTGCTCTTCCATTGAGCTAGAACCCTTTAAGAATATGGAAGATGAGCAATATTAACACATTAGATTTCATCATTGTTCCTGAAATCAAGTTTCACCTTTATTGTTTTATGTATAATTTGCCATGTGTTTTTCCTATCATGCCTATAGACATACATTTCAATATTATTATGTTTTCTCATCCAAAACCAACACATTTGAAATAGCAGGATTCTAAACACTTGCATATGGAAACTATTAGTTTCCATTCTGATAGATTGCACATCCACCTTGTTTTTCCTACAACAATACCTACAGCTGTAATGCTACGTTACCAAAAATGAGAAATGAGAAATGAAAAAGAAAAGGGAATGGTACATGAAATGGGTTTTGGAGGTTTCACATAGAATAAACAAGGAGAGAGAGAAAACAACACTAATCGTGAAGAAGAGCACGGAGATCACAGAGCCTGGATACAGTAAAAATGCAGTCTAGGTTGTCAATGGGTCTTGATTTGTGGGTCACGTAGGTTTACTTACTTGGTAAAACTTGTTGTAAACACGAGCTTGGTTAGTTTGTATGCAAGGTAAAACTTGTTGTAAATAGGAGTTTGGTTAGTTTGAACTTTGTATTCCAAGAGCTATTTAATACAACCAAAAAATACTAGCAAGTCCTCTTTAGTAAGGCCTAAATATTTGATAATTAGGGTTAGTCTTCCAATCAAAACAAAACAAAAAATTATAGAATTCCCACTGCTTTACATAAAGAAATTTGGAAACTAAGAACCACTTCACAAAATACAAAGGATGATCAATGATCGATAGAGCAGGACTGAGACCTAAATCATGTATACAACAAACACAAATGAATTAAAATGGAATTGGGAAGAGGCTAATCAAATGCCAAGATAACATAGAAAAAAATGAAAAATTTATCATGAAATTACACAAAAAAATCTAGTCATTCGTACCTTCAATTGCAATATGTGTTGTGGGTATGGAATAGAGCTAGGATTGAAGTGAAATTCAATTTCATGAAGAAGTGAATTTTTGGTGCTTGAAAAGGTGAAGAAGATGACAAACTGGTTAAAAGGGATTGAACCCTACACTTTCACAGCCACCACAATAATATCCATCACTCTCAGGAAATTCTTTTATTCCAGGTTCTCGTGGCCGATAGAGAGGGTTCCCTCAACTGTGTAGAGCTTGAAAAGTGTTTAGGAACAGAATTCAGGACAAAAATCTCCATCCCCCAATAGCCAACGTAAGAAGATTGTTTCTTGACAGAAACCTACTACATCCATTGTCGGAGGAAGGTAATAGATCAGTTATGTGTCGTTATTCCCCTGAGGCAAGGAACCAACACCCCAAGCTAGCCATATTCCCCCATTGTTTCTACACTTTGAAGGAATCAATGATTATTCCGATCTGAATTCAAATCGTAAACCAACTTAAAAAATTAAAAGGTAAAGGTTCTTTGACACAGGATGACATAAATCCCAGGAAAATTAATTCTGGCACTTAAAACTTCAAAAACATCCCTAAGAAACAACTATCGTTACATGAGAAATGGTTTCATACCTTCAGAGTGGGAGGATATCATGAAAGGAAAACAAAAATTACAAAACAAATGATACATGGAAACATATTGAATTGCAAAAATACAAGAAAAAATTGGATGTAAATGGGCTATAAATCTGATGGTAGTATATAAGTATAAAGGTAGGTAAAAGTTACAAAAACGATTTGAGAAAACATAGGACATATACTATGATGATATATTTTCACCAATGGCCAACATGATCACCATGTTACTTGCACTTGCATTGGCAGCTCAATGTGCATGGCAAGTTTTCCATATTGGTGTAAACTAGCACAACCACATAGCTTGTGGTTGGTGGACACCGATAGGTCCCATGCTAAGTGCTAGTAACGAGTTACTTGTTCTCCATGTGCATAAGCTATGAGTTATTCATGCATTAGTTCCCTGCTATCCATGCATAGATGTCAGTTATTTTTATTTTTTTTATAGTTGTTTATTTTGAATTGGAATGACTTCCATAAAATCATTATGGACAGTACACTTGTCTCATCCTCATGCAATCCAAGAAAATCATAGGCATTAGTCCACCCCAGATTCTAAGATATAAACACCTATCGATGTAAAAATACATTTCTAAATGGTAAAACATAGGAGAATTGTTCTTGGAATAGCCTGAACGTTTCACTGAACTGGTAAAAGAATATTTGGTTTGTAAACCAAGACACTTTACACTCTTAAGCAGGATGGTATTCAAAAATACATGAGTACTTTAGGACAAGTAGATTCACAAGGAATTCTAGATCCTAAGATGTATGTGAAGATCCAAAATGATAGGATCATTATCATTGTATTGTATATTGATGATAGAATTGTTACATTTAACAATACAAATTGAAGTGAAGATATGAAAGTTAATCTTGAAAATACTTTTGAAATGGTGGACTCGAGAGATCTACATTGTTTCCTATGTATGGAGATACACTAAGGAAGTCACTACATTTCATGTCTCATAAGTATGCTTGTAAAATGCTCAAAAGTTTCAAGATGAAGGATTGCAAACCATCAACTACACCAGTAGAAAAGAGATCAAATTTTCAGCTTTGAAAAAAACTCAAGCCATTAGTGCAACTTTGTATAGATTGGTAGGAAGCTTGATATTTCTCACTGAAGCTATATTAGATTTAATTTTTTAAGTCAACGTGATTTATATATTTATGACTAGTCCCAGAATCATACATTACAAAGCAACAAAGTGTCCAAAGAGAAACATCAAATATGCATCAAGTTTTGAATTTCAATAATCAAATTGGAGATTTCAGGTTAGTTTGCTTCACTAACTCAAATGGGGTAGGTTTATTTCAGCATAGGTTCATGTCACATACCCCAATTTTGTAAATTATGTAATTGTTTTATTTAATTTTCTGAGACATTATGATAAACTTAATCCTAAGTAGGAATTGATGACTCAGCAGAGTCAACAGTTATGGAGTGTAATTGAGAATATTTTATTAATAATAAATAAATTATGGAGACAACAGCATGGGAGAGCTGTTAAAAGAGGTTACTGGTCAAACTGGGTATTGGAACTAGGTGGAGAGGCAAAGGACAAGTGGCAGCATCCTCAAGCACTTCCTAAGTTGCAGGTGGCAACTTCCCTATATTTGGGGTCATGATTCCCCAAGAAAGTGGAATGTGGGCAGGTGGCTCATTAAATGACAGTTATCCCAATTAAGACCTAGGCAATCTTTAAAAGTACTCAATGAAAAGAGCTTTGGCTGCTCAGTTTTTACTCCAGGAAGATTTC
>LPNX010636590.1:476420-499329 GCA_001517045.1 Pseudotsuga menziesii | reverse complement strand
AGGGTGATGATGATGATGATGATGATGACCATGATGATCATGATTAGGATGAGGATGATGATGATGATGATGAGGATGAGGGTGATGATGATGATGAGGTTGAAGATGATGATGATGAGGTTGACGATGATGATGATGATGATGATGACCATGATGAAGTTGATGAGGATGAGGGTGATGCTGATGATGATGAGGAGGAGGAGGAGGATGATGATGAGGAGGAGGAGGAGGATGAGGATGAGGGCACGATGACATCTGATGATGATGATGATGACGATGATGACCATGATGATGCTGATGATGATGAGGGTGATGATGATGATGATGAAGATGAGGATGAGGGTGATGATGATGATGATGAAGTTGATGAGGGTGATGGTGATGACGATGATGATGAACAATGATGAGGAGGAGGAGGAGGAGGAGGTGGATGACTATATGATGATGATGATGAAGATGAGGATGAGGGTGATCATGATGATGAGGAGGATGAGGGTGGTGATGATGATGAGGATGAGGGTGGTGAACAATGATGTGTTAGGACAAAAACAAATTAGTTTAAATTTACCTATATAGCACCATTAGAATTTACCTAGTTCAATTATGCTAGCAACATTAAAGAACTTCCATGAAGTAATCTATAGTGGGAACCCACCACCCATACAACTTCGAAGTAGCTAGTGACATTGTGAATCTAGAAGCCATAACACATAAATTACGTCTAAATGTAATTCTATGTATCGCATATGCGATATAACACATATGCGATATGAATAATCCATAACGCATATGCGATATAACGCACATAGATCAACTCACTGGTGCAAGTAGTTTTTTAGATCAACTCTGGTTTTATATTATTTCAGTTGTACTTTGCCACAGTATTAGTTCTCTTTCAGATTGGTTCTCTTTCAGTTCCATTTTTGTAGTACTCTACAACACTTTACTTAGTTTTGTTCCATATTTTCTATTCGCCCAAGTCCATACACGACATAGTTGTGTTTGCACAAAAGGCCTTCCTAGGGTTCAAGGTAGCTTCAAGCTTTTTGTATTAATCCATATCACACCCTTCTGAGGGTTTCAATATCAATCCATTTGTGAGTGGATACACAGTTCTCCTATCCCCAACGGTGCAAATCTCCACCAGCAAGAGAGGAGGTTCACAGATCTAAAATAATACAGATTTCTCCTTCCATTTTATTTACAACAAGATGACGAATAAAAACTGTATGGACATCCCCACATGCTCGCATCTTGCAAGAGAGGAAGTTCACAGATCTAAAACAATACAGATCTCTCCCTCTAGTGTATTTACAACAAGATGTACACCAACAACTGTATGTGCATCCGTATGTGCTCACATATTACACCATCTACATCATCATTATCATCTAGTTTCAACAAAGCTCGACACCTCTTCTAGTTTTTGGCTTCTCCTCTTTGCAAGCATGGCTTCCAACATCAACAGGGAGGCGGGAAAGAAGGGAGGCTTTCCACTTAAATCTGGAGGAATGGGCTATATGTGAGGCCCACACTCCCCATTACATATTGGGCAAAGTATTATGTAGATATATTAGTATAAATAATGAGTAGCATTTATTATGCTTGTTTTGGCCTCATCAATGAGGTCCCTTTGTAATGGTTATAGAAAGGCACCTGGCCTCCTAATGAAGATAACTTTTCTTGTGCAAGTCTTGTGTCTCTCTCTTTCTGTTTGGGTTTTGGGTGTGGTTTTAGGTCTGAGTGTTCTTTTGGGTTTCTCCATTGAGAGGTGAGGCTCTCCTAGCCTCACCTATGACATTTTCTATTAGATCTATCAAGCCATGAACTGTAGATCAATGTTCCTTAGCAACTACATAATGTATTTTTTGTTCTACACTCGAATATTAAATACATGTTTTTTCTTTGGAATCAAAATTGGGACGCAAAATCAAACTAGCATCGAGGTGAAATTCATCATAATAGGGATGCTTTTTGGGAACAATGGAGTAATGCTCTACCTCCAAATTTGTCCCCCCTCCACTAAATCTTTCTCATAAAACTTAGCAATGTTTATAAAATGAACAACTAAGAGAACTTTTGAGAATATATATACTTTGTCGTTTGTTATCCAAATAGAGTAAATGCAATGGTACAACTCATGGATAGAAGGAAATAAACCATCAAATCAACATATTGACACATTAGATCCTTAGTGTGAGAGTAGATCAAAGAATTCATGTTTTGATACTTTCAACATTGGAACTTTATTTCTCAATAATATAAGCACTAAGTGGATGGGTAGAAACAACTAAGGAGGGTTTGATGTTGATTGCGTCTTTGAAGCAACAAATCATTGAGAAGGAAGGTATACCTTTACCCCATGCACCTCCATGAATTCGTAATACCAAGAAAGTCATTAAATCGATATATATGCAATATTTAGAAAGAAAACATAGGTTATTCAATTACTTACCAACACACAAAAGTAGTGGTTGAACTAAATGGATTCTGACTTTTATATGCATATTTTACTTTATGGGTTCACTAAGGATGATTAGATGATTTAACATGTAATGTGATGGTAATCTGCTCAATAGATCTCACTAATATTTGATATGTCTCCCCATGGTCAATACATTTCTCATATGTTCTATTAACGCATATGCGATATAACGCACATGCGATATAGCTTATCCATATCACATATGCATTATATCGCATATGCGATATGGATAAGCTATATCGCATATGCGTTATATTGCATATGCGTTATTTGAAAATTTAAATAATTGGCGGGATTAAGGTTTGGCATTAGGTTTGGAAGCAGCTTCAGAATACCGAACCTATTGGCTAGGACAAATCAACCAGGGCTATTGCTTGTCTTTTAATACTCTATCAATATGCTCAGATTAGATCCCGTGTTTTGATATGACATACACAATATTTTTTTATGAAAATGTACGATATTGTAGAGTACGAAATGACAATTCTGAATATATAATTTTTTCCTTCAAAACTATGTTTTATTTATTTATAATTATTTTTCTAAATGACACACGTTAGTTTTCGAAAATACATACATCGATTGTTTGTTATGTAACTTTTGATTTCCATCACCATTTCCCATAAAAACTATATGGTGCACTAGACGAGATCAAGCTCTGTGATCTTATATTAAGAAATCAAGGATTTCATTAATTTTTGCCCCTAAAGTGTTGCACCCGCACATAAGGTTTTAATTTCAAGCTTTTCTGACTTCAATAATTAATTAAAAAAAAAAAAAATTCATGAAAAATTCCGAATAAATAGTGTTGCACTAGGCCCATATGTCCTTTATATGTCTACAAGATTTTATCCCAAATGGACATCATTTGTACCTCATATATTGCTGCACCCGCACAAACATATATGTTAAGATGTGCTGAAAATTTGAAAACCCACTTTCACAGAAACTAATTTTATAATCATTTGCACACATTTTCTCTGCATAAACCCTATATATTATGAAAGCTGATTCAATTACCTATTTTTTCTCTTTTTACTTCATCTTCAAATAAGTTAGGGAAGTACCCCTATTTGTCACCTAAAATCAGAGTTTTCCGTTTATGCCAGTATTATGTGGCATCTAAAGTGTCCTTAAAGGAGTCCATGATTGTGCATCAGCCCTATTCACATTTTTGTTTAAGGCATGGATACTTCCACATACCAAGATGTTTTACATTAAAAATAATATTATCAAAATTATCAAGATTACTAATTGTTTAGTCGAAGGTTTCTCCAAGTGACAAAATCAACCATACTAGGAGAGTGCTAACCTATTGAATGGTAAGAGAATGCCATAATCTACTTTTTACAAGCAAATAACAAGTATTTCGCTTATTTGTAATTGAAAATAGATTTGAGGAAGAAAAGAGAAGATGTGTTTCATTCCAAGGTCTTCAATAATATTGAGTTTTTGGTTGAAGTGGCATAGAATGAAAAGGACTAGCAACTAAACAATAGTAGCAAGAGGAGAGGTCTTATTTTTGGAGGCCATGTATAATTTTAATATTTGGAAAAACCAATGTGCTAACAGTAGCATTAGTTTCTTATTTAAGTGTTAATTTTAAGGTTATTGTTAGCAACACTATGGGTTTTTAAGGAGATAGTTGTATTGTTAAAACAAAAAAAGAGTGCTACTTGTAGCATCACTTTTAGATTTAAGGTTAATTTTGTTGTTTTTTACACAAAAAAAAGGATTATTAAGGGTAGAGTTCCATTGTGAGTATAGAGTTCTTGTTAGGTTGTATAATATGTTAACTTACTTTCGTGCCTTCATCTCTATTGGTTGGAATAGCAATGTAGCAGCCAAAGCTGAGATAAACAAAAATATTCTATAATTGAGTAATAAAATATTTATTGAATGAATACTAAGATGATTACAATGAGAAAATGGCTTGGTCCTTTTGGGCTATTTAGGTGACCTTTAGTAATAGGTTGTCTTTCTATAGTCACATTTTCATAATAATAATAATAGTATTCTAAGCTAATTATTAATTATACATTATTTATATTTATGATTGTTAAGAAATTTTAATAATTCTTAAATTTGCAATCATAAAATGTTTAGCCATTTTTTTTTAAATATTAAAATTTCTAAAACCTTTATATTTATAATCTTAAGACAATTCCAACAATTTTAGAGTAAACCACCCACTTTCTATAGTCACATTTTCATAATAATAATAATAGTATTTTAAGCTAAATATTAATTATACATTATTTATATTTATGATTGTTAAGAAATTTTAATAATTCTTAAATTTGCAATCATAAAATGTTTAGCCTTTTTTTTTAAATATTAAAATTTCTAAAAACTTTATATTTATAATATTAAGACAATTCCAACAATTTTAGAGTAAACCACCCATAGACAAGACAAAATTTCGGCCATAAGACTGCTCATACAAAATGGTTAAAGCTCAAAATAGTCTATAATATTGTTAAAAAAACCAACACCCTACTATTGTAATGTTTAGTAGAATTGGGTGATAATAGAAGTTAGGTTGCTATTAAGTTCGGATCATTGGCATAATTAAAAAAATATCGAATGGCATCACTTCATTCATTTGAAACAAAATTTGTAAATCAGGAGGTGTCAACGTTTCATCGTGGCACAACTAGATGCTTTACGCTTGCTAAGGGGTTTTACAAGTTCAGAAGTGGCTGGCAGAGAGTGCGAAGACTATATTTTTGTTTTTCCAAAAGCCTGGGAATTTATATAGTAGACCAGTCCACCATTACTGTCGCTGCGGCCGTGGATTTGTTGATAGTGATAATAACGATACTATGCTGGAGTTCTGAAATGCAGACGGAGCGCAGAAAGAAATGAGTGTTTGTGTCTGCGTCAATGATTTTTTTTGTTTTTGGATTCAGTCTCGGAGCCTTACAATGAACAAAAGACAAGTTTCTTGCAATTTGCTGTTGAATATGTTATTCCATGCCAACGGTGGACGGTTTAGAAAATACCGAAGAAACAAAGAACTTTGGATCGAGTCTCGGAGCCTCATGATGAATAGAATGCAAGTTGCTTGCAATTTGCTGCCGAATATGCCATTCTATGCCAATTGTGGAGCCTTTAACAAAGAACTTCAAACCCTGATGGTCATCGAGATCTTGATGAGATAGAGAGCATAGCTTCTTTGTCTACAAGCTTCATTAGCTGCTAACGATTCGAGAACGTAGCCTCAGCGACAACAGGCCCGAACTGGACGACATGCCTATTGGTGAGAATGATGTCGTGTTGTCGATGAAATCGGTACCATTATAGTCACTAGGTCCCTCCGTATCAAAATTGCGAGTAGCAGTGACTTTTGTAGCTACACCACGGCCTCAACAGCCCTACTTAACGCGTTTCTCCACTTATCTGTCGTTGCCCCCAAACAGTGCATTTGCCTCGTCAATTTCCATGTTTTGTGCTTCTTTTGTACAAACTAAGCTCGTCGTCAAACAATTCTGAAATAAGCCAACTTGAACCTGGGACATTAAACTAGAAAACGGCAAGGGCAACGACCTAATAAACAAGGAGTAAGCTATCTAATCGAAGCTATCTAATCGATGATTTGCACCACCGGGGTTCATTAGAACCTAGAGCCGTCAAGTAGATAGCTTATTCCATAAGGAGAGACCCTCTGGCCGGCTGAATGCAACCTCCTCCTCGACTTAAGCTGATCATTAAGCTGCTTAAGGAATTTCTTCTACACAAGACAATCAATAGATTCAATGTTTATCTTTTCAACATAATTCCCATGTCAATTAATTTCTGTGCTTAGAAATTTGACAAAACCAGACTGACGAATAAGAAGAAGCACTAGTTGAAGCATTGAATGACATTTTTCTGTCAGAATCATCTAGCTACTAGTTTTTTTGTTTTTGTTTTTTCTTTACATTTTGATTCTATTGGCAGGGTCTGCAGCGAAGAATGAATTTGGTATTATCCAATAACATTTTGATCTTCTGCGCTCTGCTCGTTTTGTGCACAAACAATGCGGCTGCTTCACATTGTAAGAATTAATCCAGTCTCTGCTATGTACAAACCCTTTATTTCTTTGATACCAAAATTTACTGAATTTTATAAAGGTCCATGGAAGGAATCTATGGTTTAACATTTGAGTATACCGGTTCTGAAATTACAGAGGCGCGCTATTACGATGCTTCTGCCTATACGCAGATATTGGTATTGGTCTGCTCAATCTTCCATTTTTACCTGTTGGGTTTAAGCCAGATGTTTTTATTTCAGCGTGCATGTCAACCTGTTTCGCAGTATGTGCCTTATCCTGCAGCGCCTCTTTACGATGGAGGGATTCTTTGAAATCCCGGTTTTGATAATGGAACCGATGGCTGGCTGGAATAGTTTCGGCAGCCTGAGCGTAGTACTGCGAATAGAGTCAGGATAATGGCAATAAATATCTTGTGACATCAAATCGGCAACAGAAATCTCATACCATTTCAGAAGATTTCGAGGGATGCAGAGTCCATATTTTAGTGGCATTCTAGTAATGCAGAACTCCATTGTTGACATAACAATTAGATTGTAAAAAACCCTCCCATGATACAGGACATAAATAATGTCAAATTTTTTAAGCAAAGAAATTAAATGACATGGAAATTATGTTGAAAAGATGAACATTGAATCCATTGATGGTGTACATTGACTGTGTACAGAAGAAATTCCTTGAGCAGCTGAATGTTCCAGTTGCATTCAGCCTGCCCGTAAGATGATCTTTTGTGGACCCCGGTGCAAATCTTTGGGTAGATAGCTTACTCCATAGACAAGACAAAGAAATGGCCCAAAACTTGGCGAACTTCAAGAGGATGGATGTGGAGAGATTCCGTTAACTTCAAGAGGATGGATGTGGAGAGATTCCGTTAACGAGGAATCTCACTACAGTGTCTACAGTGCCTTACGAGACTATCTTGCTGTAATGCCTTACAAGACTATCCTGCTGTAATAACCGTAGGGATCAAATAATTAAGAGATAGTTATGGAATCAAAAATAGTTTTAATTTTACATGTTATCAAGAACATTCTTTTTATTATCCATTATCAACTTTTTTTTTTTATACCACATTCTTCTAGTTATCTGCCATGAACTGTTGTTATTCCAGTTATCTATTAATGAGCTAGATACCAATAATTTATTTCTTTTTTTTGGAAGAATCCAAAAACAATTTTTTGGAATTCCTGATAACAGCTATCAAACTTACATAATTCAACTGCCCTGAGATTTTTTTTAAATAATAAACGTATTTCTACACTAACAAAAACGATTTGAGTTTCTAAAAAAATAACATTTAAAAAAATAGAATTCATTGAAAAAATATTGACCTAATTCCAGCACCAAAAAAACCAGAAAAAGCTAAATCGTCGCACTCTTAGTCATTAATCTCATTATATTTAGACATATAGACATACAGTGTAACTGCAAATTGAAAAAGGAAGAATACAGACAATGCACATTGTCTAATACTGCTCAATGAGTCAATACTGCACAATGCACACTCTGACTGGGCCAAACCTCGGCCCTCGGCGTGTCGACCCCTTGGAATCTGCAACTGAACACTGAGAAAACATCGACGGCTTATGCAAGCTGGAGCAGCAACACTGTAGCCGCCCCCCACGAGCCTGCAATGACCTTGTACAAGACTCCAAGACTCCGTTACAACTTTACTCCATGTCAACAGCCTGCACACTGAAACAGTTCACTTGAGCGCCGACGGCTGAAGATGGAAGCCTGGAACATAAAGGCTAGCCCAGCGTAACGCTTAAATGGAACCTACAGGAAATCAAACTGTACAGTAAATGCATCAAATCTCTCCCAAGTCTCGGTGGCAGGTGGCAGCGACCAGGGTTCCACATTTCGGGCAGCTAAAATCTAGGGTAAATCGAACCCGAACCTTAGGAAATCCTCAGAGGTGAACTAGAGGTGGCTCAGTTCAGGGAATTGAATTGGAGACTTATTAAACCTGCAGCTGTTGTTGATGAACATTTAAAACCCAGCACAAGTACCATGTAGTTTTACCCATACTCCAACACCCGTCTGCGTAGCTTGAAACTGAGCCCTATGCTTTGATACCATGTAAGATTTACAGATATTGATGAACATTTAAAACCCAGCACAAGATCCTATCACCAAAAAATCCCAAAAATGCAACAGTTTAAGTTCAAATTTGTTGAGAATCTGCCAAAGAATCTCAATGATCTTTTTTGGGATTGAAGTTCATAGAATTTTGAACTTCCGGATCAATCTATCACTGGGTTTTAAAACTATAATTGTAACCGAATAATGCCCTATATTGTTGCTGTTCCGTGCTTGTTGGTCAGTTATAATCAGTTTTATCCGTACTCTCACTAGCTAGTCTTTGGGCTGGAAGCCTGGATCCATCCCATATGTTTCAGGCTGATAAGCATATACTCATAATAGGGCTGGTAGTCCGAATTTGACGAACCTTATGATTTAGGTAATACCAAGTCTAAATGATAAATTAATTTCTAACAAAATGGATTAGGTTTGAAAATTAAATATATCGTAGAATATTTTAGATTCCATGTTTAATGGAGTCTTGAAGATAACCGAGGAGAATTGTTTTTTCTAAATGTAATTAACGTTGAAATAGTGGCATAAAACATGTTAAGATCATCTTAATAATTATGGAAAATAATGTAGAATTTTTTTTGACCATGGGAACAACAATTTTTTAAGGGTATATCCAACAGTTCACAAGTCGGATATACTATTCTAGGGGTAGCCTACCCTTCGACCCTGATGGCCTACCCTTCGACCCCTGTCACAATGAACCAATAAGCAACCCTATTCCCTACCCTTTAAGCAGGCCTGGAATTTAACGGCCCAGAAAATGTTTTTTTTCATTTTTAGTACCTATGTTAACTACTAAAACCTAACTAACTATCTTTGGCCAATGTTATCAGAGGAACACATAAATACTAGACTTCTCTATTTCTGTGTATATGTATTGTATTTATTTATATTTTGTGTTTAAATTAGTCTTCACTAATGTAGTTTGAAGGATCCTTCCGATTTTTCCAAAGAGAATCTAGAAAGTTTTCTCCTTTAAAATTTTATAAATTGCTTTCTGTAGTTGTTGCACATTTGGACTCAGTAAATTTTTACTCATATTTTTATATAATATAAAAAAATATTGCCCTGTCCAATGAGGATTTTCGAGAACTCGGTACTATCAGAAAACTCTTGTGGGCATCAACACAAATTATCGACTCCTACCTTTAGTATGTCAATTGATCTTCAGACTTCATCGAGAGTAAGTTTAAGAATATAAGTAGAGTTTTTATAGTTAAAAAATAAAAACAAATTTTAAATTTTACTAACCAATGTCTACTAATCTCCATTAATTTTTTTTAAATGCTTAGATGAATCCACTCTATGCAATTCAATTTTCATAAATTCCACCTTCTGGTATCAATTGCAACTTGCCTGCCTTGTCTTCACAGTTGTTGTCTGAGGCTATTTCCCGATGAAATCCAACAGCGAGTTCACCAATGTTCTGCATACATGATAAGCCTTACATGCATGAACTCAGTGACGGGAGAGACGCAACGTCTTTGCAAATTTTGGAGGACGCACTTGACAAAGAAATGAAAGAAGTTTATTTTAATATAATTCCTCTGTTATATAAGTAAGATTTATTTCCTTTACTGAAAAGTTCAGTATTGCAATTGCTGATTATTTATGTTTTAATTATCAGTTATTTATATTCTTTCAAAATTCAAAATAAACAACTATTTAAAAAAGAATATAAAAAAATAACTTGTAGCTCACTGATGAATGGATAACTGGTAGCAATGCAGCGATAACTTATAGTTGATGAATAATATTAAATATTATATGTTGACCATAAATAATATTAAATATTAATAATAAAAATATTATATGTCTACCTTAGATTAAAAAATGTGTCTTTTGGTTTGGATCAAATCAATAGCCCCTTGAGTGCAATACTTAATAAGAGGTTTGCACTTAGAGAGATTTGATCCCTCTCGGAGCTTGATAGAGCCTAGGATTTGGAGCTATGCTAGTAGGCGCTTTACAGCCCAGTATGAGGGAGATCTTGTAACATTTGTCCATATTATGATGACAAAAAATAATATTGCCCAAAATGGGAGATGTGTTGTAACATTTATTATTAACAAAATAATATTAAATATTATATGATCCCTCTTGACGCTTGATAGAGCCTAGGATTTGGATCTATGTTGGTTATTTCCTCTTCCATAGATGTTGTTCCTCCAATTAATGAATCATTGATGTAATTGGTCATATAAAATCTTGAGGTAAATGTACATGACAGCAAGGAGAAGTTGGCCATGTTGGGTTATTAGGCCTCCTAGCTTATTATTATAAATGGGAGAGGCACCTCCCTCATTTGGACAAGTAGAGCACTTAAGCAAGTTCGCTATAGAGAAGAAAATAGTCCATCTGAGAAGGAAGTTGTCTAGTCTTATTCTTTGGGTTTTACACTATACTTGGTTGAAGGTCTATATTGAGGGAGTTTTGTTGGGTTTTCTTCCCCACGATGGTTTCCCAGGATAAATCTGTGTTCTCTTTTTTATTTGTTGTGCTTGTTATTCTTTCAGTGATCCCTTTGTTTTGGCATTATAGCTTTTAAAATCTTAACATGGTATCAAAGCCAACCTAAAAGAAAACATTGTGCAGCAGTTTTCCCGTAGTTCAACAAGCTAAGGCTCACTATTCTGAACACCTCCTTTCGTAAATCAGTCGAAAAAGAACCACCATTCAACTCGCCCTAGAAGGGCACATCTCCTATCAAAACAGTTTTCAATTCTGTGGATTTTCATTTTTTGACCTATCACTACTGCCAGGAGAAACTAGGGCACCAGATTTTTCAAGGTTCTATCCACATATTCCAGAAAAAAAAAAAGATACAGTGTAGCTCACCTTGAGGAGGCACATCTTTTCCTCTAATCAGCTCTACAAGGGATCTTAGTTGGAAAATTAGGATTTTCCATTCAAACCCTAAGCAAATTCCAGAAGCAGTTCTCAAATTGGTGAGTTCTATCTCCTATATTTACATTTGAGGGTCTCATTAATTAAAGATGACAAACAGTACCAAGCTTGATAAAAAGCTTGAGGGAGAAGAGAACTTCAGAGCATGGAAGTATAGAGTCATGCTTATCCTTGAAAAACATGACTTAGAAGGCTATATCAAAGATGAGGTCAAGGAAACAAAGGGAGATGAGGAAAAAGTCAAGCACAAGAAGGATATGATCAAAGCCAAGAGGATCATAGCTGATTCTATAAAGGATCATTTGATCCCCCAGGTGTATTCAAAGAATACTCCAAAGGAAATGTTTGATGCACTAACCAGTTTGTTTGAAGGCAAGAACATCAACAGAAGAATGACCTTGAGAAACCAACTCAATGGTGTGAAAATATAGAAGACAGAAACTATGCAATCATTAATATAGAAGACAAACTATGCAATCATACTTCTCAAAAGTATCTCAGATCAAATAACAGTTAGAAGCCAATGGTGACATGGTGGAAGAAACAAAAGTGGTGATGACCACCATAAATGGTTTCTCGAGAAAAAGGGATTCCTTCATTAGAGGAATATGTGCTAGAAGAAAGTTAACCAAGTTCAACAAACGATGGGAAAAATGTGTACAAGAAGAAGGAAGGATAGCAAATAGAGAAGAGAAACTAAATGATAATGAAGATCAAGCTCTAACTATTCATGCAAAGAACGGAAGAAACAAAAGGAAGAGTCAAGGATCACCTTCCATAAGACCAAGACTTCAAAAGAGGTAAGAAACCTAGAAAGGATTACTCATCTTTTCAATGTTATTCATGTCATAAGATGGGACACATTGCTAGAAATTGTCCTCTTAAGATATACCATCCTAGGCTCTATCAAGCGCCGAGAGGGATCAAATCTTTGGAGGTGCAAACCTCTTCTTAAGTATTGCACTCAACTATCAAGACACATCTTTTTATTTAAGGTCCACATATAATATTTTTATTATTAATATTTAATAGTATTTATGGCCGACATATAATATTTTTTATTATTTTTTATTTTGTTTGGAAAGAACATTACAACATCTTTGGTTTTAAAACCATGTGCAAGGTCCTCCTAAAACCATGGGTTGTTTAGGAGGCCTTGCACATGGTCTTAAAACCATTTGCAACAACCTCTTAAACCATGGGTTCTTTAGGAGGCCTTGCACATGGTTTTAAAACCATTTGCAAGGCCTTCCTAACCATGTACAATAAAACCTTGGGTTGTTTAGAAGGCCTTGCACATGGTTTCAAAACCATGTGCACCACCAACATTTTTTTTGCCGATAATTCAATTTTTATTTTTTATTATTTTGTTAATTAAGAACATTACAACATCTCCCCCATATTGTGTTGTTTTTCTAACCGGCACTTTTTTTGGCCAATAATTTTTTTATTTTTTATTGTTTTGTAAGGTAGGAACATTACAACATCTCCCCCATATTAGTTTGTTTTTGTGGCCGACATTTATTTTGGAGGATAATTTAAAATTTTATTTTTTATGGCCGACATTTATGTAACGTTACAAGATCTCCCCCATACTAGGCTGTAGAGCGCCTCTCATGCAATCAGTTCAAGAAGAAGAAACGAAAGTACCATGCTCATGCAGCTGAAGAAAATGAATCAGATAAGGAGAGGGTTAGAGAAAATGAAGACTCTAGTGAAGAGTATGTCCTAATTTCAGCTCTCACAGGATCAGTCTCTCATGGAAGTGACACTTGGATTATAGACTGTGGTGCTTCCAAACATATGACAGGTCACAAAGATTCACTCTCATGTCTTACCCAAAAAGATTATTCACACAAGGTACAACTTGGAGATTATTATCAGTACCCCATCAAAGGAATGGGAGAAACCTCTTACAAATTAAAATCCGGAAAGTCCATGAAGATGAAATAAGTCTTATATGTTCTAGGTTTGAAGAAGAATCTTCTTTCTATTTCAGCTCTAGATAAGAAAGGTTTTAGAGTTGCCTTTCTAGATGGTGAAGTTCTTATGTGGCCGAAAGACATTAGATGATGTTATCGTAATTGGTGTTGAAGAAGGAGGGCTCTACAAATTGAAGGGGCACATATATTCAGCCAGTACCATCAGCCCATGTGAACTTTGGCATAGAAGAGTTGCTCATGTGAACTACAAAGCATTACCAATTGTGGGCAAGGTAGTGACAGGTCTACCAGAGATCCAAATCAATCATGAAGGAGTATGTAAAGGATGTGCTAAAGGAAAGAACACCAAGAACCCATTCCCAAGCAGTAACTGCAAAGAAAAAGGGATCTTGGATATTGTCCACTCAAATGTGTGCGGACCAATGTCAGCTACTTCCTTGAGCGAGTACGTGTACTATGTCTTTTTTATTAATGACTACTCTCGTAAGAATTTGATTTATTTCTTGAAAGGCAAAGATGAAGTATTTGAAAAATTCAAGGAATTTAAGGCTCTTGTGGAAAATCTATCCGAAAAGAAGATCAAGACCTTAAGATCAGACAATGGAGGAGAATTCACTTCAAATGAATTCAAGGACTTCTGTAAGGAAGCCGGGATTAAGAGGGAGCTTACCACACCCTATAATCCCCAACATAATGGAGTGGCAAAAAGAAAGAATAGATCCATCATGGAAGCAGTCATAGCAATGATAGATGATCAAGATCTACCTATGCATTTATGGGCCAAAGCACCAAGAACCGCAGTCTATGTACAGAATAGAATATCTCATAGTGCTCTTGGAAACAAAACCCCAGAAGAGATGTTCACTGGTGAAAATCCCAAAGTAAGCCACCTAAAGATATTCGGTTGTCTTGTGTACTTACATGTTCCAAAGGAGAAAAGATCAAAATTGGACTCTTCAGGAAAGATAGGAATATTTGTTAGATATAGTGACCAATCAAAAGCTTATAGAATCTACATTCCAGGTTTTTGTCAGATCGAGATCAACAAAGATGTTGCATTTGATGAAGACACAACCTTCACCAAATCCAAAAAGATCTATGCAGATGAATATCATGAAGAGGAGGAGGAGGCTCCTAGAACCATAGAAGTTACCAGACCAACAGTTAGAGACATTGAAGATCATATACCAGAATATCATGACATGGCATAACCCCAAGAACCCATGGAAACACCCCAGGAGACGATTTCAACAAAAAGAAGACCATCTTGGGCTCGTGATATAATCAAAGAAGTAGAAAGATATGGTGCACCGAAAGGAAGTAAGAGACAAAGAATCTACTCTAACTATGTGGCATTAATGTGCAACCTTGTCGATGAAGAACCCACATGTTTTGAAGAAGCTTCAAAGAAGAAGGAATGGATGAAAGCCATGATCGAAGAATACCAATCTATAATAAAGAATGATGTTTGAGAAAGGAGAATGTTGAGCATTATCAATTCATTTTGTTATCATGGATGAAAGAATAAAGGGTTTCGAGAAAACAAAAGAATCCATGGGGGTCCTTAGCTTCAAATGGGAAGATGCTAATATTAAAATTTATTCTTTGAAGCATTATCTCACTAAATCTAAAAGGGATCTGAATTTAATAGACTCTAACAACTAACAAGATTCCCCTACAGAGTTGATATCATTCTTGAAGAAAAAAATTGTGCAAATAAATAAAAACTTGACACATTACAGAACCAAGGGCATATATAATGACATGAAGGGGTTATCTACCAAAGAGCTAGTTGATAAAAGAAAAGATAAACCTAAAGAGTAGGGTGAAAAGATCACCAAATCAAACAAGAAGGTACATGAGTAGAGGAAGGATATCGCTTCACAGGAGGAAGAAATGAACACATGGAAGGCTAGACATGAGGAGGCACTCAAATAATCTAGAATGGTTAACGAAATAATAGTGGCTAAAATGACTATTTGGACTGGGTGGCCAACAATTTTCTAACAATAAGAGACCACCTCAAGTTTTATTTCGAACTCAATATCCTTTATAAAGAAGTGGGAACGTACTTAACAACTAATGATCCAGGTATTTAATCTAGTTACAAGGATTCCAAAATAGAGAAAGAAGTGATAAAATACGTGATCACTATGGAGATAAATTGCTAGGAATGAGAAGTAGAACATTAATATATATCGATATAGAAACCAACATCAATAATTTCAACATTTTGAAAATGATTAAAAATAAGGTGACAGAGTTAGAGAATTGTTCCATCCATTCTTTATAGCCTTGAATATAATGATAAATAACGGTATCCCTATTTGCAGTATTGAAAAGTTCAAAGCAAGATTTGTCGCACTAGGATTTTCACAAAAGAAGGAATTGATTATAAAGAAACCTTTGCACCAGTAGCAAGATATACTTCTATCATGACTATCATTGCCTTGACAGCCAAGATGAAATGGAAGCTACATCAAATGGACGTAAAAACAACCTTCCTAAATGGTATCATAGAAGAAGTATATATTGAACAACCACCAGGATTTGAAACTCACAACAAGGAGACACATGTATGCAGATTAAAGAAAGCTCTATATGGGTTAAAACAAACACCCAGAGCATGGCATGGAAGAATTGACGGATTCCTTATGAACTTGGGCTTTACCAAAAGTTAAGTTGATTCCAACCTTTACTATAAGGTTGTAAATGATGGAATCATGATATTACTATGAAAATGATCTATCTTTGACAGGAGAAGAGAAGCTCATCAATGAGTGTAAGAAGAAACTTGCGGTAGAATTTGAGATGAAAGACCTTGGCACGATGCATTATTTCCTAGGTCTTGAAGTATGGCAGTTTCCAGACGAGATTTTCCTAAAGCAATGAAAATATACAGATGAGATCCTGAAGAGACTTGGGATGTTGGATTGCAAGGCAATGAACACTCCAATGGTGACAAACCTGAAGCTCTTGAATGATGACTCTTTAGAAAGAGTAGATGTCACATTATACAAACAGATTATTGGCTCACTGATGTATTTGACAAATACAAGACCAGATATATGTTTTGCTACAAACACCTTGAGTCAGTATATGGTGGAGCCACGACATGTTCATCTAGTTGCAGCAAAACATGTGATGAAGTACCTAAAGGGTACATTGGATTGTGGCCTCAGATATGCAGCCAACATGGAGTTCAAATTGTATGGCTATACTGATTCAGATTGGGCAGGAAGTGTTGAATACAAAAAGAGCACTTCAGGATGTTGTTTCAGTTTGGGATCGGGTGTGATCTCATGGCTTAGTAGAAAGAAAACCAGTGTTTCCCTCAGTACAACCAAGGTTGAGTACATTGCAGCATGTTCAACCTGTAGCGAAGTAGTATGGCTTCGCAAGCTATTGGCAAGATTGTTTGATGCCAAGATGGATGCAACTGATATTTATTGTGACAACCAGAGTTGCATCAAGGTAATAGAGAACCTGGTGTTTGATGATAAGTCAAAGCATATAGAGATAAAGTATCACTACATCTAGGATATGGTGCAAAGAGGAGTCATGAAGCCCCAATATGTTCCTACAGAGGAACAAGTTGTTGATGTGCTGACTAAGCCTTTGTCTCATGTAAAGTTTGAGCACTTTCAAGACAAGCTTGGTGTAGTCCGAAAGCACCTCCCTAGAAAGAGGGAGTGATGATAAGATTATTATTGAGAATGAGATGGCAGTGGTATGCCAATACAGAGAAGGCCAGTTGATTTTATCAGTATGCCTACATGTATTGATGAGGTATGACATTTCTTTGCGGACGAGTGTATCCTAGCATTCACTTGCTGAGGATGATCCTGCGGACAAGAACACTCTCTAGTTGAGAGTGGTCCTAGCACTTTCCAATTGAGGATGGTCCTATGGACGATAGTACTCTCATATGGAGAGTTGTCCTGCATTCATTTGCGAACAACAATATCCTAGTTGAGGATGGTCTTGCAGACAAGAACACTCTCTTGTTGAGAGTGGTCCTAGCACTTGTCAGATGAGGATGGTCCTACGGACGATATTACTCTCATATGGAGACTAGTCCTGCATTCATTTGTGGGCGAGATCCTGCATTCATTTGCAGATGATAGTATCCTAGTTGAGAATGGTCCTATGGACAAGAACACTCTCTTGTTGAGATTGGTCCTAGCACTTGCAGGCTGAGGATGGTCCTATAGACGATAGTACTCTCATATGGAGAGTGATCCTGCATTCCGGACAACAGTATCCTAATTGAGGATGGTCGTGCAGACAAGAACACTCTCTTGTTGAGAGTGGTCCTAGCACTTGTCGACTGAGGATGGCCCTGCAGACAATAGTACTCTCATATGGAGAGTGGTCCTGCATTCACTTGTGGACGAGTTCCTGCATTCAATTGCAAATGATGATGTTCCAGCATTGTTTATGATGTGGTTGATTTAACTCAGTATTTGTATACTGATGATATTGCAAGTGATGCTCGAGATAATGTTTGAGATGATGATGCTCGAGAGGATGCCAGAGATGATGCCAAAGATGATGATGCTCGAGATGATGCCAGAGATGTATGTGATGATGATGTTCGACAGATGATGACAATGTTGATGTAGTTGTGAAAACTTCCAATGACATATAGATTCACTAGTCAGTTGTACAGATGTATTGTTGTGTTATAGAATACAGTCCTCGTTAAGAGGGAGTGTTCAAGAAATGTAACTACGAAAGATATTCTATTTTGTATTATTATTATAATTTCCCCTTTCGAAGATGTTGTTCCTCCGATTAGGGATATCATTGATGTAATTGGTCATGTAAAGTCTTGAGGTAAAACTTCAGTTCTAAGTCGGGCCAGTAGTACCCACAAAAGTATTATTAAAATGTAATTTTCAGTCTTCCAAGGAAAGTCGGTCCTAGATGCAAGGAGTAGTCGTCCCTGTTGGGTTATTAGGCCTCTCAGCTGATTAGTATTAATAGGAGAGGAGCCTCCCTCATTTGGACAAGTAGAGCACTCAAGCAAGTTTGCTATAGAGAGGAGAAATAGTCCATCTAAGGAGGGGGAAGTTGTCTAGTCTTATTCTTTGGGTCTTACACTGTACTTGGTTGAAGTCTATATTAACAAAGTTTTGTTGGGTTTTCTTCCCCACGAGGGTTTCCCAGGATAAATCTTTGTGTTCTCTTTTTGATCTATTGTGCTTGTTATTCATTCAGTGATCCCTTTGTTTAGGCATAACAACTTTTAAAATCTTAACAAAACCTAATGACAAAGTTCATCCAAACTTCATCGAAAAATTCGAACCCAAATCAAACTTAATGCTTGTCGAACCTAAATTCGAACTCGGACTTTGTCACATAGAGTCTCAAGTAACAAATGTAGTATTCCAATGGAACAAGTAACTAGTTCTTTTTGCAAAACAATCTACACCATATGCAAGCTTGAAACCCCAAAATACTTGCTACTCATACACAAGAAACTTCCCAAAAATCTCCAAGAATGCCTTTGTGCTTAATATTCAACATCAGCTCTTTTAAATATGCCAATCAACAACAAAAATAGCCAAGGAGAGAAGCCCCTTATATAAAGTTTTGGGCTCAACAACCCTCCAATAGAATAATGATATCCTTGGTTAAAACCCTATATCTAAATTAGGTGAAGGGTTTAGTGTAGGAGATATTCTTTAGAAGATGGAGGATATACATGGGATTGGGATTACTTTAGGAATTCGCAATGCCCCTTCAGTCGATACTAGCCCTGTCTTAAGAGTTTTATAACTGGATAAAGCATTGTATGAGGAGCTTAAGTCCCATTTACCGATACAATCAAAGAAACATATGAATTAGCATAAAAAACCATTATCCACTAACTAAAGAAGGTGGATGAGATCTACAATACATAAAACATAAGGTGGTTATGCCATCTATACAAGTCTCAAGAGACAATACTCCATGAATGTGGGATGCCTCCATCAAAGTGGGAGAAAGACCAAGTCTAAGATACAATGTGTAGCTCCCAAAGTGTTTGACCAAGCAAATGATCTTCTATTTCTTCATAAGTGCACCCTTCAAGGAGGGAGAACAAGTGCACCCTTGAAAATTATGCAAAGAAACTCATCATGTGGCATGTGTGGTCAAAATGCGGTGTAGTTTTTTAAAATGACAATTTTGAAATTGTCGACTTCCTTAATATTTATCGAATTTTCTATTATAACCACTTTTTCGAAATCCCATGGCTACTTTGCATCTAATGGCATTGAATTGGCAAAATCATGGACACTCTGTCAAAAGATAATTGCTCTCAAAGTTAGAACTGAACAAAATAATTGACATTAATATGTAAACTTCCATTCACACATTCTGTCAAACACTTGAATTCCTAGGGTTTTCTTATTAAAATTTACTCATAAATTTAAAATAAAAACCACCACTTCAAGATCTTCTCAAACACTGAAGTATCAATCAAACACATGAGACACAGATATTTTTGGTCAAAAGACTAAGCAAACCCCCAGCTCCGAGGAAAACCCTAGAAGAAGAAAAAATTATTAAGAAGAGTACTCAAAAATTATTCATCAACACAAGAATTGATTTCTTCAACACTCACTGACAGAATTACACTAAACTCGAGCAGCAAACAAAATACCTCGAATTTCATGCCAAATAACAATTGTACAACCCCCACATGTGTTGTACGACCTGTACCTTGCTGCTATACATTTTTGCCTCGAAATGTTTTCCCACACTTGCATACAATTAATGTTGTACAGTTGGTATAGACTACAATAAATGCACTGTCACTTTTCTTGGGATTTGTGCCCACATGTGTGGCTGCATTTAATGCACAAGTATTGTTGAATGGTTTGCAAGATGCCTTGGGAGATATGTTTTTGCTCCTCTCCTTGGGAATCGTGCCACTGCTACTAAGGTATCTCTTCTCTCTCTTCACTTCTCTTCTTCCTCTCTCTTCATTAATGGTGTGTCTCATTTGTCCTCTCTCTCTCTTTGTTTTATACTTTAAATTTTGTGACTACTTATCTTAACCACCTAATCTAGGGTTGAGATTCATTTACAAAATCAAGGGCCATCATTTAATGCACTCACTTTTAATAATTAATTCACTTTAATTATTAAATACTCACTTAAGTGAGACCCATTCTATAAAACACAAAACATTACTTTATTTATATAACATTCACTTATTACATAAATATGCAAAGGACAAAATCTAAGTCCTTTTCATCACACCCACACCAAAAATATGAGTGAGGACCTTCAAAGTTGACATTTTTCAACTCTTCCTCCTAACGAGGAAGGTCCACAACACCATCTCCATCTCTGACTCCTGAAACAACTCCCTCCTACTCTGGAATCTCTCTCGGATACAAGTGCTCAACACCATACTGGAACGTTGAAGCCTAACACTCAACCTGAGCCTCATCCACCTACTCATCAACACCATCACTAGACTGGCTGAGTCTCCTACCAATGCTTTGGAGAGAATCACTTTCTTCATCAGAAACATGCACATCAAATGCAATTCTCGCCTCATCCTCTAACAGCCACCCACCTGCTCCTAGACGTATGTTATCAACTATTTTGTACCATAGTTGAACCTCCTGTTGAGCCGCCATTTGATGAACATGGTCAATGTTCATATCTAGTGCAGCAGAAGTTCAGAATGTTTTGGCTAGTCATTTTTATTTTTATGCTGAAATGACCATGCCCCATGGGGTTTTTGTAATAAAGTGTGCTAGTAGGGGTTTTGAGTGGCTCGGTCGTCTAAGAAGTAGATTTCAACTAAGGTATTCCAAGGATTTTTTCACCTTGTCGATTATGCTTTGCCTATAGTCAAATATAATCGATGAGATTTTCTCCCGCTACCTCCAAAGCTAGAATGCTCGATTTTGAAATTTGGGCCTTGGGGGGTTATTAGAGTCCAACTAGTAAGTATGAAACTACTAGACACTATTGGTATGTTTTATAGTCATTTCCTAAACCACGGGAATGCTTTAAAAATTTGTCAAAAAAATATTTTACTAACGGCGTTGAGTTTTTTTAATTTTTATTTTTTGACTATAAAGAATTAATTAAACCATTTTGACCATGGTTTAATTGAAAATTTTCAATTTGTAATAATTAAGTGGTCCAGGGGGTGTTTTTGGCAAATAAACACTTATTTTCAAAGCCAAAACACTCATTTAACCCCTAGACACACTTGTCCTAAGTTTCAGACTAATATTTGGCCTTGGAATTAATATTTTCTCAAAAAACCCAAAAATGAGAAATATTAATTAAAATAATAAATTGGAGATGATAAAAAAATCTCCAAAAAGGCCAAATTGAATAAAATAAAGAGCTAATTAGCTCGGCAAAAAGCATCTGGGATGATTCCAATCAAGTCTAGACTAATTTGAGTCAGTACCGAAGTGCTATAGTGAACTTCACCTTGGGATTTGTGCCCCTCTCCATGCATGGACGTTTTTCCTTTTTTGGCACATTTTTATTGGATTAGTGATAAAACTCCTAACTAATAATGAGGGAAGGATGAGGCCACCTCACACCCCCCATTACTCCAACACTCAGTTACAACTCAATTGCAGCTCAGTTCAACTTCAAATCATCAGTGCCGAGCTCAGTCAGTCAGCAGTTTCACGCCGGTGTTACTCTTAGTCCAGATTTAGGGTTTTAAGCCATATCTTTCTTTTCTTTTTGTATAAATAAGAGTCCCTTCTTCCCATTTGCATATGGAGAAATTGCAAGAGAACTTTGCCAAGATTGTAACCGAGATTTGATAATGGAATAGAGTGACTTTGGAGGTCTGTGTAGGTTATTTGCATGTGGTTTTCACCTTACGAGGTGATATTGTTTATCAACCTTCTCTGTACTTTAATGAATGTTTAATCAATGTTAGCTCATGAAGGCTATTAATCTAGCACGGTAGGGTAGTCATTTAAAGTTTTAATTTGATTAGCTATGCGATTTTCATTTTATATTTGAAGTGGGAAGGAAGTAGTCAGTTATACCAGTGCCTTTTATTATCTATTTTGATTATTACATCCTAGCATTTGATCAGTTTATTTGTATTGAGTTGTGTTGGTTTCAAGAATCGCCAAGAGAGGAGGGGTTGAAGTTCAACGGGTTTCTCATCAAGGGTTTTTTTTAACTTCATACTTTCACCATGCAGGTTCTTCAAAGCATTTAAATCCGGCATCAAAAAACATACAGCTAAAAGGGGCTCTTCCTTACCTCTATTAATCAAACTTTAAAAAACCTTTTCCTTTGGTTGTAAGATCCCCGCATCCTTCTTCTTCTCTTCCTTTGCCCTCTTATCCATCTCTTCTTTCCCCTTTTTTGGTTTGCTTCTTTTGCCTTCACTTTTTTGTCTTTTTACTCCTGTTTTTACCTCTTTGTTTTACTTGTTTTTACCAGTGC
>LPNX010636590.1:450376-476274 GCA_001517045.1 Pseudotsuga menziesii | reverse complement strand
ATCGATGTTTGTTTCTTTTTATTTGTTTCTATTTCGTTTTAAAATGACCATTTAGTGTAAAAGCCTAAAATTTAAGATGAACCATTTCTTTTTTAAGTAACAAATTTAAAAAATCGAGGGTAGTCGAGGTCTGTCGAAGCCCCCCATTTTCAGGAGGGGGCGTGTGGGAGCCCCCCCATCCGAGAAACTCCTAGACCTGCGTTTCCCCAAGTTTCGCAAAAAGGGGGGCGCTGGGAAACGTTTCCCATGGAGCCCCCGAGCCCCCGAGGCGTGGGAAGCGTAGGGGGCAAGCCCCCGACCCTGGGAGGCGCGTCCCCGTGGAACGCTGGAACTTTTTACCCTGCTTTTCCTTCCTTTTTTGCTCTCTTTTTCTCCACTCTTCACTGCCCTCTTTCTCCTTTTTATTTGCATCCATAGATGCCTTTTATTGGCTGTCCTATTTACCAAAATTTTGCAACCAACTTTCCTCTTAGTTGGCTGCCCTCTTTCACACCTATTTTCAGCTCTTTTGGGCACTTTTCCAACTCCTTTTTTGTCATTTTTTAAGCCTCTTTTTCTCTCTGATTTTCAACCATATTTCTTCCTACTTGGCTGCCTTGTTTTTGCTTTTTGTTATAGCCATCTAACTCTTTTGTTGGATTCCCTGTTTTTCCATCTTTTCAACTTTCCATTTTACTCTTTTCGTTGCATGTTTTTTCCCTAGTTTTGCTTCAAAAAACACTAAATTTTTGCATTAAAAAAGAGTTATTTTTTGCACTTAGATTAGTTTCTTTTTTCCTAACAAATAATGGGTGGTTGAGTACTCATTGGTTTTGTGCAGACATCGAAGAGGAAGAGTGAACCAAGAAGGAATTGAGTATTGAAGAAATTGTAAAACCAAGAAAAGCTTGCATCCTTGTAAAAGCCATTAAGGATTCTTTCCTTAGTTTTTATTTCTTGCTTTCTTTTCAAGGGTTAAAATCTCTCTGATTGTAATTATTAATAAAGAGGACTAGTGGGGTTAAGCCTCACACACGTTTTTCTACTTTCCCTATTTGGGGGAAGGGTGTCTTGTCTTTTCATTGCTTAGTTTAGATCTCTTTTAGACTTGGTTTTATTTCCTACTAATTGCTAGATTCAATTTCATTACATGCATGCCATTTACTTCATCATGTTTCTTGCTCTTTGATTAATTATCTTAAAAAAAAACCTAAAGACTCTTGAACCTGTCATAAGACAAGTCAAGAGCCCTCTCTATCGGAGAGCACTTGCATTGCATTCGCATCATAGACTTGATAAGACTCTTGAATCTCACCATAAGGTGGATCAAGAGCACTCTCTGTCGGAGAGCTTGGTTTGTTAATAAAATTTACAACTCATCATCCCCTCAAATTGGAATTTACCATTTTACAGTGTGTATGCTCTACCCGTTCGGGATACCCAGAAGCACTGTAGCTATTTAATTCCAATTTCACACTTAATAAAATTTACCACCTCGCATTGAGCGCAATATTCTAAGTCGACAAATCTTTACTGTGGACGCTGGGTAGCTCTCCTTGTCTGTCAATGGTTGGAAAGTTTTCGAATGCCTCGCTGCAAACCGGATTGTCCAACATGTCTTCAAACAAGGCCATTTAGAATATTTTCGGTAATTCTCCTCGCCTAATTAACAAGATCATTCATAAAACGTACACTAAAATTTGACCAAGTACATTTGCAAAACGATCTCACAAACATCAAAGACTTTATTTTCAGCATCCTGGCTCCATTTTAGGCACTGGTCTGCTTATTCTTGCATCATCTTGTTTGAGCCATTTGTTTAAGTTATTTTATGTGTGGATGCCTAAATATCTGTCTTACCATTCATCTCGTGTTTTGCAAATAGCAACGTGGATTGCGTAATCGGTCTTTTTTGTGTATATCAAAACTCCTAAACAACGCTAATTCTCACTATTCATCTAAGAACACTTTAGAACAAAAAGCCTTAGACAACCTTTTTAGGGACTTCCCCCCTTGGATTCGTTAGGAATTAGCCTAAACAGAGGAGCTGGGATCAAGTGACAGTACCTGGCTCTTTGCTTGCTCCCAAGGCCACACCTTTTCCTCTTAGGGAAACAGCAGCTCAAAAGATTTCTGCTGACAGTGTGCATTCGACGGACAACAACGTACAATGTGCCCTCTCAAAACACAAAGCTTGTCCCTGCGATCTCCTAACAGAATGGTAGTACCAACTAGTTCATCTCTCTAATACAGGAAAACATCGCCAAACCTCACTATCATCCCATAACCTTCATCCTCAAAGGATGATACTAAGAGTTTACTAACTCTCATCCCAGGTACAAAGAGCACTCTGTGTATCTCCAAGACCTCTCCAAGGGTCTAGTTGGAACCTGATTGTTCCAACCCCTTGTATATATGTCTGAATATAGTGTCTTGGTCCCAACTCTGTGACAATCTAAAAGATATCATAGATTCCAATCATGTTTATGGTTTCTCCACTGTCAACAACCCAGACATTCTCAAAAACAGAGCTCCCTATACTAGAATCAATAGAGACAAGAGAACCCTTGTTCAAACTTCGCTACATAGTCTTCTACTGCTGCAGACTATGCCATGTCTCTCTCTGTCTTCCCTTTCTTCTTCTTGGGACACTTAGAGGCATAATGTCTCATCTGACGACACTGATAACATCTGACCTGACAAATGTCTTTCTTCTTTTTGTTAGCTTTTGTTGCAAGTGCCACGTTCTACTCCACTTCTTCACTGACCTGACTACCTCGAGACCCCTCTCAAATCTCTTCCTAAGTAAAGTCATCCCACAGTCTGGACCAATTGGGAAGCCTTTCTATACCTACAATGCACTTCACAAATACGTCCCACTTCTTGGTGAAACCCTTCAGGGCTATCCTCACCAATTCTGAGTCGGGGACAATATCTCCCACAAGTGCCAACTCATCCTTGACTTGCGCTACATGAGTTAAGTAGGAGGCCATACCCTAATCCTTGTTCATCTTGACATTGTGTAGCTTCTCCTTCAGTGCCATCTTGCGGTTCTCATTCTTGGCTTCAAATAACTAGTTTAGTGTACCCACATGTCTTTAGCAATTTTCTTCTCTGCTAAATGTGGAATGAGATGGTCTTTCACTCCATCTAGGATCACTCTCTGGGCTCTGGCCTCTTCAAACTCTTCTAGTTCATCCTTGTCTGTAGGCTTCGTCATCTTGGTGTTAGGCTGTTAGCAAAACTCCATATTTTCTATTATTTTAATACGGCAGTAATCCTTACTTTCCATGGGAGGTAGTTGGATACACCATCCAATCTATCATCATACCGTATACTCATCATTGGAAATTACTTACAAAAGATATTAACTAAAAACAACACAACTTCTTTTAACTGTGAATCACAATCTTGAACCCTACTTCAGTACAACTCCGATACCATGAAGAAAATAACTTCCATTAATATGAAAACTTCCATTCACACATTATGTCAAACACTTGAATATCAACAGTTTTTTATTAAAATATACTGATCAATTTAAAATAAAAACCACCACTTCAATATCTTCTCAAACATTGAAGTATCAATCAAACACATGAGACACATATATTTTTGGTCAA
Organism: Pseudotsuga menziesii; assembly: GCA_001517045.1. Classification (NCBI taxonomy): domain Eukaryota; kingdom Viridiplantae; phylum Streptophyta; class Pinopsida; order Pinales; family Pinaceae; genus Pseudotsuga; species Pseudotsuga menziesii. Next base: position 472,672 of record LPNX010636590.1, on the reverse strand, counting down.
AAGACCGGGCAAAACCCCAACTCTGGGGAAAAACCTTAGAAGAAGAAAATTATATTAAGAAGAATACTCAAAAAAAATTCATCAACACAAGAATTAATTTCTTCAACCCTCATTGACAAAATTACACCAAACTGGAGCAGCAAACAAAATACCTCGATTGTCATGCCAAATACCAGTTGTATAGCCCCCACATGTGTTGTACGGCATGTACCTTTCTGTTGTACTTTTTTGCCTTGAAATTCATGCCCACACGTGCTTGCAATTAATGTTGTACGACTGGTACAGACTGCAATAAATGCACTGTCACTTTTATTGGGATTTGTGCCCACACATGTGGCTGCATTTAATGCACAAGTACTGATGTACGGTCTGCAGGACACCTTGGGAAATGTGTTGCTGCTCCTCTCCTTGGGAATCGTTCCACTGCTGCTAGGGTATATCTTCTCTCTCTTCACTTTTCTTCTTCCTCTCTCTTCGTTAATGGTGTGTCTCATTTGTCTTCTCTCTTTTTGTTTTATACTTTAAATTATTTAACTACTTATCTTAACCACCTAATCTAGGGTTGAAATTCATTTACAAAATCAAGGGTCATCATTTAATGCACTCAATTTTAATAATTAATTCACTTTAATTATTAGCTACTCACTTAAGTGAGACCCATTCTATAAAGTACAAAACATTACTTTATTTATATAACATTCACTTATTACATAAATATACAAAGGAAAAAGTCTAAGTCCTCCTCATCACACCCACACCAAAAATATGAGTGAGGACCTTCAAGGTTAACATTTTTCAACAAGGACGTTCCTCAAAAAGTGAGTTTTAAACATTAGGTATTTTGTTTAAATAGTGTGATAACTTCTATTTCTTTGTTGACTTTAATTAATGACACTAAAACCTTAGAAAATCCAAAGTTAGACACTTTAATTAATCCATTACTTAAAAAGTACAATTATTAACACTTCAAAACTTAGGGAGAACCTAAGGTGATGGGTTACCATTCCATAAGATACTTAAATGTTAATTAATTGCCTTATTACCTTTAGCCAAGTACCATTTTAGTCATCAATTAGAGGGAGTGCATCATCTTATAAGCATTGTTTTACTTATTAGACACATGATACTTCACCAGTAATCACCCTAAAAACATATCACACCATACCTCCTATCCAACCACCATGGCTACTAATCGACCATGAAAAAACACCATCTCTGAGTCGAGAACACAAGTGTACCCTCTCAACCACCCAAATCAAAATGTGTACAAAAGGGATGTCACTCCATATGAGGATATGCCTTGTGATTTTGTGTGCCATCAACATGGAAAATGACACCCAAAGTGCTAGGGAACTCATCACCTAGGCCAAAATGTGGTATGCATACATAGATCCATGCTTATGGATAAAGGGTTAGTGTGCTCTCGGTGTATAACATCTATAATAACATAGGTGAAAAAACCTAGGGGACTCTAAGTCATGTGTCCCAATAGACCTATCCCAAGACCCCCATACACCCACCTAGATCATAAACAATCTATATAAGAATGGTTAGAATGAGCCATAAGGGCAAGACTAGCCTTGAAATAGAACTTGGAAGGACTTTCCATGTCAAACCACAAGGGTCTAGAGAACCACCTAAGTAAAAAAAATACTTTATATAGTTCAACAAGCATGGTCTAGTGGAAGATAAAATTGATACAACATCATCACATTTTGTTCATCATACAACCAAACACCCCTCTTAAACCATAAAGGTGCAACTGATCATGGATCACCAAGCTCAGACATCTGCTCAAAAAAGGACATGTAACATGATCAACTCCGATGGTGTGACAATTGCACAAATGGATTACCCTGATGCAATCTGAGCGGTAACAGCTCCCTCTTTATATGAGCTAGCAACAGATGCACTTGAATACTTATTAGAAGCCACAAACATGCAGAGGAGAATTTAACGAATTTGAATTCCTAGGGACAAGGAAGTTATTAATACTCACGTTGCAGATGATTCTATTTTATCTATATGCCTAGAACCACAATCAGTAGAAGAGACTTCAAATTGTTTGGAGACATTTTGTACAGCTTCTGGCACCATTATCAATAATCACAGATCTAAATGTCAGCGTATTGAAGCAGAGAATTCTCAAGACTGTATATCTCAAATCAGGAAGAGGTTGAGGATGGGAGAGATTGTGAGGTGTCGAGGCATACCATTTGGGGATGGATTCTCTCCTTCTGCCATGTGGGAGTGGTTCTTAGATAAATTGCAGGCAAGGCTTCAGTATTGATACTATAGAGACTTACCATTTGCTAGCAAACTTATGATAATCTCCAAGATTCTACAAGTTGGTCATGTTTTCTTTTGTTGGTTTCTAACTAAATCCCCATTCCTGAAGTTAGATAAGATCTTGAGGCAATTTTATCGGATAAGTATGTAGGTGAGTGGCATCTATCTATCCTAGACATGCTACAATGGCTTGGATTTATGTTGCAATTCACTAGTATGATCTGCACTCTTTTCATGGAAGCCTCAGCATTTGTTGCAGTCAATTGAACATTGTCTAATTGCATTTTTCTCCATGGATCCATTCAGTGGGGGAGCCCCTTGGATTCCTCTTTATATGAGCCACCAACAGATGCACTTGGATAGTTGCTAGAAGCCACAAACCTCCAGGGGAGAACTTAAGGAATTCAGATTTTTAGGGATAAGGAGGTTATTAATATTTGCTTTGCAGATGATTATATTTTATCTATATGCCTGGAACCACAATCAGTGGAAGAGACTTTGAATTCGTTGTTGGAGATATTCTGTACAGCTTCTGGCACCATTATCAATAATCATGGATCTAAATTTTGGCTTATTGGAGCACAGAATACCCAAGACTGGATATCGCAAGATTGGAAGAGGCTGAGAAGAGGATAGATTGTGAGATGTCTAGGCATACTTTTTGGGGATGGATTATCCCCTTTTTCCATGTGGGAGTGGTGTTTGGATAAATTGCAATGGAAGTTTCAACATTGGTACTTTAGAGACTTACATTTGCTAGCAAACTTGCATCATCTCCAAGATTATACAAGTTGATCATGCTTTCTTTTCTCTTACTGGTTTCTAACTAAATTTCAATTCCTCAAGTTGGATAAGATCTTGAGACAATTTTTATGGGCTAAAGATGTAGGCGAGTGGGGTCTACCTATGGTTCCTTGTTCTGTATGCACTATGCCAAAACAGGATGGTGGCCTTGGGTTCATTAACATGTATACATGGGAATATTCTTGCAACCAAGTGGAAGGTCCAGTGTCTTAAAGGGGATGCACCCTGGTAAACCCTTCTCATACACAGGATCCTTCATAGCAGCCATATCAAGAAAATTAGAGGTCAGTTTTCTTTATGTGTTGTTTAATAGCTCTCTTGGAACCATTCTGCGAGTAGGATGGGATGAGACATTCCTTCCCGCCCTATTTGGCCCTCGAAGACTCAAGGACCATCAATTCAAAGTTCAAACATCCCTCGCTTTCAAGCCAAAATATTGAGCAAGAAGGGCATTTTGTCATGGAGTGATCTTTGGGACCTATAGAAGGTATTGGGCACATTGAAGGTTCATTGCTTGGTCCAAGGGTCTTTTGACCTCTGACAGATTTAGAATTAGAGAGCTTCATTCACTCATTCAAATTGAGGAGCTACCTAAAATGAATGGTTCTTTTAGTGGACCAGTTTGGAGAGACTGGCTATGGGCCTATCAGAAAACAATCTTCAATTATAATAGCAGACAACTCTATTCTCTTATGTATAGAAAGATCCAACTTGCTCCCATTTAAACAAAAGATGGGGCAACTCAAACAGTGACTTTCAGTGCATTACTAGGTTAATCAATGTGCAGTCTTACAGCCTACAGGACATCCTACAGACTCAAGGTCTTTGTACAGTTAGTCTTGTATCAAGGATTTCCCACCAAAGTCAGACTTTCCAGAAGTGGATTAACAGATGACAAGTGCCCTCACTGTGAAAAGGTTGAGACAATGAAACATATTTTCTGGGAGTGTCCTTTTGAGTCTTGACAGATAATACTGGAAAACCGTGCAGATGAAGCCCACTGCCTTCCTTCAAGGAAACATCCATTGGCATGCAGCTCTACTTGAAGATGGAAAATCCATAGTTTTAAGTCACTTCTTTGGCCTTCGGGATTGTGTTCACTCATAGGTTTTGTGCTTCCTTTCGAGGTGGCAGACTAAACTTGTTTTTTGATGGAATTGTGGGTTCTGTTCATGCATTTCAAAATTTAGTACTTGAAGACATAAGTGTTCAAACCAAGGTCAAAGGAGTTTTGTTAATCAAGGATGCAAAAAGAGTATCTATTTAGCCTATTCTGACCTTGTTTCATTGTTGACTGCATTAAGGTAGATTTTTATTCATTTGCACACTTCAATTTTTTTCTGTATAATATAAGCAATATTTTCTCCATAATTATAAACAAACGAACAAAATCATTGGAAGCTATTTAAAAGAAAATTAATATGTATGTTTTTTGTTGATTGGGCCCAAAAAACGTGTTGCATATTTTAGGATGTCTTTCAAGGCTCCTTAATTTCAGATACTAAAGCAATACATATTAGTTAATTAACCAATGGAATAAGGGTCTATTGAACTTCAAACCAGGGCTTGACATGTCTGTTTGGAGTATTTGTGCTAAATTAACCTAATGATGATATGCTATACAGAGGTTTAAAATTTTGTTTGTAATTCCCATAAGTAGTGCCATACGATTAGAGTGGTTATGGTCCCACAGGGCACCCTATGTGGCTATTTTAATTTTTATCGACTGTCTCACAAGTGTCAAGTTTGATAGTTGTAACAAGGGTATCAGAGGAGGGAGAGGCTATGCCATGTTGAAGATAGATAAGTGGGTACTTCATTAATGAAGCAAGGGACCATTGACAACAATGGCCTCCCTACAGCAGGAAAGATGCTACAAACCAAGTTGGCTAGTTAATTGACCAATGGAGTGATGACCAACTGATTTTATAACCTGAATTTATCACAACTTGTTAGAGCAGTTTCACTAAATTGACCTTAATGAAATACTAAATAAAGGTCTTACTTCTTGAGAGTATGCATTCACTGTGTAAGGATCACGATTCCCTTCAGAATCAGCGGATGGCTGCTTAAACTTTAAAGTTGAGCTACATCTTACACATGCCAACTTGTGGGGCTGTAACACCAAAGCTATATCCTAAGCAGTTCATAGATAAAGGAACCATTATTTTTCTATCAATCTTTTTGTTTGATGTAGAACGATACATCAAGCATAACTATTATCAATACTTCCTATATCAAAAGGAAGAAAGCAAACTAGAAGAGTATCATATGCCATGGATTTTGGTTATCTGCATCAGTAACAAGCAGAATGAAAATATAAGACAACTGCCTTAGCAACCTAAGGATTCACCAGCAGTCTTTCCTGGTAGCTATTGAACCATACATGTACCTTGCGATTTCACAGTATTCAGCTCCACATGTTCTGCGATTCAAATATTAGAACAAGGCACTCAAAACAAGAATGCAATAACCACACTCAACCTATATCAAAATAAAAGTTACTATTGACATTTTAGCTGGAAATAAGCAGATAATCAGGAAAACATGTTGTCATATGGAGGATGTAGAAGTTATAATTCTGAGAAGCCTTGCACTAGAAAATATTCAATGTTTACTAACTCTCTGAACAGAAAAAGTTTTGGCATCATTGTATGTTCCAAAAACCCCTTAGCCTTGTGAGTGTTAAAACATGTATTATCAATTTATCTTGAAGTCCCTAGATCAGCAATGAACTAAGTGTATGTTAAACTATGGATCTTAGATTATCTAAACCTTTTCTAATTCAGAGTAGCAGCATGAAGTAAAAATACAAATGCAGAAATGCTAGAACTTTATCATCACCTCATTGATCAAAATAATATGCCAACAGAAACAGAACAGTACTGGGGAGTAAATGAAGCTTATTCTGTTGTAATAACTTACAGAGCTTAGACCTCAGGAACAGCAGTGTATACCCAGTTGTAGAATTCATCAGTTGGTCTGACACCCAGGGACTGAGATTTTTCCGAAATTATAGAGGCACGTGGTATTCGTGCCTTTTCATATGCTTCAAGAGCACTTCTGATGCATCAAATGAAGTTTACCGAACAAAGAATCCAAGAATTAGTATATCAGACTAGCATGTTTAACATTTAACACTGAAAATATGAGTCCTCATAACCATAATTATCTAAGAATTTCCAAAGAGATAATGAGACAGCCAGTTAAAGAGTTTATTCATTTACAAGCATTTACGTCATTGATGTTTCATTTTCTACTTAAAAGATAATGAAAGATCCGGTTAAAGAGAATATTCATTTCCAAGCATTTATGTAATTGCCATCTCATTTTCTAGTAACAATTTCCAAAGGAACACAAAAGAAAAGCAATACATCAACCTTAAGTCAGAAGAAGTCACAATCTGTTTAGCAAGCTCTAGTCCATCTTCAAAAGCAAGATTAGCTCCTTGACCAAATGATGGTGTTACAGCATGTGCTGCATCTGACAGATAAAGAAAAATTGCAAACAATTGTTAGATAGTATACATCTATGTTACCCCAGTCAGCAAACAACCTGGGAACATTCTCTGTTATGAATAGCAGAGAAACACTCTAAAACAAGTTCAACATGATATATTTTGCAAAGTTAATAGCAACATTATTGCAAGCAGAAAGTTAAGTTATGAATTACTACAGAACTCTCATAAATTTGCTTCCAGAAGATAAAAAGTTCACCTCCAAGAAGAACAACACGCCCACATGACCACTTCGAAAGTACAGGAACATCTAATACCCTGCGTTCCAAGATAAGTTCTGGATTTGTGGCCTGCAAAGGACATATGGGTTCAATTGTTGTTTCTTGTTAATAAGATTAAGTATATCAGCCATTCATAATCTTTGGATAGTAAAGGCAAACAGAACTCAAGGAAAGGTTTTTGTCAACCCATTATCTTCTCACTGGAGAATCTTAATTGACAAAGATTAAATGGTCTCCAGTGTGAATTAGATTACCTGAATGATGTGGGTAGCAACATCCCAGCCTTCAAAATATTTAAGCAACCTTTCCTTTGCCTCTTTTTTATCTCTCGAACGAATTTCGGATTCTCCTTGAGTAACTTCATCCGTCACACTCATGGCCCAGTACAGTTTACTTTGTACACCATTTATTATAAATGTTGTGCGGCCATTTTGCAATGTTGCAAGACTTCCGACTGTCAAGGCCTTGACAAAACATGACCAAATCATTAAGAATGGAGCCATTTAAAAGATCAAAATATGTTTTAGCATTCCACTAAAAGGCTTGCATAAATTAATATTAGCATTCTCTAAAGGCTAACAGTTCTCTTCATACATGTGAAAATATTCTCTGCTACCATCTAGATTAAAGGATGACCACTTAAATTAAGGATATACTCCTTTCACCTTCCACTAAAAGAAACGGAAGTAAAGTTGAGAAAGACCTCATGTGAACAGAGATTTCCATCAATTATTGCTCGCCACATTGTCCTTCCATTATCACGAGGTGCTATTCCACCAAATAAAACCTTTCTGATGGTGGAGTGTATCCCATCTGCACCGATGACTAGAGGGGCCTGTTTATAATGCACCATCAGATTCAATACTAAATGTACAACAATTGTAAGAAATCAGATAGAAAGACATCTAACCTGTGAAAGTTAAATTGAACATGTGTGCAGGAATTTGTGCAAACAATTAGTTGAAAGCTTCTCATAATTCTTTACATTCAAAATCAACAACTTCCTAAGAGTCATGATAAAGGAATGGCAAGGTGACCACCCTTTCTGAAAGTGCATCCTGTTGCCGCCTAATTCGCACCTCAGGTCACATGGCAGAAATCTTCAAGCCACCAGGTGCGACCTTGGGGGCAAGCAAGAGTCAAGTGTTGTTACTTGATCTTGACTCCTCCGTCTAGGCTTTCTCCTAGCGAATCCAAGGGGGGCGGTCCCTAGTAAAATAAGCTAAGTTGTTTAATCTATAAAAATAGAACAACTAGTCTAGGAGATGATAATAATAAATACTGAAACCGAGATGATCTGCAAATAATTTAAATAACTAGCATTTAAAATATCATTCCAAATAATACATTCATTAACTTAAGCATCAAACATGAATGAAATGTCAAATAGACCAGTTCTAATGGAGTGCTTGTAATGGGGTTGTTAGTGAACTCTCGAGAAGTATTGCAATTGTCTCGGTTGGTCAGTTTTAGATTTATTAAATGAGTAGTTAAGGAGTGGATAAATTCTTGGACAATTTTATTAAGAATGTGGTAATGATCTTATTATTATGAGGGAAATGGTATTCCAAATATACCCAGGGGGTACGAAGAATATGTCTGGATTTACCAAGGAGTGGCTCTCACTATGACGTGTGGGCTAGATGGAGTCGTGGGGACGTGTTCAACACTACATCAAACGAAGGTGTAGCCTAACGGCGCCCCAGGGTCACTTTCTAGTGGTTCCTGCTTCACTTGCAGAATTTCCCCACAACCTGGTAAGATCGAATATAGTGTCGGATTTTCACTTGTAGGGATTAATTGAAGTCTTCAACTAATTACTAGTCACTTCAATCCCTTTCTGATTGTCCCACTGATCCAGCCAAAGGACTGCAGTGGTCACAAGAGCATACTGGGAATGAAGCCTTGTAAATTTTAAGCTTTTTAAGAACTAAATGTGAGTTTTTAAATCACAGTGTCGATACTCTCGTTACCGAGAACACAGCTGGATTGGTTAATTTTACTTAAGAAACTTGAAAGAAAATGAAAAATTTGAAAAAACTGGAAAAAAAAGTGTGAATCCCCCCTGGGGGATGGGGTGTGGGCACTTGGCTGCCCACTTGCTTCTCTTTTTTACAATGATTTAGAAATTGAAATTACTTGTGCTCCTTCGTAGAATAGAAAACACAATTTTTACAATATAGGGCCTTAGAAAAATGGCCAAAAAAAGAATTGTGAAAAGAGGGGTTTCCGGATGGCTTGTTTCTTCGAAATTTGGCCAGAGTGCCTCTCTCTTTTATCGTCTTCTGCTGCAAAACAGCAAGTAATGTTATGCTAAAAAACAGTGAACCAATCAAATAAAGGTATAAAATTTTAGCATAAAAAATTAGTACTTCGAAAAGATAAATTTTGCAATTTTTTTTAACAAGTACTTGAGCAAGTCTAGATCTATGAAAAAATACTTTTTAAAATCAGATCTAAACTTTCAATGTGCATATATAAATCAGATTGATAAGTTATTCTCCAATATATTAATGAGATTTACATATGCAATAAGAACTAGTAACTGAAAATTTAAAATTTTATGTGACGGAAAGAAGAGAGAAAGAGTGCCCCCAAAGCTTGTAAGCTTGGGCAATGGAGTTTTCCAATTAAAGGAAGAGGGATATAGATCTCCCAATGATGACACAAAGATGTGGGAGAGTCAAACAAGATCTACCGCCTCTTTGAAAGAGCTACTTGCACAACTTGAACTAAACCTTCAAAGATTTGTTAATAACCTGTATCGCTTGCACAAAAGATTAGAAAAATATGCATACGAACAAGTAAAACATATAATTTGTTGATCTTTGCATATAAGAAGACAAAGAGCTAAGCAAGTAAACAAACTTTGATTAGTTCTTTAACATATATCCTACCAAGCACGGTTATAACCATATACGAACAAAGCATGAAATTGATACGAGTATACCTCACATAAGAGAATAGATCATCCACAAATTGATACCCTACACAGGTATGCCTCCATAGCCTTCACTTTATTCCACAATGACAACAAATTACAAAATACAAGAGCAAAGGTTCAATGCCCAAATCATCCGTCCAAAATGAAGAGAGAGTGCCTGCTTAAATAGAAAAATCGACGAGAGGGGGGGCACATCTCCTCAAGGATGCACTAGCTCCAAGTGAGTTGGCTATGAGTTGTAGCTGGGTTGGAAAAGGATGTAAACTATGGAAACATCCACTGATGGACATGCCACTTGCCAAAACCCAGATCCTTTTCCAAGTAAGAAGCTTTTCCATCCAAGCTAGCGCCCCCACTTGGAGATTTGTGCCTCTCTTAGAGAGGAAACTTCCAAAGTCATGAAATCTCTTTGAATTGGCAATATCTGCCTTGTACCACTTGACCGGGTCTCGAAAACTTAGGAAAGTGGGTCTAGGGGTTAAGTGGGTGCTCTTAGTTAGAAAATGAGCACCCCCATGGAAAAAACAACCTCCTAGCCACACTTTTATGACTTTTTACATTTTTACAATTAACTTATTAAAATTAAGTTTAAAAAAAGAGGAAGGAAAAAAAAATTCTGGAGATTAAATAAAACCTATGGGGGACTTAGGACATGTTCATAATGACTCAAAATAATGATTAGCATTGTAATATACATCGACACATAGGTTTTAATAACCTTGTTATCACCAACCTTGTAGTTGCCTGTGTGAGGTGGATCCAGGATGGATGGTAGAGGGGCAAGCGACTAAGGGGTGGAACCAAGAGTGCCTAGACTCCCAAATGGATGGTTGTCACGCCAATCAAGGCATCCTTCACTTTATGTTATCCTAGTCTAAGACAACAACGAGGGAGACCCAGATCTGCTCCCAACAAAAAAGATCAAACCTAGACACCAGAATAGATCAAATGGGGCTTTGAGGTACGTAAGGTGCAAGGTGAATGGAAACCCTAGCTCTAGGGTTTAGGTACTAGCAACTGATGGAGATGACCACTGTCTTGGGAAACGTAACTGTGACAAGCTGAGCAAAGACAGAGTTGGGACTGTCTAGTACCAATGAGACAGACTCAGTGAAAGATAGGTAACTTGAGTTATCAATGAATGTTGGCAAAGAGAATGGGAATAAGGTCAATTTAGGGCTAGCGCTAGAAATAGGAGATCATCGTCTTACATGCATTGGGCAATGGAGTCATCATCAGCACAACGTTTCAGTGAACCCACCTGGGATATACCCTGATCTATGGACCCAGAAAAAAATCTGGCCGGGAAGACTCAAGTTACAGGAAAACCAGCAAAATGAGAGCTAGCGCTAGGGTTTGGAGAGGCAAATCTACATATCTAGAGCCACCAGGACACTATCAGCTCAGTGTTGGAGGGGAAATGAGATCAGGATGGCTTGATCTACAAACCCAAGTCAGAAAATTGCAGGAAAGATCAGATCTGGAAAAACCAAAATCTGATGAGGGGGCCAGGAGGCTGAAATTCAATTTTTCAGATCTAGGGAAACCTGGAAGGAACTAGCTCAGCGTTGGGGGTGTTCTGGAGTGATCAAGCTTTGATATATCAGTCTAGCCTGTCAGATTTCAAAAAAAAGTAAACTCCGAAAAAGTCTAGTTTTCAGTGAGGGCGCTAGGGCTGTTTCAGTCTAAAACTTAGATCTAGGTCAAACCAGCAGGAATTTGACCAGAGTTGAGGGTGATTTGGATTGTGTGGGACCCGATCTATCAGTCTATTAAGTCAGAAATCAAAAAAAGTCAAAACCTTAGCAGGTCAAATTTTCAGTGGGGGGTTGTGTAGTTTTTAGGCTAAAAATCAGATCTAGGTTAAACCAACAGGAATTTGACCAGTGTTGCAGTAGATTTAGTGAAGGGGAGGCCCAATATATGAAACCCAGAAGTGGTTTGGCCAAAGATCGGACGGTTCCTAGATTTAGTACTTTTTAGGGTTTTTAGTATTTTAGGAGTTTTTAGTAAAAATTGAAGAAAGGCAGGTACAATGGATTAATATCTGAAGAGAAGAGACTTACCTATTAGATCTCACCTAAAAATGCTTGTAGAAGTCTTTAACAGTGATGATCCTTGCTATCCTGATCAATTCTGGAAGAACTAAGTGATTTCTATGACGAATGTAAGCCACAAGCCACCAATGCGTCCCCTACCCTGCATGAGCAAACGTCAACAATATTAGATTTGCCGATACAAGATAAAGAAACCAAATGCTACAAGAAAGTAAAACGAAGTAAGCATAGATCACAATGAAACTAATGAAAACCCCCTGATCCAAAACGAAGAAAACCGACCGAGTTGAGGCCCCCCTGCAAAAACGCTCCAGCCAAAACGCCCTCTTGTAGACAAAACAATGATAGCAGAAAAATATAGATCTCACAAGAATTTCCACAATGCTAGGAAGCAGAAAACTATCCAATCACCATTTGAGAACATTAGATGCAAAGCAGATCCAGAAAATATCCACAGAAAAATCTTCTATTATTCAGATCCAAGAGCCAAAGACCCCTTACAAATGAGAAGCTCTCTCCTTTAAATAGAAATGAGAGAACCACAATCATAACCAAATCCTAACCACTTTCAAAACGAGTGGCTAAGATTAAAAGATAAAATGTTCTAATCAATGGTCGAGATGAGTTCAACATACAATACATGGGTCAATATAACCATAAAGTACCAAAGTGGACTAAATCACCCATAAAGAGGGTACCCCACTCAACAAGAAATAAATGAAGCACATGGTGGGTCCAAGGAGTGTTTGACTAACTCCCTCTGGGTATCCCCATGGCACAATAAAATAATATAATATTTCAATTTTTTGACTTTGTGCCTCCTTGAGGAAATCGTGAGCCTCCCAAAAGCTCCAAAAAATAATATAAAAATGCCCAAAAATAGGTGTGGGCCCAATCAGGTGCTACAACTGTTGGAGAAGGTGTGGAGGACATCACTCTCATCATTATGACTCATCCCATGTCATTTCCTTGCCTCAGTATCCCAAATCGATTTCTTCAATAGCCATTTAATCATTTTTTAATCTACCTCGGGAAACGTGAACCTACCAAAACAACCTCCTAGGGTGCCTGCGTTGTCAAACTGAGCCCACCAGGCTCTCTGGGTAGGGGTACTATGGTACAAACAAGTGGCTGCACCGCCTATGCCCATAGAACGCCCTAGGAGATCCAACTGAAACATCTCCTTACTCAAACACATCAACCTGTGAAGAAAAACTGCATCAGAAAGGCAGAATGAGCCTGATCATATCTACAAGTGCCCGGAACTGGAAATAAACTGTCTCATTAGACTCAGAGAGTCCAAATCCATCTAAGGTGTATACTCATACCCCTCACAGGTCTCTATATGATCATCAACCATATCTAATAAACAATATAACCATCTGTAAATGATCAAACACCAATAATAACTCAGACTATCATCCATCTGCTACAAGTGTTAAAAGGCTAAGACATGCTCTACAACTCATTCAAGCAACAATCACAACAAGTAGCAGTCATTTCACTGGCTATACATCAACCAATACATATATAAGGCTTTATTTATTATTGCTCAGACTTAGACTTTCAAGACTATACTCACTTCATAGTTGTAGTCAATTTGCTAGTGAAGGGTGAAGGATGAAATTGACAAGGCTAAAGCAAAGGATGACTTCCTACTCAACATCATGACACTTTGGATAAGGAAAGGGAATACTCACTATAACCAATGTCGAACAAACAACAACACAAGGAATGGCAATGGCTCGCAAATGGGTGAGTTGTTTAGAGAGTGCTTATTCAACCTAGGCATCATGACTACATCAAGCTTGATCCATGTTCATTAGGACCATCAACTTTTATTCCATGGCATTTTTGGCCTATATGACCCTTTGGGACTTCACCAGTGCTTAAAAGCACAGCTAATCGCAGCTTTCATCCAAGACATATTTATTTTTAGAAGGTCAGCAATATTTGGATATAGCATATTTTTAACCATTGCTTTTTTTTGGACCTTTTTCTTATACTCTTCAAGGAGTATTTTAGCATTTCATTGCTCTTGCCCTCTTTACATATGTTAAGAAACACAGTTTTATCATTTTCATTTTCCATGGACGCATATTCAATATTTCCAATACATGTAGTACATGAGCTTTCAGTTTTAGCCAACAACATCTCAAGTGACTAGGGGGAGTTCTGCACAGTGCCAAACATCGAGACAACCGACCAGAATGATTTAAGCATACAATCCAACTTACCAAAGGCAAGTTTTGTCACCAACTCAAAGCCAAGACACAATATAAACAGGGAGGCTTGTCCAACAAAATTTCTAGCGGAGAAAAAAATCCTCCATGCCATAAGTCAAGAAGTCAGTCGGGTTGAAAACTAAATTGGAAGGTAATGGATGGGTGAAGATAATGAATGATGGAGCCAACACTAGCAAGCCAAAACAATGGTGGGAATGACTACCTCTATTCTCCCTAAGGAGGGTAAAACCAATGAGTATAGATCAGGAACTTCCAAGTCTAAGTAGGGACATCAATACATAGTACAAAATACATCCAAGTCCATATAATTATGACCGCCAGATCATGATACCACAAGTTAATACATGTCACAAAAATCAGTATAAGAGCAATAATAACCATAACACCATATAACAAGCTGAGTCAAAATCATGCAATATAATCCATCTGAAACCTCATCTGTCCAATGAGAAAGCACTGATATAAAACTGGGCATCAATAATTGCTCTGTAATGACTAAATGGCTACATCAGTCCTCAAATCTGAGTGTCCTGAGACTCAATCCTGACATGGGAGAGTACAATGGTCCACTAATACAATAATGATCCGTCAAAACTGCTCATTTCAGCATCTCATATGTAAGAGATCTGGCTGAAAAATGTACTATGTCTGAAAAATAGAATATAGTAGCTTGGCTACTATATATGTGATAACAAACCTCCAAATGATTGATTACTAAGGCAATTATTCCAGCTTTGGATGTTTGGGTGAAAAACTTGAAAATTATTTATCGCTTAAAAACAATAAATAATTAACAAGGAAAAAACACCATGGAATAATGCATTAATGACTAAGTCCTAGGAAACCAAACCTTTTACATAAAGTCATCATGCTAACTCATTTTATTACAATTCCCCATGGGATATGAACATGTTGAAAAAAAATTTCAAATGGGCCTAAGAAAGCCCTGCAAGGACTTCTGAACTTGAAATTTGAACAAGTGATTGTTCATCTTTGGTGGCTCGTTTAGAAATCCAACTTAGTGCAACTTAATTGGTAACACATCCCATTTGTTAACAGCAATGACATTGACAGTTTATTATGTATCTAGTAGATTTAAACAGTCATAAAGCATTCTCAACATTTATATGTTTTTGTAAAGCACTAAAGGACATGCTTTTTCATCACCTTGCCATTCAGATATGAAAACCAAGAAGGTGGCCTCCATGTCATGACAAAACAGATTTATATAAGGCCAGGTGGAGAGAGATTTCCAATCTAGTGCTTTCCTTTAGGAAATGGAATTCTGTCATATCCAACTCAGTCTCCGGCAGTAAACACCAAAATGATGCAGGCATGTCCAGGATAAGTAGGTTTGATGGAGAATATTGACAATGTTGGTAATAATGTATATGATCACTGATAATATTGTAATCTTGGCTTAAGAATATTATGTTTCAGTTAGTCTTATTTGATTAATGAAACAATATGTGACATTATTTGGGTAGTTAAAAACCCAATTTTATCCTTGTGTCAAGTTGTTATGATATCCTAAATTTGTGGATCTTGTCAAATCCTATATAGGGGAAGTTGAGAGATTCAGTATGGTTAAGTGATTGTTTTATTATTACAATCACAAAACTCCTATATAATGGACCCTCTTATGTACTTGATATCACGTATAAAGTGTGCAACAAAAATAAATCCCTGATTATTGAGATTGAATGTTTCCTCTACTAAAGGTTTTACAACTATTGATATGCTATTGTTATGTTGTGTGGAGAATCTACTTTCCTAGGTGTTATCCCGTGCACGTAATTATATCATGGTATCAAAGCAGCATGTTAGTCATGGTGGCATGAAAGGCCTTACCAAGCTTTTGATAAGACATAGAAAGAATACCTGTCTACTTCAGGATGGTTTTCAACAATTTATGTCTTCTATATGATTGAGCTTGCCACAATAGCTACAATGTTTTGATTTTCATTGTGTCTTTCCCTTTTGCTTATATTGGTGTGATGCAAGGGAATGCCCCTTTTGGAGACTTTGGGACCACTGGGGAGAACTAGGCTTTTGCTTCTGTTTCCCGTTGGCATAATAAGCAGTCAATTTGGAACCAATCTTACCAAGCTCAATCAGTTTCCATAATCAAGGCATTACAGAAATCATCAAAAGACACATTTGCATGATGGCATTTAGGCATATTTATGGTAGTGAGCTGAGTAGAGACCAGTGCCTAGCAATCATGGGATAATGAGGTCATAAGATGTTATTAAAGGGAGGGACTAAGCTTGTCACTTCACCTGTAATATCCCAAGCCAATTTGGTCTAAATTTTTCCAATGGTATGATCTTATGGTAAGTGTTATGCATCAGAGTTGCTGCAACATTCCAACAGGGCTATGCAATTAATGAGTGCACACTTCCGCTTTTGGTTGTCCCAAATATTAGGGCAAACCTGCAATGTCAGAAACTAGGGGTATAGGCCAGGGGTGTTACACCTCGCAAGCCATGAATGAAAAGAAGAAGGCGACAAAGAATCTTTAAATGGTTCCTTTAAAGTGCAATTTAGGTCGATTTAGCCAACCAAATACTCAATAAAAACACTCTAATACCATTTGTTGGACCATGATTTCCGTTAGACCAAAACCCACAGGTGTTGATCTCTGATACAATTGCCAAATTTAAGATCCACCAGAGGGGGTTAACACATGTCACAAAACTCGAGGGGAGCATTTGATGCAAATGCCAACAAACCTGTCCCTTGGTTCTGCATATTTGCCTTACCTATATTCCACCCATTCATCTTGCTAATAAGAAAAACCCATTGATACAGATACGACTAAGTAACTCAAGAATGTAATGTCCTCTTCCTTTTAGGCCCTGAGGCCCATACCGCTAACCTATGTGATTCCTGTGGGTTCGAGCGGTTACTGATAGCTAGGGAATCAGATCAGGACTGATGCCATCCGTAGAAGATCTACGGCATCCTCACTTGGTCAAGAAGGGACACCTGGGCCAAAGGCCATCTTCATGCATGACCATGCTCCATGCATGACCATGCTCCAGGCATAACCATGCTCTTTTTAGGTCTCCAGCCGCATGCATGCAAGTCAACGGCGAATTAGAAGATAAAGTGACCTAATTAGGTCAAAGATTAGGTTTTGCGCAGTTGGACTTTATAAATAGAAAGAAAAGCAAGAGGAGACCTCACTTATGATTATTGATTATTTTGGGAGCACTTGGATAGCAGCACAGCGTGCAGCACAGCAGTTGGGGTTGGAGACGGAGTCTTCAGCTAACAGGATTTCGGCAGTGAAACGTCTGTCCTAGTCTTATTCCGGGTAAGCCATACTGGTTCACCACTTGATCTTCATTCATCAGTTATATAGCACAAGGTATAGATTGTTGCAGGACACGGTGCAGCCGTAAGGGGGGTTTTCAACCAGAAAGCCCTAATCAGCTGTAGAGCCTCCAGATCTCAGTTTCCTTCAGAAACTCAGGCACCAGTCTTATCATCAGCTATATACTCCGGCACTCCTTGATTATCAGCTCCATCTGAGCTCATCCGAAGGAGTTATCAGCAAATCCGGACCACCAGGGGCGTGAGCAGCTGCCTCAGAGAACCAAGACGCTATCATACTTAGAGGGTTCAGAACTGCAATATTTTCCAGTCAATCTCTCCGGCACAGCAAGGCTATCAGCCCTGCAAATCAGCGGGTCCATCGGGCACCTCCTTCCTTGAGGGCGTCACCCTTTTCTCTGATTGGGCGTCTTGTTGCTGGGGCATTCACCGGAGGTAGGAGAGCTCAGTTCCTCTCCGATCTAGATCTCAGCACTTGCAGACTTTATCTGAAGCAGTTCAGCCATTTATCAGTGGTAAGTGTGCATTCTATCTCACAAACCCTAACCCTAATTTTTCCTATAAAATAGGGATTTTGCCTGGCGGTTTGTAAGCCCAGTTGTATACGCATAATTGTTTAGAAATAGAAAATATCAGTATTTGGGATATTACAGTGGTATCAGAGCTATTTTCTTGGCCAACTGTGGGCTTAAGAGATGAAAAGTAGATGAATACAGAAGGGGATCCTTTTGTAACCTATAGGAGGAGGAAGAGTAGATACACAGGAGAATTTGAAGATATCCAGCTAGAGGATACCAATTCAGACATGGAGCAGACAGGCATTCATGCGGATAGGGGAAAAGGAATGGGAGATGAGGAGGATCGGATGGATTTCCCAACTTGGTCTCTGCATTGCAAGACTTAGCGAAAGGATAAAAAGAAGTCCTCAATGCAATCAGTATACTGTCAGCGAAACCGGAACCAGGTATCAGCAGTGCCCCCCCCTCACCGGTAGAGAGGGGATCTTCCAGCGGCAGTGGAAAGATGGCATACACCAACATCCAGAACACTCCCCACATATACAGCAGACCTACTATCAGGCCTACCATGCCTCACTTCTTGGCAGATACAGTAGGGGGCCCGGTCATGCAGGTAGAGCCCAGCGAACCTTATGGGGCTTATTTGCAAGAGTACACAGACTTAGGAGATGATTTTCATGCTGCTATGTCTTTCTCCGACTTCTACAACATGAAGAGCAAGAACAGGCCCAGGAATTTCAACAAGGGTTTCAATCACAACTATGAGCTGCAGAAAACCTTGGGTAGGTTAACCATCCCAAACTTTGATGGGACTCGCGGAGGATCAGCGAGAACATGGGTCCAAAAGTTGGATACCTATTTCCAGCTCAACCCCATGACAGAGACAGACGCCATTAAGTTGGCTACACTTCACTTGGACGGAGAGGCTCACGAATGGTGGTACCACGGACTGGTGACATTGGGTCACAACACCATACATTCTTACGGGGAGTTCACTCAGAGACTCATGGAAAGGTTCGACAGGAAAGATCCAGAGATCCATTTCAGGGAGTTGGCTCAACTCAAGCAGACTAGTAGCGCAGAATCATTCATTTCAGAGTTCCAGAGGCTAGCCGTTATGGTAACAGATGTGTCAGAGAGCAGACTGACTATGTTATTCACTGAGGCCCTCATAGAGCCACTACGGGGATGGGTGAAAGCCTACAAACCCCTCACTCTGCAGGATGCTATTAGCCGGGCAAGGGATCTTCAGGATTCAGTCCCTAAAAACAAATTCCCTCTGAAAACCAATTTTCCTGTTAGGGACAAGGACAGGAAACCCTTCCAGCAGGATGTGCCCAAGAAAACCTGGATAGATGAGGACACCAGGAAAGATTTGAGAAGGAAGAAGCTGTGCTTCACTTGCCAGGAACCATGGGTACCAGGACACAGATGCGTCGGGAAGGCGAAGGCACATTACATTGAGGTGTATTCAGACAGTGACGAGGACGACGATGAGCAGGAGGCCACAGAAGAGGAATCACACCAGGGTGATACACCAGAGGGAGTCATTGCTACATTGTCTGGAGTATCGAGATTCCATACTCTCAGGGTCAGGGGAGTAGTGCAGGGTTACAGAGTAGGAGTTCTGATTGATGGGGGAGCCACCCACAATTTCATTGACTCTGCTTGGGTAGCCAAAGGAGGTATTCAGACCGAGAAGTTCGAGGGATTCACTGTAGCAGTAGCCAGGAACTCCAGCATGGAGTGCAACTACTGGATCCCAAAACTGAATGTTGCCTTGGGTAACTATCAGATGACAGACTCTTTCTATGTAGTGGATGTAGCGGATACTCATGTGGTATTGGGTGTTCAGTGGCTTTACTCTATAGGAAAATACACTACAGATTACAGGGCAATGGAAATGGAGTTTCAGGGGCCAGATGGCAAACGGGTAGTTTTGAGGGGCATGAACACTTATCCTCCAAAACCGGTCTCGTCACAGAGAATGGAGGCCGTGCTTCGACAGGATGATATAGAATGGGCTGCAGAATGTTTTGTCACCTTCAGGAAACCCCCAGAGACCAGCTCACAACACCCCAGTGACAATCAAGCCTTGCTACAGAAGCATGAAAAGGTTTTTCGCGACCTTCCATCAGGCAGACCACCAGACCGGGGCTTTGAGCACATCATCGAGCTAGAGGAGGGAACACAAGCCGTCATCACCACTCCTTACAGGCATCCCAAGAGGTACAAAGATGAGATTGAGAAAACCATCAAGGAATTACTGGAGCTTGGTTACATACGACCCAGTTCTAGCCCCTTTGCATCTTCAGTAGTTCTGGTTAAGAAGAAGGATGGCACTCTGCATATGTGCATCGATTATCGAGCACTTAACAAAAAGACCATCAAGAACAGGTATCCCATTCCCAGGATTGACGAACTCATGGATGAACTTCGGGGAGCTCAATACTTCTCCAAGATCGATCTTCGCTCGGGGTACCATCAGATCAGGGTAAGGGACCAGGACATCCCCAAAACAGCTTTTCGCTGTCACTTTGGACACTATGAATTTTTGGTCATGCCTTTCGGGCTTACCAATGCTCCAGCTACTTTCCAGTCATGCGTGAACCACACCTTCAGGGCACAGCTACGTACGTTTCTACTTGTCTTCTTTGATGACATTTTGGTTTATAGCAAAACATGGGAGGAGCACTTGAAACACCTGGACGAGACGTTGAGTATTTTAGAAGAACAGTCGCTTTACGCGAAAATGTCCAAATGTGAGTTTGGCATGAAGGAAATGCTGTACTTAGGACATGTGATCAATGCAGAAGGAGTACAGGTGGACATGGAGAAAATCCGAGCTATCAGAGATTGGCCTACGCCAAAAACAGTGACAGAATTGAGAGGGTTCCTAGGTCTGTGCACTTATTACCGGCGGTACGTTAAGGGATTCTCCCAGTTTGCAGCACCCCTCACAGATCTCACCAAGAAGGGGGCATTCACTTGGACAGACTCAGCGCAGAAAACTTTCGAGGAGATGAAGGTTATCATGAGCTCTTGCCCAATTCTAGCATTGCCAGACTTCTCACAACCCTTTACAGTAGAATGCGATGCCTCAGGAGAAGGGTTAGGAGCAGTATTGATGCAGAATCATCACCCTATTGCATTTGAGAGCCGCAAACTGAAGAACTACGAGCGCCATTACTCCATATACGACAAAGAGATGCTAGCTATCTTGCATGCTCTCACAAAATTCAGACAGTACCTGGTGGGCAGTAAGTTCAAAATCAAAACAGATCACAACAGCCTCAAGTATTTCTTGGAACAGAAGAAACTGAATGAGCGACAACAGAAATGGGTCAGCAAGGTACAAGCCTATGATTTCGAGATCGAGTATGTGAAAGGTAAGAATAACGTAGTGGCTGATGCATTATCCAGGCGACCATCCCCATTATCTCTCAGTAGTATATCCACGGATTGGAGGGCACTTCTCTTGGTGGAGTACTCCAAAAATAAATTCGCCTGCGAATTATTGGATGGGCAAATTCAGGATGACAGGTACAGGATTGTGGATGACATCATCTACTACAAGGAGTCAAGGACAGAATATATCTCGTTCCAGAATCCACATTGAGGAAGAAGATCATCCAGGCAGCCCACGATTCTCCGTTATCAGGGCATCAAGGGTTCTTAAAAACCTACAGGCAGATCAGAGAGAGGTTTTCATGGAAGGGCCTCAAGGGGGAGATTATGCAGCATGTCCGAGAATGTAGCGTCTGTCAGCAGAACAAGGTTGAGAACACACATCCAGCAGGGCTACTCCAGCCACTACCGATTCCAGAACAGAAGTGGGAGAGCATCTCCATGGACTTCATTACAGGCTTGCCCAAGGTCCAAGGGCAAGATTGTTTGTATGTGGTAGTTGACAGACTGACCAAGTTTGCACACTTCTTCTCAATACCATCAGACTACTCGGCAGCTCAGGTGGCGGAGTTATTTTTCAGGGAAGTTTTCAGGTTACACGGGTTGCCTAAGACCATTGTCAGTGATCGGGATAGCAGGTTCATAGGTGCCTTTTGGCAGGAACTGTTCAGATTGGTGGGGACCGAACTGGCTACTAGTACGAGCTATCACCCACAGAGTGACGGGAAAACAGAAATAGTCAACAAGTGGATCGAAGGTTATCTCAGGAACTATGTAGCAGGGCAACAGCGAACATGGATCAAACGGCTACACCTAGGAGAGTACTGCTACAACACTACTTATCACATGTCTATTAGGATGACTCCTTTTAAGGCATTATATGGTTATGAGGCCTTGGACTATGCAGATTTGGCATTTGGAGACAGCAGGGCTCCTAAGGCTAAGGACTA
>LPNX010636590.1:385687-450093 GCA_001517045.1 Pseudotsuga menziesii | reverse complement strand
GATGCCATCCATAGAAGATCTACGGCATCCTCACTTGGTCAAGAAGGGCCACCTGGGCCAAAGGCCATCTTCATGCATGACCATGCTCCAGGCATAACCATGCTCTTTGTAGGTCTCCAGCCGCATGCATGCAAGTCAACGGCGAATTAGAAGATAAAGTGACCTAATTAGGTCAAAGATTAGGTTTTGCGCAGTTGGACTTTATAAATAGAAGGAAAAGCAAGAGGAGACCTCACTTATGATTATTGATTATTTTGGGAGCACTTGGATAGCAGCACAGCAGTTGGGGTTGGAGACGGAGTCTTCAGCTAACAGGATTTCGGCAGTGAAACATCTGTCCTAGTCTTATTCCGGGTAAGCCATACTGGTTCACCACTTGATCTTCATTCATCAGTTATATAGCACAAGGTATAGATTGTTGCAGGACGCGGTGCAGCCATAAGGGGGGTTTTCAACCAGAAAGCCCTAATCAGCTGTAGAGCCTCCAGATCTTAGTTTCCTTCAGAAACTCAGGCACCAGTCTTATCATCAGCTATATACTCCGGCACTCCTTGATTATCAGCTCCATCTAAGCTCATCCGAAGGAGTTATCAGCATTTCCGGACCACCAGGGGCGTGAGCAGCTGCCTCAAAGAACCAAGACGCTATCATACTTAGAGGGTTCAGAACTGCAGTATTTTCCAGTCAATCTCTCCGGCACAGCAAGGCTATCAGCCCTGCAAATCGGCGGGTCGATCGGGCACCTCCTTCCTTGAGGACGTCACCCTTTTCTCTGATTGGGCGTCTTGTTGCTGGGGCATTCACCAGAGGTAGGAGAGCTCAGTTCCTCTCCGATCTAGATCTCAGCACTTGCAGACTTTATCTGAAGCAGTTCAGCCAGTTATCAGTGGTAAGTGTGCATTCTATCTCACAAACCCTAACCCTAATTTTTCCTATAAAATAGGGATTTTGCCTGGCGGTTTGTAAGCCCAGTTGTATACGCATAATTGTTTAGAAATAGAAAATATCAGTATTTGGGATATTACAAAGAACATTTCCTTCTGTAATGAAAATTACCTCGATAAAATGATGGAAATGTGATGAAATGTAGATTATACTAGGAAAACAATAGGCAAATGCACCACCATGCTAGAGGATACTAACAACTAAGAACAAAACATGAACTAATCATGCAACGACCAAGTGAAAGTAGTGACTAGAGCATGAGGAAATAACTAGGTGATTTCCCCAACATTCATCCAACATGAATAATGCCTCCATCAAACTGCAAAGAACATGATGCATAACCAAAGCAACCTACGCAAAACCATCCAACATGATCACCAACGAGCAGAAGATAGTTTCCTCCACCAAAGATCGCCATCAAAAGCCATGAAGGGAAAGGCTCCATGAAGAAGTATACCCCCCTCAATCCAATGCTCCCAAGGTACTAACTACAAATCCCCCATCAATGTGATAAATATCGCAAGTTTACTCATACAATACGAGGGGTAACACTACCCATGTAGGTAAGAGGTCAAACTACTCAGAGTATAAGCAAACGACTTTAATGCTTAAATCAAAATAACAGTAAAAGAATTTGCAAGCAGGCCAAAACACTCTTAAATGCTTTAAGGTATAAACACTAAAATAGGTCTCTCAACAGGCAGTCATCAAGTAATTGACTTTTGACTGAACAAATGATATATTACACGTTTAATATCCAATAACAAATTAATAATACCATGTTGGCATCATAGTACTTTAAAGTAATAGCTATACACAGCCTAAGAGAGGACTTATTATAGTAACAAAAAAGAGAGGGCAAAAGCTGAAGTCGAAGATATAAAGACTTACTTCTACTTTGACTGATTCATCTCCTTTTTTGAAATGCACAATTGCCCCTTCCTCATCCTGTTAATCAAATAAGAAAACGTATCATCAATAGTTAACTGGTAGCTATTATCCCTGATGCTAGGAAACAATCTTTTACTGTAAGGAATTTGTTACAAAAGAATGCAGAAAATTCTCAGAAAGCTCAACCTAACTATTAATAACATAACTAGTTACTAATCCAAGGTTTAGGAAGCTTCCTATATGGTAATGCTCTGATACTTTTCGAACATTAAAGTTCCTACAAGTGCAAACTACATCTAATTCTGTAATAAAACCAAATGAACAGTACATGTTATCTAAAGTTAAGAATTCCATTCTTCCTTTGAAATTCAGATGGTTTTTGGCAAGAGAGCGTGTGCCTATGAGATGCTCAAATGTTCCTGCTCGAAGCTTGAGAGGTTTAAGTGTCAATAGAGAAGAACTACTTTTTGACAAAGGGTTCAACTGTCAAGCAAAGCACTGCCTGCATTTGATAAGAAGAGGACTTACTGTTAAATACAGG
This sequence comes from Pseudotsuga menziesii, assembly GCA_001517045.1. NCBI lineage: Eukaryota > Viridiplantae > Streptophyta > Pinopsida > Pinales > Pinaceae > Pseudotsuga > Pseudotsuga menziesii. Next base: position 447,716 of record LPNX010636590.1, on the reverse strand, counting down.
GAATTCAATTTCACTTGTTCACCTCTTCTTTCCACAAAACTTCAATCATACCACACAAATTGATGGCTTGATAGATTACATTGCTTAGCAGTTCCAATTAATAGAAGCAAAGCCGACTTGACTTCTACCTCTTACCATTAAATACCAATTCTCAAGCATCAGATTAATTGCTAGAGTAGCAGACATCACACGAGCAGAGGTTAAATGCCCTTGGTCGATTGAGTATGCCATCAAGCAGGAGAAGAAAATAAACCGCCAGGGAGAAAATGAGCAATCGATTAAAACTGGTGACAAGCCTTTCCTAAATCCTTCCTTTTGTGCATGCTTAATGTCATTAACAAATACAAAGAGAGATTCTACTTGCATGTCTAATACGAAAATAATTTTTTTTTATAAAATGCTTTGAGAGAAAATTCTTTCTTGTTACTTTACTGGAAGTGGAAAACAATGACAGTCTAAAATTTGCCCTAGAACACTATTATTTAGAAATAAGAGACAAATAACAGTTGATACTCATTTGCCTCTACTCTTCTTCAGAAATAAAAGGCAAATAATAGTCAGATATTCCTATGCCTCTTCTAATCTTTAGAAATAAAAGGCAAATAACAGTCAGATATTGATATTCTTATGCCTCTTGCCTTGTAAACTTCGGATACCAAAAGCCAGCCTAGAACTGGTTAGTTGAGTAAGTTAAAATGGGTCAATCAATGCTCAACTAGGATCTGAGTTATCTTTTGAGGTATGCTGTCATTAAAAAGATATGAACAAGGAATTAAATTAAGGCTTATGCATGTCTACTATATGGAGTTTGATATACCTTTTGACACAATCAATCATGGATCATGAGAGAAGCTTGTATAAGGAAAATAGTCATTTGAAATTCAACTAGCCATCACAGAATTTTAGCTGTGCAAATTCTATGCTCTCCAGGTACATGAAATCAAATCAATTTGCAAAATACCTCAGCTGCGTAAATCATGTGAGCACTGAGGACCTTAGCTAGACTCGGAGATGTTAAGTAATGTAATCTCATTGGTCAAATGCAACATTAATTAGTCAGGTAGTTGATTGATTTGGTCACCTTATCTTGATTAGTGACCCATAGTATTTTCTGGCCCATAGTATTAGCCCATGGTATTGTTGTGATGTAATCCTATAAATACTTGAGTCTAATAATGAAGAGGCAATCAGTAGGCCCATTGTGTGTTCCACCATTTTCTGCTTCTTATCTTTAATCTTTAACATGGTATCAGAGTGCATGGCCTGATCCAGTCCTTTTGTCTTGGGTAAGCCTTTTCACATAGTGAAAAGCACACACACACAGAGGTTGTGATCGAAGCTGGAACACATCAAGGAATCAGGTGTATATTTTCTTTTTCTTCTCTCTTGGAGAGCTGACACACCCTACCAGAAGGAAAAGAGTGTCAGTGACCCACAGACACACCCTACCTAAAGGAAAAGTGCATCGGTGGCGCACCTTGTCTAAAGAGAAAGTGTGTCGGTGACGCACCTTGCATGAAGGAAAAGAGTGTCACTAACACACCTTGTCCAAAGGAAAAGTGCGTCGGTGACACACTTTGTCTTAAGGAAAAGAGCATCGATAACACACCTTGTCTTAAGGAAAAGAGCATCAGTGACACACCTTGTCCAAAGGAAAAGTGCATCAGCCACTCTTCATTTACACCCTTTTTTACTGATGCACCCTTCTGACACACTGTGCTAATACAAGGAGTGTCATTGAGCTAAAGGACCAAATCTTCTATCAGATCTACAAATCCAGTTTGATCAAGCAAATAGTCATAAGAAGATGGATACTACCAGCACAAGCACATCAAATTTGAAGCAGATATCTGGACTTGTACTGATTGGTACCAACTATGAGTTTTGGTCTATCAAGATGAAGACATTTCTCCAGCTCAACAAATGTTGGGATATGGTTGAAACTGAGTTCAAAGAACCTGATATAAATGCTCTGGCCGCAATGAGTAATGCCCAAAAGAATGTCGTAGAAACTCGTCGAGATCGAGATCTCACAGCCAAATGGCTGATCCAAAGTTGCATCAAGGAGTCCATTTTCCCATGGATCTCAAGAGCTACCAGCGCACATCAAGCTTGGAATTTGCTCGCATCCACCTGTAAGGGAACAGATTGAGTAAAAACTGTAAGATTGCAAACCCTTCGACTTCAGTTTGAAAGTTTGAAAATGAAGGAAACGAAACTGTAGAATAATTTATGACCAGGGTTTGCAATGGATCTACTATTAACAAAAGGTATTTGTTCAAAAGATTCTAAGGTGTCTCACCAAGAAATTTGCTATGGAAGTGACTGCCATAGTAAAAGCAAAAGATCTATCTCAGTTTACCCTAGAAGAATTGACAGGATCCTTTCTATCTCATGAAGCTCGACTCAATCAAGAAGAAGAGTCGTTGACCAATGCTTTCAGCGCCCAAGATTCCCTCAGCAGAGGTCAAGGCAGAGAAGGACAAGGTAGAGGAAGAAGAGGTCGAGAGTCTCTTCATGCAAAGGACAGAACCAGTCATGAACATTCAAATCACTCAGAGCACTCTCATAACTCTCAAGTTCAGAGGGGGAGAGGCAAGAGATGGACCAATAAGTCCAATATTTTGTGTAACTAATGCAAGAAGTATGGCCACTATGAACGAGAATGCAAAAAGAAGCAAGCAGACCAGAACGGTGGCAGAGCCAATGTCTCTAAAGAAGAAGAAGATCCGTCAGAGGTGGTGTTCCTGTCTTATCAAGCCACTGAAGAACACTGCAACTTAGATCTATGGCTACTAGATAGCAATTGCAGCAATCACGTGACAAGTAACAAGTCACTATTCTTTAGTTTGGATTCCTCTGTAATCACGAATATCAAGCTAGGAGATGACTTTATGGTTCCAGCAAAAGGAAACGGTACTGTTCTTGTATTTACAAGCAAAATGAAAAGAAGTTTATTCATGAGGTTTTCTATGTACCACATTTGAATGTCAATCTAATTAGTATAGGTCAATTACTTCAAAACCAGTATGGTATTCCATTTTATGATACATACTGTGTTATTTATGATAAACCCCCCAGTAAGAGACTCATAGCCAAAGTTGAAATGACCAAGAACAGAATGCCAACCTTCCATTTCCTCTCAGTCTCAGGAATGCCAACCTTCCGCAGTCTGTAGCCCATACTATTTCTAGTCTTGATGAAACTTGTTTTTGGCACTATAGATTCTGTCATCTTCTCTTCAAGAGTCTCAATCTCCTACACAAACAGCCCATGGTCAAGGGGTTACCAGTTATACATGAACAATCCAGCTCCTGTGAGGATTGTATCATTGGGAAACATAAAAGGGACAACTTCCTCACTTCCACATCTCGAGCCAAAGAACATCTTGAGATAGTTCATATAGACTTCTGTGGACCCATGCAAACCCAATCCATAGGAGGTAGATTTTATTTTCTGACATTTATTGATGATTTTAGCAGGAAAATATGGGTCTGTTTCCTCAAGAACAAATCAGATACCTTCTCCAGGTTCAAACAGTTCAAGGCTCTGACTGAGAAGCAATCTGGCAAGTTCATTAAAGTGGTCAGGTCAGATGGTGGAGGTGAAAATGATTAACATGAGTTTACAAATTTCTACAAGCAGCATGGCATCCAGAGACAGTTCACCACCATATACACTCCATAGCAGAATGGAGTTGTTGAACGAAAGAACTGGACCATCATGAACATGGCGCATAGCATGCTGTCACATAAGAAGCTATTAGATGAGTATTGGGCTGAAGTTGTTGCATGCTAAATCTACTTGCTCAACTCATCACCCACAGTGAGTGTCTAGGACAAGATTCCTGAAGAAGCATGGAGTGGCACTAAGACTAGTGTTGCACATCTAAGATTTTTTGGTTCTGTTGCATTTGCTCATGTACCTGATGAACTTAGAAGAAAGCTGGATAAGAAGAGTGAGCGGTGTATTTCCACTGGTTACAGTGAACAACACAAGGCTTACAAGCTATATAATCATGTCACCAAAAAGATTGTGGTGAGAAGTAGTGGGAAAATTTTTCAGGGAAGGAGGGAACAACTAGAAAGCGACCGTGGTGTCCCGTTAGGCTACATCCTTGTTGGTGTAGTGTTGAACACCCTCCCACAACTCCATCTAGCCCACATTTTCCCGTGCGGAGCCACTCTTCTCAGAATCTAGACATATTCCCAGTACCTCACGGTATAATCGAGAATGCTCTTTTCCCCTTAACTCACTCATCATTGCTTAAAAATCTAAAATCAACCATGATACACTACACAACATTATTTCCTTTTCAACAGCATTACTTTCAACTCCATTTTTTTGCACTGGTTATATTATCATTGCTTCAAGTCATTATTGATGTGAATGATATTATCATGCTGGTGAATTATATGTTTTAATATTGCGGTACTTGGTGATTTTATCAAAACTCCTAACAAAGACTCTAATCATTCAAACATTAACAAACAAAGAGCCTTAGAAACTCTTTTTCAGGGACTACCCCCCTTGGCTCCGTTAGGAGTGGCCTAAACGAAGGAGTCAGGATCAGGTGACAACACCTGACTCGAGACTTTCCCCCAAGGACGCACCAAGCAGCTTGAATATTTCTACTGCATTCTCCCTAGGTGTGTGTAAGGTGGCAACAGAGTAGAGGATTGCAACAATACACATGGACTTTCCTTAGACAAATGGCAATTAGTTGAACACATATGGACTTCAATGCCTACTAAAGCATTCTATTTATCGAGCTACTTATTCTAAAGCATAACAAATATACAATTTTGCAAATTGACAAAACTTCTATACCAGATGAGACAATTGAGTACTCTTTGCTTGCTTAGAGTAGATGCTGCCGCAAAACAATGAACCTTTTCTGATTTAAAAATATAAATGCCCATCAAGGAAATCTAGAGGATGGACAGTGCAAGTTGCAACAAATCATAATAGTTGTTGGGTAAACTCGATGATAGCTGCTTTTTTAAACGAATAGCCAGTGGCCATAATGCACTTTGGAAAGGCTCTTAGGATGCACTTTAACAACGATTCATTCGAGCATGGGTAACACTTGATAACAAGTCTCATCATCTCCAGACCATCGACTTCACAGTTTGAGATCAAAGGGCAGTAATAAATTGTCTGATTGAATTTCTCAATTCCATATCTTTTCTTAGCTCCTTGTACTATATTTAGCATTGCTTACTCTTTTGAACGGGCTATTACTAGAGCCATAGACTCTCATTTTACTGCCCTAGCGACTGTTTGTAAGATGAAATAAGAACCCATGAATCGAATCAAGTCTTTCTCATCCTGTTGGCAGTATTGTACCGCGACTTGAGGTGGTACGCATATGTACAAGGTCATATGCACTCTTGGTTTATGTCTTGCTACTGAACATAGCTCAAGGTGTCAAGAATGGCTTCGGGGCAGGCAAGAGGTTGAGCAGATCAAGATTATCTCATAAAACTGTTGTTGATAGGTGACAGCGGTAAGTTTCTAACCTTTTTTCTCTACATGAATCTTTAATTTACTGAAATTTACTGAAATTAGAGTGTCTACAAAAATTTCAAAAACATCTCTTTCACTGAAATTTGTGTAAGCCTACACAAATGATATCAGTAATACCATTTGTAGTCGGGTTTTCACCCTAGCTACGTGCAAAAGCACTTCCCTTCCGTCTATGAGACGGAAGGGTAGAGTTCAATGGAAAGGAGCTAGCTGCAAATAAAATATCGATAACATAATAAACAATAAGAAAAAAAAAACTAAAACTAAATAAACAACGAGACAAATATACCATCCGTATTTCTGGACAATGGGCCACCGTGCCCTAACTTGGAATGTGACCGCCTCTCCACAAGCTTGCTGGTACGAAGGGTGCCTCAATGTACAGGATGGGAGATGGTGGGGCAAATGGAATGGTTGGTGAAATGATGTGAGTAGTTTGAGAATGATGGATTCTCAAAGTACTCATGAAAATATAATAACGGCGGAAGGAGTAAGTGAAGTTGTGATGGGGAGCTCCACATTATTTTATGGTTTTTTCTTGTCCTTTTCTCTCTTTTAGGGTTTTGGACCCTAATTAGGGTTTTGATTCCTATTTAGGGTTTTAAGCCCCTTTTTATGTTTTTTTATCTCTTTTGGGGTTTTTAGCCCCTTTTTATGTTTTTTAGCTCTTTTGGGGTTTTTAGCCCCTTTGTGGGATTTTTAGCCCTTTTTGTGGGTTTTTTAGGCCCTTTTTGATATTTTTGAGCTCTTTGAGAGAGAATATGGTTAAAACATAGTTGTGGAGGTCAAAAATGAGGGAAAAAAGGTAGGAAAATGATATCTATATGTGGTTTAGGCCATGTAGAGCTAGTTGACTGTTGAACAACTTTTTGCGTTAACACCATTCTCATTTGGATGAGCGGTGGGTTTTAAAGTAGGGGTTGTAATCTGAATTTGGATTGTGCATCTGAACTAGAAATCGACACTAAGGTTTGGTATTTGGATTTTTATGACCTACCTGAGTCGGTGAAATAAACATAACCCGAGCTACATGGTTAGATCCACACAATACTAGAATTGTTACAATATAGGTTACCTCTGCTACTATTTTTTGTGCCTAAAATCTGAGTGGAAATAAAAAAAGAGTGTCTCTGCAAAAGGTTTCAAAAGCATCCCTCATTATCCCTGTAATAAGGGTTTAAGATTATATCCCTTCCATTGAAATTAGACGAAATATAGCCTAAATTCTCTTAATCACTCAAATTTAACTTAAATAAATAGTGTTTGGAGTCATAGTTAATGTCAACAACATCCCGTTTTAATAATAATTTATCATTTTTTGCAGTTGGGGAGTAAACAAATGAACCAATTTAGTACATATGTAAAGTAGTGTTGCTAATGCAATGCAATAATCCTCTACTATGCAAATAAACAATGGTTTTGCATAGCAATGGTCTGCTATGCAAACAAACGATGGACAGCAAGAGAAGCTTTTTAGGATTTGAAACAGTTGAAAAGGAGCAAGTTTTTAGGATTTTAAAACAGTGGAAAAGTGAAAATTTACTATGAATTGACTTCCAGGTGAAGCTACCATGTTGTCTGCTTGTACTTTCATTTTCCTTCTAGGCACAAAGCATTTAGTGTTAACTAAATGTCTATTGTTCAAACCAAGGATGTCGTGGTCACCCCGGCAACGTCGTCACCCTGACAAGAATCACCAGCTACTGGTGGTGGAGAAGCCCGTTGATGGGAAGGCCACTACCAGATGGTCAAGCATGGTGACAGAGGCAGTAGATGCAACCTCGCCACTCCGACAAGAATCACCAGTTGTAGATGGTGAAGAAGCCCGTTGATGGGAAGGCCACTGCCAGATGGTCAAGCATGGCAACAGAGGCGATAGATGCACGGCAACACATTAAATATATTTCCCCACAAGATTTCAGCCGTAGGTTGTAGCATTGTAGTATAATGCTTCAATTTGATCATCCAATTATCTATCAATTAAAATGGTTAGCCTTATGGAAAATTATGGAAATTTATAGTTAACTACCAAAACTAATATAGGGTCAACTCAAACTAAAATCAATATACCTGCCACTAAACTAATATAGGGTCAACTCAAACTGAAAACAATATACCTGCCCCTTCACTAGGTATAATAATAACAGGGAATTCTTCTTATCTTTTGTGTGTATGAGAATTACTCATGTCTACCCTCCATAAATTGCAATAAGCGTTTTATTCATAAATTGGCTTTGCCGGCTTTTATTACCACTTGTCGAGTTTTATTAAGGGATTGTAAATTATGTCATATCACCACCCATACTTGTCATGCTGTACATCAATTCTCCAAATTCCAACTCTCTTTAACTCCAACAATTTATTACAATCATTGATGCATAGGAAAAATAAAAATTGAGAATTGTTCAAATGAATTCATGCAGAGGTTGGATGTGTGTATCTATTTTCTATGTTAATGAGTTGTTCTTGTTTTAATTTCCGGTAATATAAATACTCAGCCAATGGGATAAATATACATAAAAGTAAGATATTTTGCATCGAACATACAATCTTGGAAGTGATTAATTTGTCCATTTGATACTCGATTTTACCTAAACAAATACACCTTTTATTTTTCTGAAAACTCTATTGCATAGCCTTTCAATGCATTACAGTGAGGATTTTTGTGATCGTTTGTTTATGATTATCTCCTCAATATATAGACCGGAGTTTTGTATGTCATAAAAATGAATATATTGTTGTTTGTTTGAGGAATCATTGCAATAGAGAATAGGTTTTCTATAAGCTATAAGCATAACTAGGCAAGTAAACCTGAGAAAGTTGTTAAAGGCGTCGGGCTATCATAACTATCTTTTGTGTGGCAGAGAATTATTGTTCGTTTTGAGTTTAAGCATGGAGTGTATTGCATCTTGCAAGGGTGGTGTCCTATTGATCGACCAACTTTACAGCTATCAATAAAGTAGCCCTCCCCTTACCTTGACATGACCTACTTGGTGACCTGCTAACGCCTTACCTTGACATGACCTGCTCAGCATCTAAAAGTGGTTTTAATTAATGAGCTTCTGCAGTGCCATGATCTTAATAAATGTATGATGATCTCAGCCTAGGGCCAAGTTCTGGGCAACATTTTACCAGCCTGAGATCATCTGTACTAATCAATCCCATTTATGAAAAATAGTTAATAATAAAATATAAAAATTACAAACTATAGTCTTGATTTTCGAAATACAAAAAACTTACTTTCACTGACATGAATAATATCACCTTCATGAAAACTATATTGTCCCCTTTCGAGGACATAATAAATATATTATCTAATAGACCCAAAAAAACTAATAATTATTAAATAACATATTAACAACTATTAATCAATTATATTTCATGTACAATTAAAAAACAACCAAATACACCATTAAATAACAATCAATTAGATTAAATAAATTACATTACATTATAATTGTTAAAAATCATGTTTATTAAACAAACAATAATTACGCCTATAGTTACATCGATAGGTGTTTAGATATTATCTCATATTTTGGACTTTCTTGAGCAGATCAACAAGAATAACCAGAGTGTAACAAGTGTATAGTGGAGATTCATTTCATGGTCGTCATATTTTTTTATGCTTAACTGCATCTTGATTAATATTTAAATAAGCTTCAATTAAGAATTTACTATTTCATTATACATAGATCTATAATTCATTTAAGTTTTATAGTTAATATCACTTTTTGTTTTTGTTTTTTGTTTTTTTGTTTACTAAATAGTATTTGTTTTATGTTTATATTAATTAGTTTATTGTTTATGTTATATCATAAATGGATAACTATAAGGATGTGGTAATTAGTTTATTATTTAGCCTTTGTTTAACAGCTAACTATCTCCACAAAACTAAGTGATTGGCTGCACCTATAACCCTTCATGTTGAAGTATTGTAACTTCGAAGTGTATTTACTTATTGTACCCCGATGTTCCTATCGGGAGAATCATTTGTACTTCATTATACCCCGATGTTCCTATCTGGAGAATCACTAAGAGTCATGAGAAAAAACCCTGTGTTGTAAGTCGGGTCATTAGCACCCTCATTAATATAATATTAAGTTGTTTGAGTCCTCCTAGAGAAGTCGGCCCAGTCAATTTTAGTGGGGCCGACTTGGTGGAGTAAAAAGTCAAGTGAACGAAAGAATATAAATAGAAGTGAGGCGCTTCTCATTTGAACACACAATCACTCACTTGTGTAGCGCATGAGAGATAGTCTTATCTGCAAGGAGGAGAAGGACAAGTCTGAATTCTTATCTTTTATCTTTTGATCATCTATATTGAGAAAGCTTTTCTTGCTGGGTTTTTCCCTTTAGGGTTTTCCCAGGGTAAATCTGTGTTGATCTTGTGATACTGTTTCTTTCAGTGATCTTGTCTATATGCTTTTGTTCTGAAATTGAATTGAATGTTGATAATCTAGCTTAGCATATGGAATCTTAACATGGTATCAGAGCCAACCTGAATAGCACAGCTTTCACAAAGTGAAAAAGACCTCTCTCTCTCCCCGACAAGAAATTAGGGTTTTGGGAAAAAAATTGATTTTTGAAGATCTGATTGCCTGGAAAGTTGCGCCCTCCTAGAGCGCATCTGATGAGCCTGAGATCGAGATTTTTGAGTGGGTAGATCTCCGAAAAATTCAAACCCTAGTTTGACACTTGACCAGAAAACTGCAAAAATCCAGTGAACCAAAAAACTACACTGCAGAATCTCGCAAGTCAGATTTGAAAGGTGAAGACTTGAGATTTCCAGAAACCAAGCACACCAGTCAACTCGCCTCAGTCAAGCGCATCTCCTGGTAAGATCAATTTCTCGTTTTCCAGAATTTCAATTTTTTGTAATCCTCTAACGAGATGGATCCAAGCACCAAGCTTGAGGACAAACTAGAAGGCATAGAGAATTACAGAGCATGGAAATGCAGAATGGGCCTCATTCTCAAGGAGAATGATCTTGAGAAATATATCAAGGATAAAGTTGCAGAACCTGAAGAGGCTGAAGCTAAGGAGAAGCATAAGAAGGATCTAATTAGGGCACAAAGGATTTTTCTTGATTCTATTCAAGGATCACTTGATCCCTCAAGTGTCATCCAAGAAGACTCCAAAAGAAATGTATGATGCCCTAGCAAGGATGTATGAAGGAAGAAACATCAATAGAAAGATGATTCTAAGAGCTCAATTGAAGAGCACCAAGATGAGTCATGGAGAATCCATCCAGGACTATTTCACAAAGGTCTCCCAGTTCAAGGAACAACTAGAAGCCATTGGAGACACCTTTGATGAAGATGAGTTGGTTATGCCTGCTCTCAATGGTCTCACTAGACCCTAGGAGTCATACATCCAAATGATGTGTGCTAGAAAGGAAAGCATGAAGTTTGATACTGTATGGGAAGACTGTATTCAAGAGGAAGCTAGAGTGGCCAATAGAGAAGCTCTACTAAAGGAAGATGATCAAGCCCTAGCCACCCATACCAAGAGAAGAAGGAGTCAACCCAACTTGAAGAAGGGAAACCACAAGGAGTCTCAACCTCCCAGAAGGTTCCAAAGAACAAGAGAAAGTTTTCCAAAGAAGGACTACTCCAGCTTTCAGTGTTTTCATTGTGACAAGATAGGACACATTGCCAGAAATTGTCCTTTGAAGAGAGAAGAATACAAGAAGAGGAACAATAACAAAAGACATCATGCACATCTAGCTGAAGATGAAGATGAAGAAGAAGAAGAAGAAGGATCTCAGAGAAAGCAAGCAAGAGACGAATATGCAGAAGAGTATGTACTATTCTCAGCACTCTATGGGTCTGTAACACCTAGAGAAGACACATGGCTTATTGATAGTGGTGCTTCAAAGCACATGTCGGGACAAGAAAATTCTATCCAAACTTGAAGAAAGGAACTCTCCTCAGAAAGTATCTCTAGGAGATGACTATCAATATCCAATCAAAGGAATTGGTGAAGCCAACTACAAGCTTGATTCAGGAAATCCCTTGAAGATGAAGGAAGTTCTATATGTACCAGGTCTACAAAAGAATTTTCTTTCTATCTTAGATTTAGATAAGAAAGGATACAAAGTTGCATTCATAAATGGCCAAGTAATCATGTGGCCCAAAGGAAAGACAATTGAAGATACAGTTGTCATCAGTGAAGAAGAAGGAGGCCTGTATAAACTCAAGGGACATCAGGCTACAACCCTTGTTCATGAGACCACTAACCCTAGTGAACTGTGGCATAGAAGGCTTGCCCACATCAATTACAAAGCACTACCTCATGTGAACAAAGTAGTGACGAGATTACCAGACTTGAAGATCAACCATGAAGGCATTTGCAAAGGATGTGTGAAAGGAAAGAATATCAAGAATCCATTTCCGAAGAGTGAAACAAAAACTAAAGGTACGTTGAAATTGATTCATTCAGATGTGTGTGGTCCAATGTCCTCCACATCCTTGAGTGGCTTTGAATACTATATTACATTTATTGATGACTATTTAAGAAAGACATGAATATACTTCTTGAAAGCAAAGAACGAAGTGTTTGGAAAATTCAAGGAATTCAAAGCCTTGATAGAAAACCTTTCAGACAAAAGGATCAAGACACTCCGATCAGACAATGGCGGAGAATATACTTCAAAAGAATTTGAAGCCTTTTGTAAAGATGTTGGAATCAAGGGGGAACTAACTACCCCCTACAATCCTCAACAAAATGGTGTTGCGGAAAGAAAGAACAGAACCATCATGGCGGTAGTAAAGACAATGATATATGATCAAGATCTTCCAATGCATCTATGGGCAGAAGCAGCAAGAACTGCTGTCTATGAACAGAATAGAATATCTCATAGTGCTCTTGGATTCAAGACTCCAGAAGAGATGTTCACGGGAAAGAAGCCTGAGGTAAGTCACCTCAAGATATTCGGTTGTCCAATATATTTTCACATACCGAAAGAGAAAAGAACCAAGTTGTACGCTTCCGGAAAGAAGGGAATATTTGTTGGATACTGTGAAGTATCCAAGGCATTCAGAATTTACATTTCTGGATTCCATCACATGGAAATCAGCAAAGATGTAACATTCGATGAAGAAGCAACACTCAAGAGATCCAGAAAATTTCAACATGAAGAAGTATATGAGGAAGATGTGCCTCCCAGAAATGTAGAGACTACATTCCTCCGTGAAGATGAAACGCCTGAAGATCATGATATGACGAAACCACAAGAACCTCCTACGATGGAGATATCACGAAAGAGAAAGCCTGCTTGGGCAAGAGAAATTATACAAGAAGCAGAAATATATGGAGCTCCTGAAGGCTCCACAAGGATAAGCAAGAAGCCCAAGCCATTTTCCAACTATGTAGCCTTAATGTGTGATCTCGTAGATCAAGAACCTACAAACTATGAAGAAGCAGTATAGAAGAAAGAATGGGAAGAAGCAATGACGGAAGAATACCAGTCAATAATGAAGAAAGATGTGTGGGATATAGTTCCCAAACCAGAAGGAAAGAGTGTGGTATCTTCCAAGTGGATTTACAAGATAAAACATGCAGCTGATGGAAGTATAGAGAAATGCAAGGCAATATTTGTAGCTAGAGGTTTCTCTCAAAAAGAGAGAATTGATTATGAAGAAACATTTGCACCAGTAGCACGATATACTTCGATTAGAGCCATCATGGCACTTGCATCCATGATGAAGTGGGACTTACACCAGATGGATGTGAAGACAGCCTTCCTAAATGGTGTGATTGAGGAAGAAGTATACATAGAACAGCCACAAGGATTTGAAGTTGAAGACAGACGGACTCACGTATGCAACTTGAAGAAGGCCCTATACGGTTTGAAGCAAGCTCCTAGAGCTTGGTATGGAAGAAGAGATAGTTTCCTAACGAGCTTGGACATTACCAAGAGTAAAGCCAATCTTAACCTTTACTTCAAGGTTATAGAAGATGAACCTGTCATACTATTAATGTATGTGGATGACCTATTTCTGACAGGGAATAAGAAACAGACTGTAGAATGCAAGAAGAAGCTCGTTGAAGAATTTGAGATGAAAGACCTAGGGGTAATGCATTATTTCCTAGGTCTGAAGGTATGGCAGAACTCAGAAGGAATCTTTCTCAACCACAGAAAGTATGCAGTGGAAATCTTGAAAATATTTGATATGTTGGAATGTAAAGCCATGGCCACACCCATGGATACCAACCTGAAGTTGATGGTTGATGAGTTAGTGGATGTGACTCAATACAGACAGATTATTGAGTCATTGATGTATCTAACAAATACCAGACTGGACATTTATTTTGCTATGAACACCTTGAGTCAGTATCTAGTTCAACCTAGACATATTCACCTGATAGTTGCAAAACATGTGATGAGATATCTGAAAGGAACTATAGACTTTGGTCTATACTATGATGGAAACCATGACTACAGATTGTATGGCTATACAGATGCAGATTGGGCTGGAAGTGTCTCAGACATAAGAAGCACATCAGGTGGATGCTGGGGTCTGCTATGATTTCATGGTTTAGTAGGAAACACTCCAGTGTTTCTCTTAGCACAGCTGAAGCAGAATATATAGCAGCTTGCTCTGCTAGTTGTGAAGCCATATGGCTTCGGAAGCTGATGTCAGGTTTATTTAACCTGGAGTTGGATACCACAGTGATTCTATGTGATAACTAGAGTTGTATAAAGATGACGAAGAACCCAGTGTTCCATGATAAATCGAAGCACATAGAAATCCGGTATTTCTACATTTGAGATATGATACAGAAGAGAGCCATAAAGCTCCAGTATGTGAGTATCGATGAACAAGTTGCTGATGTGTTGATGAAGCCTCTGTCTCGAATAAAGTTTGAATACTTTTGAGACAAGCTTGGTGTTGTTCGAAAAGACCTTCCTCGAAAGGGGGAGCAATGATGTAGCAGTGGGATTGTATCATCCCTGAACATTTGTCCTAAAGTGATCCGTAGACCTATGTCTCCGAGAAAGAAGCAGGATTGTATCATCCCTGGACACTTGTCCTACAGTGATCCGAAGACTTTGGTTTTCGAGAATGTGGCAGGATTGCATCATCCTTGGACTCAAGTCCTAAAGTGATAGGGAGTGATTATCCCGTAATTTTATCTGGTGACTTCGGTCGTCAAGAATGTGGTAGGATTGCATCATCCTTGGACTCAAGTCCTAAAGTGATAGAGAGTGATTATCCCGTAATTGTATCCGGTGACTTCGGTCGTCGCGAATGTGGTAGGATTGCATCATCCTTGGACTCAAGTCCTAAAGTGATAGGGAGTGATTATCCCATAATAGTATCCGGTGAATTCGGTCCTCAAGAATGTGGTAGGAATGTATCATCCCTAGACTTAAGTCCTAAAGTGATCCGTAGACTTTCGTCTTCGTATTGTGGATTCCAGGTTATTGATGATGATGATGTTGTTGATCTAAAGATCAGAGTATTATTGATGATGATGATGATGTTGCTCAAAGTGTTGATGATGACGATGTTGTTGATAGAAAGGTCAAAGTAGTGTTGACGATGATGTTGTTGATTGAAGAAATACTAATGATGATGTTGTCGATCAAATGATCCAATTGTTGCTGCTGTTAAAATTGAAGATGAAGACTATATGTCGAAGATGATGAAAAAGCTTCCAATGATTTATAGATGTATTACCTTGATGATGTTGAAGATGCTCTCTCTCCTTCTCCTACTGCTGCTGTTGTTGTTGATGTAGAATACCCTTCTCATTAAGGGGGAGTGTTGAATTATTGTAACTTCTAAGTGTATTTACTTATTGTACCCTGATGTTCCTATCGGGAGAATCACTAAGAGTCATGAGGAAAAACCCTTCGTTGTAAGTCGGGTCATTAGCACCCTCATTAATATAATATTAAGTTGTTTGAGTCCTCCTAGAGAAGTCGGCCCAGTCAATTTTAGTGGGGCCGACTTGGTGGAGTAAAAAGTCAAGTGAACGAAAGAATATAAATAGAAGTGAGGCGCTCCTCATTTGAACACACAATCACTCACTTGTGTAGCGCATGAGAGAGAGAGAGAGTCTTATCTGCAAGGAGGAGAAGGACAAGTCTGAAGTCTTATGTTTTATCTTTTGATCATCTATATTGACAAAGCTTTTCTTGCTGGGTTTTTCCCTTTAGGGTTTTCCCACGGTAAATCTGTGTTGATCTTGTGATCCTGTTTCTTTCAGTGATCTTGTCTATATGCTTTTGTTCTGAAATTGAATTGAATGTTGATAATCTAGCTTAGCATATGGAATCTTAACACTTCACAGACTAGTTAACTTGTGGCTGTGCTAGTTATATTTAGTTGTATTTAACATTAGCTAGACTTATCTGTTCATAACTGTCTTAAATTTCATAGCTGATTAATACGTTCACATTCCATTCACTGTATTAATGGTATTAAATACTTATGATCAGCTACACTCTACCTCGACTATGCATCCTGATGATGAACCGACTTATAAGGTTCGAAGCGTTCAACAATTAATCTTTGATGTGGATTCTGGTGAAGGTTTAATGGACAATCTAATATTTTTTTCTAGGTCACTATTCATTAATGAATAACAGATGAATAAGATGCAGTATTCCTATGCCTCTCCCCTTGCAAACCTTGGCTGGCATTATCCAACCAAAAGCTAGTTCATTGAGTAAGAGAAACTGAGTCAATCAATGCTCAACTAGGTCCCAAATTATCCCTTTGAGGAACACTCTCTCATTAAAATGATATGAACAAGGTATTAAATTCAGGCTTTAACTGGTATTTGCATGTCCACATATGGAGTATATTATGCCTTTGACACAAGAATTCATGGGTCACAAGAGAACCTGTGAAATGAAGATAGTCATTTGAAATTTAGCAAACTACAGACAGCTTTAGTTGTGCAAAAGCTATGCTCTCTAGGTACATGAAAGCCAATCAATATGCAAACTACGTAAGCTAAAAACATGTAAGAGCCTTTCTTGAAGAACATATTTATGAGCGCACTGATTAGGTCATAACGGCATGCATTAATTATGCCCTTGACAGATAGTGTTCAATACAAACCATATAATCCATAAGCATATCCTCTGGGCATGCATCTGACATAATAACTGAAATGACAAGGATCCATCATAAGGAAACCACATAGCAACAAATACACCAAAATCTCAGAGATCTTCTAGGCATCACTACTCTGATAAACTGCCCTGCTCATATAAACTGATCTCAGCCCTGCTTAGCTCTGCAAAAATGAGGGTATAGCACCCCATACATCTTGTGGTATAACAATGATCATTGACCTTAAAAAGATATCTAAGTTATTCTCTGCACTTGAAACCCTTATTTGGCTGTTAAGCATAATGTAACCTAAGACAGTCTCCACATAGAAAAAAAACATTTTTCATACTCCTGCAGTCCAAAATTTAATTTTGTTAACTCCCTAATGACCAATGACCCTACTAAACATGCCTGCTCCAATTATTGCATTCAACTCTGTCATTTAAGTGATTTGCATAATTTATCTCAAGATGAACCCACAGGAAAAAATCTAGTTTTGGGGCACTGAGCCTTTTTAGGTGAAAACATGAATAACTGTCTAATTTACTTAACAGATGAGTAATTGTGTATATTAAAATTTACATGAAAATTCATGATACCCCCACAGAAAGAGAGCAATCATTTATAAGAAGCACATGTGTAAATTGTATGCATAGGAGAAGAGAATCAACACAAACACTTCTCAAATTACTCTACGAATGAATGTATTGCCATGCAGGCAACATCAATGGCATATATATTGGAATATTTGTATAAATACTTTCCACAACTTCATAAAAGTTAAGCTCGGCTGTTTTTATGGTCTCTGACGCCTTAGTTTTGTGACCTTAGGTATGAGTTGACAATTATTGCCTGAAGATTTTGTTGTTACTCAGCGGCATACCCTCTCTCCCCTTTCATTGTAATATATTCTGGAACTGTACATGTCATTTTATTAATAAATCGTTATAGCATATTTTAGAAAATAAAAGGTATTAATGTGGAACACACCTGAGATATATTAACACACTCGTACCCAGTGTGTTTGCAATCTTCAGGCAAGCAATCTGAGAGAATTCTGAGAGCATCCTGCCAAAGGATGCAAATAAGAGGTTGCCCATACAGCTCTTCCATATGCGAACTGAGACTCCACTCTGAGATACGGTCCCCATGAGGGCTAATCGCACATGAAGGCATGTCTGTCTTCCCAGCTTCTTTCATCTGCATACCCCAAAGGCAATGAAAGTCAACTTGATAGAGGGGTAACAATTTTCGAATGACTGCGAACAGAACAGGGAACCCATAAGACTGCTTCAAGAGAAAAATATCAAAATTTTAATTTATTGATATCTGATAAGAGAAAATGGTTTTTCCTTTGAGAATCTTCAAGAAGTTCCAGAATCCAAATCATAAGAGTGTGCATTGTCCCTTCTATTCAATCAAATAAACTATGTTTCAGCCTACGATATTGAAAAATCAGACAATGCACACCACATGTCCAAACTGCACCAGTATGATGTCAAAAGATGTTTGGAATGGTGCCAACAAAGACATTGAAACCTTTTCTTAAATTCTGATGCTAAGAAATGGAGCCATGGAACCATCCCCAGAAAAAGGTGACAAATTGATAGCCTTTGGGCTGACTAGAATTGACCCATTCCTTAGAAAATATGTGTTTGTGTGCGTCTGTAAGTTTTGTTGCAAGGTGCAGGGAGACTAGTTTAGAGGACATGATTCACGACCTATTCTTTCCAATAGAAGGATCGACCGCTGGTATCCATAGAAGTTGAATAGGTGCATTGTATTACTACCTCTACCACATACTTGTTTTGAACATGGTGTTTTGAGAACAAGAAGATTGATCCATAACACTAAACATTTTGAGCAATCTCATGTCCTTGTGAAGATGCCACAAACTTATTCAACAAGACCAATACCTTAGAAGGCTGTTTTGTAAAAGGCAACTGTCTAACCCATAGAAAAATCCATTTGAGGCCTACTCAGAAGAGGAAATAGTGTGAGAAAATCTTTAATCTGACCAATAGTTAAGGCCACGATTATTGGAATGAGGGTAGGCTATGAAACCCTACAGGAAAGGGATAGCCAAATATTTTAGAATAAAAGATAGTTTCTTAGATGTATTATGGTTGCATGAAGTCAAGATGACAGGCTTTAGATTTAAGACAACTGAAAAATGATGTATCATTGCAAGCAATTCCTTAGTTGCTAGTTCTTGTTGTCCTAGGCGACTGTGTACAAATGCATCTCTACATCATGACTTGTTCAAGGCATTAAGAATGCCCATGATATCCATGTACTTATTTGGTATTTCCTATTTTGATAGTAGGAATTTGAATTGATTGAAAATTTTATTACATACCTTATCTACAATTATTGGATTTGCATGGTGCAGAACTTTACAACCATTGGGGAAGATTGAGATCATAGTACCCTCTCCACCAGATAATCGCTGGTACTTATCATAAACCTGGTAATCAACAATATCTCACGTTAAAGAAAAATACAATTCATGCCTTTGACAGCATCCTCTAGTAAACATGATAGAAAAATAAATACTAAGATCCAAAACAAACATATGAAGGTTGAAAAGGTTGATTTCCTTAATAACATTAAAATTTTAAAGTTAACAACATTATATGTATAGTGAAATGTTGTAAGAAAAAAAGATACTGGGTTTCATCAAATTTGTAATAACCTAGAATTCAACCCCAAAATGTGGCATTCAGCACACAGTCATGTGTGGCATCCTTTGGCACCATGTGCCAGCATTGCAGACCATAAGCAGAATGTACAATTCAAAATATTAATTTCCATCAGGTGAACCATGTTTTAGAATGACTATAAATATAAAATCCATACCCTCTACAAGTGAAGCCATCAATCACAAATAATTTCATTAAAAGGAGTGGAGGAATTTCCCTCATTTTCTTTGAAAGGGAGCAATAATTAATCTATGAACAGAACTTACACTTTTCACATCAAAATCAATATGGATGTTGAGAAAAATTATAGCTAGGATATAAAATAACGATGGAATGCCTAAAACTGTCAGATTACTCTCGAAATATGCTTCTCTATACTGCCTTCAAAATTTAAATGGATTATGATGTGAAGAGCCACAATATCATATGCACAGTACAAGTAGACCAAATGTAATATCATTGAATACATTCAACTGGAAATATAAGGCAAAATTATCTTTACAATGTAATCAAATATCAAGAATATATGCATCAACAAAATACATGAGCTACTCTTCTAAAACTCCTCACAAATCCAACCATCACAAATGATAGAGAGAGCTATTTTCTAAATAGAGTTGAGATCCATCTCCTTTTACAATAAGAGAATAATTGTTATTCTTGATCCACCAATCCCTCAAAGAACAATAATAGAATAAGCTTGGAATATCCTAGAACCATGTTTTTGGAGATGTTTTTCTCCAAGGAAAACAATACAATAATGCTCTCTTATAACCAACTCATGTGACAAGTCAAATAATGATAAAATAATGAAGTGGTTATGCTAAGTGTCTTCTCTCAAGCAAGACATCTTCACCATCTAGGGTTTAAAATACCAAAATATGCTCCAAGGTAGCACATGTGGCCTGTATAGGCGAGACATCCAATCATCTACGGTTTGAAACCTCCTAGATCTCCTCCAATAAAAAATAATAAAACTACTGAATCCAAAAAATGGGGCACTCTCCAAGAGGCTTGTTATCCAATAGATGCAATACAATGATCTCCACACGAGATACACCCTTGACACTTGTGCTTATGGAGGACTTGGGGCCTCATTGACCAATCAAGATATAATAAAATAGTCGTTGCGGAGGTGCACACTAGGAATATGTGCAAGGTGATTATGTCTCATCATCAATATGTACCTAACTCAATGTGAAAAATAGTGAGCATAGTAGGTGGGATTCTCTCTTCAACTAACTCCTCCATGAATGACATAAGTAGTGCATCCTTGAGAGATGTGCGAGAAAGAGACATTGAGCCCCTTTTTGACTTGGCAAAATAATACCATGGAGAGGTGTGACTTTGAGAAGTGTGCCAAAGTAGTTGGTTCTCTTATATTTAGGACCACCAAACAAATAAAGATAAGATAAATTTATTAAAGTCCAACTAATTACCACAAAAGTAGGTCAATGGGATTGTTGAGTACAACGATGTCATTACAAAGGAGTACCAATAGGTCTCCTATGAAAGGTAAAAAGCAATAAGTAAAGTAAAATAGAATAGAGTATGAAGTTTATGCAAAAGCATGAAAAACCCTTAACCCCAAGCACAAGAAATCGCACAAGGGTGGAAATGTATAGGAGGAGAAGACCCAAGAGCAAGAAAATTGAAAAGTAATGAGGTAGGTATATCATAGAGTAGAACCATTTCTCCTAACATTTAAAGCCAAATGAAGGAAACTCAAAATAGTATGATGACCAAAGGAAGGAGTAGTGGGAGGTCTAGACCTCCCACTATGTTATTGTCTAGAGGAGATAACCCGCCATTGATGCCTAGGGTGTCTCATTTGCGTCCTGGGGAGGGATTTGGTCAAGTCTTGTTGTTGATATTCTAAGGAATGGGGGAAGGTCCCACAACTCCGCACTGATCTAAAATCTATGGTTGTGCTGATATCAATTTGTCTCTTCATGCCCCTTCTTGAAGGTAGTGTTAGCGCACAAATTAGCACCCTTATGATAGGTCATGAGGGTCCTTGCTAAGATTGGCAACCTCTTAGGAGATTCACCCTATGTCACCACAATGCACTCTCCTCTCTCTTTAGGCTTGCTCCTTTGACCACGGGAGGCTTCCCAAATGCAGATAGAAGTAGCCCTATAATGGGACAACTCTACTTCTAACAAAACCTTCCTACTAAATAATTCAACTGGTGCCTTAAGGAGTCAATAAGATATTTGATAAATACTTAATGACTAGGAGAATAGGAGCAATATTATTTGGTAGTAGTTTTTCACTGAGATATATCAGTGAACCTACAGTATAAACCAACACCAATAACTTGTATGAAATCTTGAATCAAACCCTTGAAAAAGTCATCAATAGATACCTCTTACCTTTCACCAATCAATGACAAGACTTGTACCTTTGTTGTACCTAAAGGTTGGTGACATATTGTTGCAACTTATGGCTATTGAAACACTTTATGTCTGTACCAGCCTGCAAAATGATAAATATTTCTAGTTTGGCACTTCAAAACCACCATAGGGCACACAACAATGCATGGAGATGATGATTGAACCTTTTCCAACCCCCTAGGGTTTGTACTCTATCAAATATGGACTTGCAAAACAATCAACCAAACCTATGCTATGGCTATACCAGCCATTGTTATCAAAATCGGACCGGTCATCGAATTGGTGTTATAGCTCAAAATAACACATCTCTGCCTGTGATCGCTTTCCCATGATTCCGTCGCATGTCGACATTTCCATGACGACACTTCATGAAAGTCACTGAAAAAACACCTATCTTGGAGGACCCATATCTTGAGTTTTGTAACTCCGTTTGACCTAATCTCTGCACCATTGGAAAGGTATTTCAGTTAGCTAAAACTTTCCAGAAGACACCAAAGTCTGAAAGTGCCCAGAAATACCCTAAAAATTTGTTTTTTGTCCATTCGCGACTCTCCTTAAGGCATACCCGCGAATGCCCCTTTTTGTATTCGCGACTGTCCAGTTATGAAAGTCGCGAATGCCTTTTAAAATATCAAAAAATAAAAATACGTAATTTGAGTTAGTTTGGGTAGTTATGCAACTGACTCCTTCAGTTGTAACCACTTTGTCTTCGCCCCTAACTCTTCCTTTACCATATAAATAGAGGTAGGGAGGTCCATGAGAGGGGACTTGGAATTTCTGCATTGTTATGCTAGAGGAATCGGGACTCTCTTTGCCCACACCTTTGCCCTGGAGGTCTTCCCCTTGTGTTGCAGAGCTTGGAGGCTGAGTTCTTTGGAGAAGAGAAGCAGCAGAACCAGATCAAGGTTTCGTGAGGTGCCAACTTGAAGAGAAGGTATACTTGTACTTGTTTTCAAGATTAATAAAGATGTGATGTTCTTCTTCTTCCCAAATCATTGTTCAATGTGTGATTGAATCTTTTTTTCTGATCATATGATGATGTTATCCAGATCATTATTTCATCTTTGTTTGATTATCATTGTTTTATATGTGGTCATGATGGTTTGAGGAAGGTATAATTCGTTTTGCAGGTCTCTGGGAGCGAGAGGAGCAAGAAGAGGATTGAAGAGAAAGCTTGGACCAGCCTTCAGTTAGTCAGGTGTGGACCTTTCTCATCTCTGAAAATTGCTGATATATGCTTGCTGAACATTGTGCATCTCTCTTTCAACCCTAGTACGTTGATGGCCTCTTAAACCCTAGCCATAGGATACTTTCCTTTACAACATTGGTCAAGCCCAAAAACCTTACCAAATCAAAACCAACAAAAAATTGGACCAAAAAAACAGTCGACCAAAAAATACATAAAATATTCAAATTTTGAAAAAATACATATATATTAATGTGCATCCATAAGAATCCAAACCATTATACACAAATATGCAAAGTTTCTCATGTATATAGAAAGTAAGGGTGCATATAACTAAAATCGCATCAAGTGAAAAGTTTCTCATGTATATAGAAAGTAAGGGTGCATATAACTAAAATCACATCAAGTGCAATCCATATATGAGTCAAAATATTTAAGTAAAGAGGCTCTAAATGGTCTCTAGAGTCTAGACTCCAAAAAACTTCATCCTACAACAAATAACTACATATCATCAAAATCATTGCCTATATTCGGATCCTATTTGTCAATAGCATTCTGTGCCCCCTACCTCTAGGCTCTATCTCTTGCCTCTATCTCGAATCTCAAACTTGATCCTCGACAGACTACAATTTTGATGAAACCTCCTAATCCAAGCATTCAAAAAGGTAGAAAAAACTTCACACACCTAATAAGTAATTTTGCTTGAGTGAAGGGTACATTTTTACTAAGGTCATGACAAAGGAGTTAAACAATCAACGCCACTAACATCGAGGTACATAGAGAGACTGATGTGCTTGATTAAATATCAATCTCCTACCCTCTTACATGATAGAATCCAATGGAAATGTTGCAATCTCGAAACCTTGAACATTGTTAATTCCATTGAATTTTGAATGGGATGTGTTACCGGATGAACTAGTAGGGCTAGTCACCGATAAGCAAATGTGAGAGAAAGTGACCACTGTCACCTTAGTCACTTCTCCAAACTACCTTGGAGAGTCGAAACCTCCAAGAAGGGAGCCCTCCTGCAAGACACTAGGAAAGACAAGACTATATCTCCTATGCAATTTGTTAGTGACCAATGCCTTGTGATAGATAAGTATAAGATTATTTCTATGTACCACAGTATTAGCATCCAATTCAAATGAACAAGTGATAAATGTGATTAACTTGCAAACATCCAGATCACCAATTCATTCATGTACAACCATCTGTTAAAGTTAGTGCAGCTGCGAGACCCATTCTCAGAGAGGATGGTACCCTAGTCAATTAACTAGGACAGAGTAAGACCCTAAAAGGTACCTAGGGCCCCTAGTAGTCTTTTGGGGTTCTTGGTCTAGGACCAAGCAGGTTGATGCCATGGAAAAGCCCCTAGCACGTGGCTAGGGGCCCTATGTGCCTCTAGGGTATTCTAGTCTAGGACCAGGGATGCAATGTCCAAGTAGATCCTACAGATAGAGGCAGAGACATATTCTGGCCTGGAACCAGGGGCACGATGTCCAAGAAAGTCTTGCAGGTAGTTGATCAACTTTCAGTGTGAGACTGAAACTCAGCTTAGTACTAAGAACCATTTTGCGAGAGAATGGAGGACCCGATCAGGGTACAGGGGTTGATCAACATGATTCAATGTCAGACTGAAACTTAGCCTAAGGTTGAAAGCCATTCATTAAGAATGGAAGATAATGATATCCCCTCTCCTAATCGGTTATTGCTAGATTACTTCTCAAGGGACTGGCCACCCCTTGACGATGCCCCTAGTTACTAACCCTTAGGAGCAGTGTTAAGGACAAAAGGATTGTACCATCTGTTTGGATCTTTTCCTTATATAGTGATGACAAAATATATAAAACTATGTACCTAGAGAGAGAGAAAAGTCTTTGGTCTTGTTGGTCCTATTTGAATGCTTGTCCACCTTTACGGTTCACTTTGATCTTGTGGTTGTTGACTCATGGTCCTATTCTTACTTGGTCCTAGCACTCTGACTTGTGTGCACCTTTAATTATGATGACTCCTACTTTATGGAGTGTATTTACCTAAAGATTTATTAAAGACCATTGGACCATGTATTATTATGGTTACATTATGTTTTGATAAAGGACCCTTGACCCACTTATGGTTTTTGACTATTCACTTTATGTTGGACCCTTGACCCACTTATGGTTTTTGACTATTCACTTTATGTAGAACCCTTAGACTTTCACTTTATGACTTTATTATAAATTCTTTAATTAATTATTTTATAGTCTTATTAATAAAATCTTTATGATTTTATTAATAAAGACTTTTTGACCATTTAGTCTTATCTCAAGTTCTTTACTTTATGATTCCTGTTTTGATTATTTTATAATACATTATTGGTCAAATCTTTTGTTTTATGGTTTGGATTATTCTATATTATTGGTCCATCATTTTATTTTATGGTTTGGTCAATTTATGGTTATTGTGGACATAAACGTGAATCTTTTACACCATTTAATCTTATAAATAGATTAGGTTAAATTTTTTTTATGTCATCATCAATTTTTTTATTCTCTGTAGTTTATTTGAGATTTATTTTACTGTAGATGTTATTTATTATTTTCCTGTTAATGACAATTGATGAAACATCTAAATGATCAACATTAACGCAGTGACCAACAGAGCATTAAAGTTAACGCAGTGACCAGCTTAGCGTTAAGTTGGAAAAGATGAAAGTTATGTTGTTAAATTTTATTACAGTTTAAATTTTACCTAAGTTTTTATATGTTCATGTATTGAAGTTTATTACTTGTATTAAAACTCATCTAACCATTAAAATCAACATGGTATCAAAGCTTAGGATGTAGCTAACTTTGTTTTTGCAGCCAACAGAACTACATTGATCCTAAAGTAAGAACGATATCTTACAAAATATTACTCTTAAGGTTAAGATGACTACTCCTTCAGTAAAATCAAAAGACAAGCTTGAGGGAGCCTCCAACTTCAATGAATGGAAATCTAGGATTTTAAATATCCTAGAAGAAAGCGATCTAGATGATTTGGTTACTAGAGTTGTTGAAGAGCCCATTACAGCCCAAGGAAGAGCAGCATTCAAAAGGAAGCAAGCCAAGGCAAAGAGAGCCATTTTTTACTCTGTTAAAGATACCCTAATGGATGTGTTGGCTCCTTTGAGGACAGCCAAAGAATGCTTTGATACTCTAGCTAACCTATATGAGAAGAAAGCTCCTACTCAGAGAAGAACCTTGAAGAAGCAACTCAAATCACTTAAGAAGGAGAAAGACAAGACTGCTGTAACTTTCTTTTCCAGGATCGCTCAGATAAGAGATCAACTCCTGGCCATTGGAGATAAGGTAGAAGATGATGATATTGTGCAGACAGTGTTCAATGGCCTTCCTACAACGTGGGAGACATTCTTGGCTTCTGTAAATGGAAGAGGGGACCAACCCAACATTGAAAGGTTGTGGCATGATTGTTTAGATGAAGAAAGCAGGATCCAAAGCAGATCCGTACCCCCACCAGAAAAGAACCAAGCTCTAGTCGCCAAAACAAAGAAAGGAAAGAATCCCTCTCCACACCAGGATCATAGTAAGGAACCTCGAGGTAATCATTCCTTTAAATCAAGAGTTAAGTGCTATAATTGTGGTAAGCCTAGTCATTATGCATGGGAGTGTAGAAAACCATCTAACAAAAATTGGCATAGAAAGAAACACCATGTTTCAGTTGCTACAGAAGAAGAGCAACCTCAGCAAAAGAGGTTTAGGGTTGAGACCAAGAATCCAAATCAAGGAAAAGAATATTACTTGGCTTTAGCAATTTCAAGTCCCACCTCCAACTTTTCAGATTCCTAGTGGATAGACGGTGGAACCACTAAGCATATGACTGGATTCAAGAAGACCTTGGCAACTTTAAAGGTCAAGGAATTCCACAAGAAAGTGGAACTTGGAGATGGAAGTACCTTTGACATTAGAGGGGTTGGTTCAACCCTCATACAGCTTGATTCAGGTATGATGATTATTGTTGGGGATATTTTATCTGTTCTTTATCTAAAGAAGAATGTTATTTCAGTGACAATTTTAGAAGATAAGGGGTTCTCTGTAACCTTCTCAGAAGGAAAGGTTTTGATATGTTCTAAAAATAGAAGTTTCAACTAAGCTATTGTTAAAGCTTTATACCCCAGTCAAGATTCAAAGATCAAGAGGGAGCAATTTGTACTCTCTAGTCCTTAACCAAGTGAGGTTGCAGAAAATGAAAGAGTGATCTTCCATGAGTCCTCCAGTAACTTAGACATGGAATCTTCTCACTTAGAGAAGCAGAGGGAGAAGGTCAAGAAGCCTACATCTGATCTCATTGAGAAGCCTATTGAAAAGCTTCAAGGTTGCTCCAGTGAGAACCATGTCACTATTTTAATTTACTCCCATTATGAGGAGTCAGTCCAACAATAGATTTGGAAATGATATGTGGAAAATAACTCTTAGCCATCAAGTGAAGTCAACTATAACATCGAAGAGGATCTATGAGATCATGCTTCGTGCTAAGATGAAGAGTTGTTTGAAATTCTCAAGAAACCCTGTATCTGATGATAGGCTGAAAGACATCGAGATGAGTTATTACCACATAAGGGTGCAGTATATTATCGATGTGTTGAGAATCTCCCTCTTACTGAGAGGGAGTGTTAAAGTTAGTGCAGCTGCGAGACCCATTCTCAGAGAGGACGGTACCCTAGTCAATTGACTAGGACAGAGTAAGACCCTAGAAGGTACCCTGGGGCCCCCAGTAGTCTCTTGGGGTTCTTGGTCTAGGACCAAGCAGGTTGATGCCATTGCAAAGCCCCTAGCATGTGGCTAGGGCCCCTATGTGCCTCTAGGGTATTCTGGTCTAGGACCAGGGACGAGATGTCCAAGTAGATCCTGCAGATAGAGGCAAAGACATATTCTGGTCTAGAACCAGGGAGGCGATGTCTAAGAAAGTCTTGCAAGTAGTTGATCAACTTTTAGTGTGAGACTAAAACTCAGCTTAGTACTAAGAACCATTTTGCGAGAGAATGGAGGACCCGGTCAGGGTCCAAGGGTTGATCAACATGATTCAATGTGAGACTGAAACTTAGCCTAAGGTTGAAAGCCATTCAATAAGAATAGAAGATAATGATGTCCCCTCTCCTAATCAGTTATTGCTAGATTGCTTCTCAAGTGACTGGCCACCCCTTGACGATGTCCCTAGTAACTAACCCTTAGGAGCAGTGTTAAGGACAAAAGGATTGTACCATCTGTTTGGATCTTTCCCTTATACAGTGATGACAAAATATATAAAACTATGTACCTTGAGAGAGAGAAGAGTCTTTGGTCTTGTTGGTCCTATTTGAATGCTTGTCCACCTTTATGGTTCACTTTGATCTTGTGGTTGTTGACTCATGGTCCTATTCTTACTTGGTCTTAGCACTCTCACTTGTGTGCGCCTTTAATTATGATGACTCTTACTTTATGGAGTGTATTTAAGTAATGATTTATTAAAGACCATTGGACCATGTATTGTTATGGTTATATTATGTTTTGATAAATGACCCTTGACCCACTTCTGGTTTTTTACTATTCACTTTATGTTGGACCCTTAGACTTTCACTTTATGACTTTATTATAAATTCTTTAATTAATTATTTTATAGTCTTATTAATAAAATCTTTATGATTTTGTTAATAAAGACTTTTTGACCATTTAGTCTTAACTCATGTTTAAGACCTTTACTTTATGAATCTTGTTTGGATTATTTTATAATACGTTATTGGTCAAATCTTTTGTTTAATGGTTTGGATTATTCTATATTATTGGTCCATCTTTTTTATTTATGGTTTGGTCACTTTATGGTTATGGTGGACATAAACGTGAATCTTTTACACCATTTAATCTTATAAATAGATGAGGTTACTTTTTCTTTTATGTCATCATCAATTTTGGAAGCTTTGTTATCTACCTTCACGTGTTTTATTTTGCCGCGGTTGACTGCGTTTTTCCTTCTCGGCTGCCTACAGCTTTCTCACGGTTGCCTCCACGATTCTGCCTGTCATCTCTATCTACCAGTTGCTTGCGGTTTCTCCACGGGTTGTCTTTTCATGCAGCTTCCTCCACGGGCCTTTCTTTCAGCCGGTTGTCTGCAAATGCTTTGCGAGTTTTCTCTCTACGTGTTTATCCTTTGCGGGCTCTGTGCGTTTATCCTTCACGGGCTGCTCTGCGAGTTCTCTCTATGCAATTTTATCCTTTACGGGCTCTACGTGTTTTCCCTCTGCAATTGCTGAGTCTCACCTCTGCGATTTTTAGTTGAGTCTTACCTCTCCAATTTGTTTATTTACCGTTTGAGTTTTATCTCTGCAATTTACCCAGCGTGATTTCTCACGAGCAAGATCTGTCTCTTACTGGTGGGTGATTGCTTACAGGGTTGTCTCTCGAAGTCTGATCTCTGCAGCACCTGTGTGTCTTTCTTTACCCATGGTCACTTGCATGATTTGCTAAATTGATTGGAGGATCTGAGGTCGGTTTACTCCTACTCTCTCTCTCTTAAGGTGCGTATATTGTTTACCCAGTTTGACTTGTCCCTTCGGTGGCAAGATCAAACTCAGAACTATCTGAGTTTAAGGCGGATTCAATTAATGGTTATGATTTTTAACTTAGTTATTCTCTGTAGTTTATTTGAAATTTATTTTACTATACATGTTATTTATTATTTTCCTGTTAATGACAATTGATGAAACATCTAAATGATCAACATTAACGCAGTGACCAGCAGAGCATTAAAGTTAACGCAATGACCAGCTTAGCGTTAAGTTGGAAAAGATGAAAGTTATGTTGTTAAATTTTATTACAGTTTAAATTTTACCTAAGTTTTTTTCATGTATTGAATTTTATTACTTCTATTAAAACTCGTCTAACCATTAAAATCAACACCATCAACATACAAATAAGTGTTATATATATACAAGGAGAGCAACCCAACTTTGACAGTATAAAGTAAGTATTAAGGAGATGCATTCAATATTATTATCTTAATTGATCATGCATTCAAGGTCTGTTATGCATCTATGTAACAAACACTTAGAAGAGATTAGTATGTACTATGTAGATAAAAATACAATGTCCATAAACCAACCATTCACCACTAATCAAAGCAATAAGTGACCAATGTATAGGTAGCAGCAATATGTTTTCAAACAGTGTTTTTAGGCTGCTATGTACCAAACAATTATAACACTAAGCAATTACACCTTTAATGCTAACTTAAAGTGCAATTCTAAAAACAATAACAACATTCAAAGTGTGTATAAACAGTCTGAAGTATGTCCTTTTGCTTGCAACTAAACGATAGGTAAAAATGATATTTGAAATCCACAATTTAAAAGCCTTATTTACTCACTTTATGAGTGTGTATTGGCAGGTGGCTTGGCTGTTGTGGAGGGTAAAGGTTGTCACAAGTTGACAGTCCTGTAGTGGACTGTTAGAGGCAGCCCTAGGGGCTGTTACAGTCCATAAAATGGACTGTCCACGGGCTAATAGGGCCTTGAACAGATCCAAAGGGAAGGACCGAGGCTCCACTATGATAGGGCGAGTGTCAGGGAGCCCTTTAGAAGGGAGACCGAGGGCTGGATGGGAGTGGGAGAGGCTAGGAGGGGGAAAATGTTAGGGTTTGAAGACTGTTTAGGGTTAAATTTAGGGCAGAATTTAAGATTTAATAATTTTTGTATTTTTAGGGTTCCCTAGAATTCCGCCTTAGGGTTTTTAGGGCTTTAATGGACAGGCAAAATTTGTAGAGAAGGAAGCCCAAATTTTAGGGAGGCCCGAAATTTGAAATTGTTTTAGGGTTTTATATATGAAAAAACAGACCTAATTCTAACACAAATACTACCATGAAAATGCAAATTTACACATGCAAATGAAAGAGATTTGAAGGAAAATTGTATGAGAATAAATCCAAGGGCTTTAAGGTTTTACCCAAACCCTAGGGCATCAAGGAACATGACCAACCTTCCTCTTGATAGGTCCTTTCAAATTTTGGCAAACTAGGGCCTTCTCTAACAGCCACAAGAGATGGTTAAAGGAAGCCTAGTTAGGGCAAAACTCAAAGACCTAAAGTTCAAGCTTCAAAGGACCTTTTAGAGGACGTCCCTTACAATACTATGGTGACAAAAAGCTGAGAAATGACCTAGTTTAGACAAAATGCAGCACTAATGGCTACCATTCAACCATAAACAAGCCTCATCTATCAACATTTATCAAAGAGAAATCAAGAGAATAACTTAGATACCTCCTTGTGCATGTGTTAAGCAAACAATTCAAGCATCACCTTAGCAAAGAGCATGAACCAAAGATACTTTAAGAGATTTTCCTTTAAACCATAAAATATATCCTCCTCAAGAGGTGTGCATCACTCCAAGAGCCCTAAGAAGGGTAAAAAAGTAACATAATGTTTTATCCCACTTGTCTTATTTTCAAATGAAGTGAGGAGAGGTTTATTTATAGCCTCTCACACTCACTTTACAAAAATATGTAGGTCGAGGTGCCTTTAAACTTTCAATTTAAAATTATAAAATGTCAACTTGAAATTATAACAAAAATAATAGAAAATAATTCAAAAATGACCTAAAGTGGGCTTATAGTAGGCTACCTGGTCTATTTTTCCCCAAGTGCCTAAAACTACCAAAAATGAGCAAATCACTTCAAACTAAAGGCTGGAGTGCACTGGAGGGAGGACGCCATGCCCCGTCTAACCTCGAAAATGTTGTAAAATCCGTCAACGCCCTCCTCAAAGTAGCAGTACGTCCTATGTGGAAGGATGACGTCATCTAAGGAAGTAGGCCAAAGAGAGAGTGTGGCAGTCAACTGAAGGACCAGGAGGGTGTTGTTATCACCAACCTGGTAGTTGCCTATGCGAGATGGATCCAAGATGGACATTAGAGGGACAAGCAACTAAGGAGGTGGAACCAAGATTGCCTCAACTCCCAAATGGATGGTTGTCACGCCAATCGAGGCAGTCTTTACTTGATGTTGTCTTAGCCCAAGACAACAATGGGGGAGACCCAGATCTACTCCCGACAGGAGAGATCAGGCCTAGACACCAGATCAAATCAAATAGACTTGAGGTACGTAAAGTGTAAGGTGATGGAAACCCTAGATCTATGGATGACATCACTAGATGAACCACGGCTCTGGATCAAGATTTAGGAGATATGAAATTTGATCCAAGTTAGGACTCAAGTGACCTATGAGGCAAATACCAGATCTGGGGTTAAGGTACTAGCAAAAGGTGAAAATATCCACTGCCTTGGGAAACGTAACCAATGCAGAGAAGGTAAGAACAAGTTTGGGGCTATCTAGTACCGACGGATAGACTCAAAAGAAGGTATGACATTGTCAAAGCACCTGAGCCACAAGGAAAGAGTCAGAACGCAAGAGGAAAAGGAAACAAGAGGGGTAGCGCTAGGGTTTAAAGATCAGTGCCTTGGTATCTGGGCCAATGGAGTCACTTTTAGCCCAACCCTAAAGAAGACCCACCTAGGGTGAAAATATCCACTACCTTGGGAAACATAACCAATGGAGAAAAGGTAAGAACAAGTTTGGGGCTATCTAGTACCGACGGATAGACTCAAAAGAAGGTATGACAGTGTCAAAGCACCCAAGCCACGAGGAAAGAGTCAAAACGCAAGAGGAAAAGGCAATAGGAGTGGTAGCGCTAGGGTTTAAAGATCAATGCCTAGGGATCTAGGCCAATGGAGTCACTTTTAGCCCAACACTAAAGAAGACCCACCTAGGGTTGGACCTGATCTACAAATCCAAAAGTAGTTTTGCCGGAAAGGATCGAATCATGAGAAAGGAAGGCAACATGGAAGGTAGCGCTAGGGTTTGAAGACAAGTGTTTTTCAGATTCTAGGGCAATGGAGTCACTTTTAGCTCAGCGTTGAGGAAGACCCACTTAGAGTTGGACCCGATCTACAAAACCCAGAAATGGTTTTCCCCGAGATTAAGTGATTTGATCCATAATATATTTTCTTTTTTATATTTAGGGTTTTAAGATAAAAATGGAGATGCAGATGCCAACGGATTGAGATTTGGAAGAGAAGCACTAACCTGTAGATATTACCTAGAAAACCTTGTAGATGCCTTGATGATGATGATCCCTATTATCCCGATCAATTTGAGAAGATTTGAGTGAGTTCTATGCCCAACGTCTTTCCCCAAGAAGCCACTATGCCCTCTCTCCTACACAACAAATATCAACCATATCAGATTTGCTGCATCATAAGAAAAAAACGAATGCTACAGAAAAATAGCAAGATGAAATCATAGATCGCATTGATGCTAATGAAAACCCCCTGATACAAAACGCATCCAAGCCGATCGAGTTGAGGAAACCCTGCAAAAAACACCCAAGTTGAAGTCGCCCTCCTGTAGACAAGACAATGTTTCCCGAAAAAATATATAGATCTCACAACAAATACCCAAATGCTAGGAAGCAAAATATTTTCCAATCACCATCCAAGAACATCAAATGCAAAGGAGATCCAAGAATTTCCACAAGAAAAGTTTTTCTATTATCCAAATCCAAGAGCCAAAGACCCCCCTCAAATGAGATCCTCTCTCCTTTAAATAGGAATGAGAAAACCAAAATCCTAACCACTTTTCAAATGGGTGGCTAAGATTAAAAGATCCAAAAGTTCTAATCAATGGTTGAGATGAACTCAACATAAAGTACATGAATCAATACAATAATATAATATAAAAATGGACTAAATCACCCTAGGAGAGGGGATCCCACTAAATAAAAATAAATGAAGCACATGGTGGGTCCAGGGAGTGTTAACTAACTCCCCTAGGGTGTCCCCATGGCACAATAAAAATAATATAATTTTTAAACTGCAAAATAGTGTCTCTCTAAAGAAATTGTGAGCCACCAAAAGCTCCAGAAAAATAATATAATGTGCCCGAAAAATAGATGTAGGCCCATCCAAGTGCTGCAACTGCTGGAGAATAAGTGGAAGACATCACCCTCATCATACGAACTCATCCCATGCCATTTCCTTGCCTCCGTAGCCCAAATCAAATTCTTCAGTAGCCATTTTAATTATTTTTTATCTGCCTCGAGAAACGTGATATGCCAAAGACAGCCTCCTAGGGTGCCTGTGTTATCCAACTGAGCGCACCAAGCTCTTTGGGAGGGGGGTAATATGGTACAAACAAGTGGCTGGGCACCCCCTTCCTCATACAGCGCCCTAGGAGATCCAAGAAAATCATTTCTCTGCTCAGACAAGCCATCCAGTATGGCAAAACTACACCAGCAAGGTACACTAAGCCACATCATCTTTGCAACTGCCCGGAACTGAAAGTAAGTTATCTCATTGGACTCGAAGAATCCAAATCCATGTAAGGTGCATATTCATACACCCTATATGTCTCTGAATGATCATCCACAATATCCAATATACCCAGATAGACAAAATAATAGTCTGTAAATGACCATATAATATAACCCAAGCTGTCATCCATCCGCTGCAAGTGTTAAAAGGTCAGGCCATGCTCTATAAATCATTCAAGTAATAATCATAACAAGTAGCAGTCATTTCACTGGCAATCTATCGACAAAATATATAAGGTTTACATTTATTAACTATAACTCAATCCAGACTTTCAAGATCATACTCACTTCATAGTTGTAGTCAATTTGCTAGTGAAGGGTGAAGGCTAAAAATTCAGAAGGCTAGGGCAAAGGATGACCACCAACTCAACATTGTGACACTTCGGATATGGAGAGGGAATACTCACTCTAGCATATGACAGACAAGCAACAACACAGGGTATGGCAGTGTCTCACAAATGGGTGAGTTACTTCAGAGGTGCTTATTCACCTTAACAAATGCTCACAATCCAAACCAATATAAGTGAGGCCAGCAATCCTTAGATATAACTTTAGGAACCATTGCTTTTTTGGGCCTTTGATTTTTTCATAGCCTTGGTCTGTGTACTTATTTCACGGATTTTTTATTATTTTAGGCTTTATGCATTCATGTATGTTGAAAAACAATACTTTTCATGAATGTTCCAAGATATTCATTTCATTGTACTTCAAAGCCAATTTCATTAGGCTTGCCTTGCATTCATGTATGTTTAAAAACACTACTTTTCATGAATGGAATTTTTTCATAAGATATTCATTTCCAAATACATTGTATTAATGGCAGCACTACTTGTTTCAGGTTTAGCCAACACAACCTAGGTAACTCAAAGCCGAAACACAAATAAACAGGGAAGCTCATCCAATCATAAAGGCTCTAGTGGGGAAAGGTCCTCCATGCCACAAGTCAAAATAGCAGGTCGAGTAAGAAACATAACTGGAAGGAAATGGATGGGTGGAGACAATGAATAATGAAACCAACACTAGCAAGCCAAAGTATGGCGAGGATGACTACCTCTATTCTTCCTAAGGAGGGTAAACCCAATGAGTATAGAATAAGAACTTCCAGGTCTGAGTAGGGACATCAATACATAATATCAATACATCCAAGACCACATATTTATATGACCGCCAGATCATGACACTAAATGCTAATACATGTCACAAGAATGAGTATAAGAGCAATGATAACCATAACACAAAATGAGTCATAAACATGTAAATAATCCATCTAAACCAACATCTATCCAATGATAAAGAATTGATACAACTCTGGGCACTAATAACTGCTCTGCAAATGGCTAAAATGACTACATCAGTCCTCAAATCTGACATTAGAGGAAATTTCAACTCAAAATGGGCCTTTTAACTTTGATTCAAATTCCATGTCATCATGTGTTAGCCAATGAAATTGCTTTAAATTTGAAATACTATATAGGTCTTAAACACTTTTCTAATATAAATTTGGGGATAGGTATCATAAAAAAAACTACTTTTTTTGTTTGTATTTTCGACATATCTCCCCGTGTTTTTACTCAAATTTCAATCGGGATAGCTCATTGGATGTGGAATTAAATTCCGCATCCAACAAGTACCCGCTCGACATAGTTTTGATGGACCCCTCTACCCCAAAAACAAGAAATACCTGAAAAAATGTGATGATGACATCATCATTACATTTTTTTAGGTATTTCTTATTTTTGGGGTAACGGGGTCCGTCAAAAGTATTTCGAGTGGGTACTCGTTGGATGCAGAATTTAATTCCGCATCCAATGAGATATCTCAATCGAAATTTGAGTAAAAACATGGGGAGATATGTCAAAAATACAAACAAAAAAGTAGTTTTTTTCTTTTCTTCCTCCAAAATTAATAAATATTATTTTATTATTTTATTTATTCTTTTTAGGAGGCCTATTTTGAGTTGAAATTTCCTTTAATGGTGTCCTGAGACTCAGTCATGGCATGGGATAGCACTATAGTCCATAAATCAAATCATGATCCATCATAAATGCTCATCTCAGCATCTCATATGTAGGGGAACTGGTTGAACGGTGTACTGAAATCTGAAAAATAGAATATGGTAGCCTGGCTACTATATATGTGATAACAGGTGTCTAAGGTGGTTGTGAAGGGACACCAAGGTCTCATAGCTGAAACAAAGGTCATCGGTGCAAGGAAATAAGGTGTGGGGTCATAAGACCCAGTGATCAACCCTTAGGAGCCCCGGACACCAACCCCAAGGTTTGAAACCCCAATAAAGGGCAGTCAACAGTGTCATTAAGCCATAGTACTCCTAAAAGAAAGACCAAAAGGCCAATCCATGACCATCATTGCTAAATAATATCCCTCCTAGTAAAAAAAATGGTCTCTCTCCCTGGGGCACATTTGAAGGTGTGTTGGGTACAGGTGCAACGTAACAAGATCTAAAATTCTACTTTTTGTATATTAAGTCCAATGAGATTGGAACCACTATTAAACATCTTAAAACATTTAATGGTAATTTTAAAAATTTAAGTAAAATTATAGAAAATGAAAGAGAAGGAAAATGTCACTTATACTTAAGAATTTAATGTTACCATTTAATGTTATTGATAATTACTAAGGTTTACCTTCATTTATTTTCAAAAATTGCATGTTCAAAGCCATGCTATACTCACATGTTTAGAGTTTGTAAGGTTTTTTGTTATTAGGTTAGGATTTTTTTCATTTAAAAAAAAAAGAAAAATTTAGGATTATGTCGTACAAAACTAATCGGTAAAGAGAAAAAGGACGGTTCGGAATGGCACTGACCAGAGATAGGTGGGTGAACAGAAAATGAAACTAGCAAATCCTAACCTCACAACAATCTTTGTGACAGAGATGGTGGTCTGTCACAAAGATAAGTGGATAAACAAAAAAAATTGCATAAACAGAAATTTAAGCAACTAGTATTCTACTTCCTACTCTACTTCCTAATCTATTTACATATATTATAAGTGCTTTACAAACTTTTGCAGAATATCCCAAGAGAAGTTCTTGTTGGGGTTTACAAATATCAGAAAAGAAGAGAGAGAGGAAGTGTAGTTTAGGGCCTCTTTTGGACCAAACTTTAGCTAGGTTTTTTCTGGCAAATTTAGGGCAGCATAATCCCCTCTTTCTGTGCACAAAACCTACAAAAAATCAGCAACTTACTTGCTGGAAATTACTGCAGAAAAACTGAACAGAAAGTTAGAAAAGTTTAGTGTAAAACCTAGAAATTTTTGCAGAAAAATCTGAACTTTTAAAACATGGAAAACAGAAATTTTAGTGGCTGAAAATGAATGTTTAGAGAGCTGAAATAACATGTAAACAGCAGATTTAAAGCCTATTACTAATATATAATGGATTGGGGCCCTAAAACAAGGGTTATATTCACTGTACAGTGAATAAAACCTAGTTTTATGAAGGAAAACAGAAAATGGCCGAATTGAAAATCTGAAAAGACGGAACCCTTGGAGAGATATCCTTGCTTGGAAAACCTGCAAACAAATCTAGATCTGCAAAAATATGTAAGCCTAGTGATGAATGTCTAACAATTCATGCAAAATACTTTGAAGAAAAATTGCTAAACCATTCACAAAAGAGGGTAAAAATACTTTTACTCTCTAATCTCTCCACAAAATACTTTGTGGAGAGCTAACTAGACTAATACAAAAAATGCAAAGCTAAAATATACAAGTTACCTCACAAAATTTGATCATGAAAAATGGAAAAGTGTAGCACAATGTCCCTCCAAAGATTTCTTTGATTAAATGGCCCAACTAGGGCAAACAAAATTACAATAGCAAGAGAGCTTGAGTGGAGAAATATTCCGACAGCATAACAATAGCATGAGAGATCATGTCAAATGAGGGAGTGAGACCCTCATTATATAGTTGAGGAAGACCCCAACCCCTTGAAGATCAATGGCTGAGATTAGATCTGGATCTAGGTTAAATCTCCACCACTAGATCTAGGTTTTTGACTTTTTAGCACTCTCAATCAATCTACACCCTTAGATTGCTTTTTAATCAATGGCTAGGGTGCTTGATCCATGTCTTCACATTTTCCACCCTTAGATCTAGGGTTTTGACCAAATGCCACCCTTAGATCATTTTGTGGATAAGTTTTGAGGAAAAACGTGGGCCCAACTAGGTGCCCCCTCCATATTTAGCTTTCCTCTACCAAATGTGGGCGTCCTCTCCAAGTTTAGCGCCCCCTTTAAATTAGCTAGATGCATTCCTTTTATGTTGACGCCCTCCTCTAACTTAGGCGCCTCTATTAGTGTGACGCCTTCACCTTTTTCATGTAGCGCCCCTCTATTTTATGCTAGCGCCCTCCATCTACATGGGACGCCCCATTAAATGGTAGCACCTCCCTCCAAAATTGGCGCCTACCTCCACAAGTAGCGCCCTCCTTTTATGACTAGCGCCTTCTCTTTTAAATGTGGCGCCTCCCTAAACTTAGGGTTTGGCAACTTTAGTTGGGCCACTTCTTCATGTGACGCCCCCTTTGTAATGGTGGCTTTAACCTTGGACTTGGCTCTTCAACGGTAAGATTTTAACCTTTAGACTTAGGTTAAAAACTTTTAATTCACCTTTAATTTTTTTATTTAATTTTTTAAATTTTTCCCATTTTTAACTTAGGAAAAATTTAAAAATAAATTGAAAAAATTATATCTTGGCCATGGGGGGGTGGAAAAAATTTTAAATAAATTTTCCTAGGCTTAGCAACCCCCAAACAAAATTACCATGGCATTATTTGATTTTTTCCTTCAAAATCAAATAATATGAATTTCTGACTTAGGGAAATTAATTAATTCCCTAGGGGAGATAGACCCCCTCTGACCAAAATTGGTCTATCTCTTCAACCACTTATCAGAAATACATGGGACTCGAAGCAGTGGCTTAGGGGGTTTCATAGCAATTTTACTTTGCATTCATAGCCCCTATTACAAAATGCCATGCTTGAGCAATTACATTATTACATCAAAATGAGTTAATTAACCACCAAGGGGTGAAGTTAATTAACTAGAAAAAATAAATAAAAATACAACAACATAACGAAACTCCGCAAGACTCTATACAAATGTCTAGCATGGTCATGAAAAACATTTCGAACCCTTAGCCACCCCATGGACTTGACTGCTAGAACGCCCGTCACCACTTTGGAGGATTTTGAGTGAAAAACCAAACCAATTAAAATCGTTTATACAACAAGATCAATTGGAAAGAGAAAAAACACTCGATGAGGGGACTTCCCTAACAACCAGTTCCATGGTGTGGCATCCATATCATATGACCCATACTAGTACATATAATTATATTAATTTTCCCACGCAGGGGAGCGGACATTTCGTTTTACAAAGGGGCAATTGCCCTGCAGAAATGAAAAAATCCTCAGATTTTTCCAAGGTACAACTTGTACAATTATGTACATCTTCATGTACATGGAGTTGCCACCTAGTCGAAATAGGTGGGCAACATCTCCAATAATCATCATCCTACAAAGGAATCATACCATTTTTTCCAAAGGGCCCAAGATATCATGTGACTCCTCAAAACAATGATAAGGAACACTCACCATTTCTTCACATTCTTCAACTAGGGCTTCTTGGTCTTCATACACTTTGTGATTTTCAATGTGGATTCCTGAACTTCACTTTCCAGAACACCTTTATCTTAATTTTCAAGAGTACTTCCCTCTTCAAACATAGGACTCGAGATGTCATCTTCTTAAGCTTCTTCAACAACATCTTGAATGAGAGATTCTTCAACGATGATCTCTTCATGAGAGTTTTATGAGCATTGACATCCGTCATGACACTCTTCAATAATATCCTCATCTTTTGTCAACGAAATAGAATAGTTTTCTTCCGTCAAGGGTGGTCTGGGACCTTCTTCAAAAATATTTTGTGCATCGTAGAATTTCTTTATCGCTATAATGGTGGATATCCATTGGTCAATGTCATTGGAACACCAACATTTACAAAATGCTTCCAAAAAGACTACAAAAGATGTGATTGTTCTTTTTCCAAACCAACGCAAAGCATAGCCTTTGAAGCTAGCCAAGAAGTAATCCATCATGTCATCTTCGTAAAGGATGCCCTTTTCTCCTATAAATTTGAAAAAGGTCACAAGATAAGTTGAACCTAAATCTCATTTGCCATAAAACTTTGGAATTACCCACAAAGCTACATTTGGTTTTTCATGAGCGGGAGCCCAAATATTTGAAAAATCCAAGGGGCCATCAAGTTCAAGAATTGAATCAAACTCATTAGCATAAATGTTTGCCATGTCATATAGACGTCTTCAATGATGTCACCAAGATGAACTTTCTTTCTTCTCAACCGATGGATGTGTTCACCCTTAACATCCAACAATGCCATCACTAGCCGAGGGCTTTGGTTTGCAACATACTTCTCTATTGTTTTTTCTTCAGTGGAATCGTTGGATAAACCTGTCAAGTTAGTACTCAACAATAATCCTATTAAAGTACGAAGCAAAAACTTACCTCAACATTTTTACCAAAATTGTCGTTTGTGCCGGAGAGATAGGGCTTGAACCCAACCACATGCCTTTAAGATGTCCCCAACAATGACACCAAAAAACATTACGTCAAAATCTAGCACCCTCTCAATTAGGCAACTAGGACCGATGCTAAAGATTGACAACCATTAAGGAGAAGCAACCAATGTCACCACAATGTTATTCCCTTTCGTTCTAGGCATAGTCCTCGGGTCATGGGAGGTTTCCTTAACTCGGTAAGAATAGACCTGCAAATATTCAATAGAAACAAATATATCCCTACAAGACCTTCCCACTAATAGTAGACCAATGCCTTATCAAAATCAACAAGTGATATACAATAAATGCTAATTGACTTAGAAGGTTTAAGAGCAACAAATCTGGTATGGTGGATAAGTTAGAAGGTAAATCACTTTTCTGCAGTAAAAAACAGCAACATAAAGATGGAATAAAACTCAAATCCAACCGTGAAAACACCACAAAAAGTACATCCCAACCATCAACAACAAGAGGCGAATCAATCCCCCCTAGGGCACCCTCTTTCTAACATATTAATGTCGAGTTAAGGAGCTAATTTCACTTTCAAATCTGCAATTTTCTCCACTAAGGGATGAACTTAAATATTTAGGGCTTCAAATCCCTCCAAGGTCACCTCAGATGACTGGGAAATGGCCCGAGAATTTCTTGTAGCCTTTAGGGTTTGAACTTTCTATCAATTTGGACATGCAAAAACCTTATGCCAAATCACAATAACGAAAACAAGGCTGATGTCACCCCCCTAGGCTTGTCGACGCCTCAAATTGGGGCCTTTTTTAACCTAAAAACAATTTTTATTGATTTTAATTTTTTTCATTTTTATGAATTTTTCAACAACGTAATAACTTTAGAAAATTATAACAGTGGTAACTAATTCCAAAAAATAACAAGTACAATAATTGCAACATCAAAAATAAATATTTTGGGGATATTTTTGCAAAATATATAATTTTTAGGGTTTTCTATATTTTTTTTTGTATTTTTGCAATATATAGTACAAGAATTTGATAAAAAGATTATTTGAATGAAGACAAGGGAATAAGGCCTATGTCTCGTTCCTTTGGGGCACCGAGAAATCGAGATTCATATTCCTCTCAAGAATTGTCAATCCATTTTTGAATGAATTAGGGAAAAACCAAGAGACCCTAGGTTGTGTCGGTTTTGACCTAATTAAGGCAAAGAAAGGTGCCAAAGGCCCAACAAGAGAGACCTTCCAAGGAGGGATGTATCACTGATAAGACTATGTTATTATGCATAAAAACCCTAATTTATTCTTACCTTGGATGTCTCTGACAATGGAAGACAAGAGAACCAGAGATCTTACCACAAAAGAAGAAGAAAAGGGAAGAGAGACCTTCCAAGGAGGGATGTATCACTTATAAGACTATGTTATTATGCATAAAAACCCTAATTTATTCTTACCTTGGATGTCTCTGACAATGGAAGACAAGAGAACCAGAGATTTTACCACAAAAGAAGAAGAAAAGGGAAGAGAGTAACCTAGCCCTCCTAAGAGCCCTTTCCCTTAAACACGCCTTGCAACATAATGAAGAAGCCTTCAAACACCAAAAATCACCACATGAGGCGCTAAAATGCTTAAGAAGGGAGGTGCGCACCACTTTTTCTCTAGTAGACAAGAATAAAAAGAGAATAATCTTATTTGATCCCATGATCTTATGTTACAAAT
Organism: Pseudotsuga menziesii; assembly: GCA_001517045.1. Lineage (NCBI taxonomy): Eukaryota > Viridiplantae > Streptophyta > Pinopsida > Pinales > Pinaceae > Pseudotsuga > Pseudotsuga menziesii. The sequence continues at coordinate 405,176 of LPNX010636590.1, read as the reverse complement.
GAAGGAGTGCCTTATTTATATGTGACAAGACATGCATTTTCTAAAAAAACACACATTTTTAGTCCTTTAGGCCGACCTGCCTAAAATGTCTTAATATGACTTAAAATGAAATTTTTAGGGTTTGTCACCCATAATCCAGGGACTAAACCTCATAAAACATAACATAATGACAAATATGATGAAGCTATGCAACATGGTGAAACGTTGAGCCTGGAAGGAGGACGTCATGCCCCATCTAACCCCAACATTGTGCTTTTTCCCTCAACACCCTCCTCCTTTAGGTGGTATGACCTCTTCAAGCTCGCAAAAAAGGCGGATGATTTGTCCTTGATGACCAAGAGGAAGGACTAGTACAAAGAAATATAGGTCCAAGGGGGTATCCACAAAGTGTGCTAAGGCAAGTATGACAACCCTTACACGCACAATCACCTTCTACATATCATAAACATAAGTGTGGCTAGGAGTCTGTAAGCCACATGTCCTAATGGAGTCATCCCAAGAAGCACCAAAGCACCAACCCAGGGCATAAATGCCCAACATTATGGGGGACTTTTGCTTGTCAAGGGGTAGTCAACAAAGCCACTAAGCCAATACTCCTTGAAATGAAAATCAAGAAGACTCACCATGACCAGACCAAGTGTCTTGATCCCCACTAGACCATCACATTTACATTAAAAAAAGCCCTAACTTGGCCTTTACAATAAAAAAAGGACCCCTCCTCTTTGCTACATCTGATATGGCACACTACAGGGGATCTGGAGGGTAACACGTAGAACAACATCAAATTTCCTTGACCAAGGTTGTAGGAATGATGTGGATTCAAATATATGCAGGTTTCTCTATGGATGTGGTGTATACCATTTAATTTATTCGCTCAGCCTATTGGCATGAAATGGTGCGCTAAAGGATACATGAGCCCAGGATATGAAAAAGCTAGAACTATGGGACTTGATGGGGAGAGAGTCGAGACCAACATCCATAATGCTCTTGGAAAGTTTACAAATGATTGAATTGACTATGGGGAATCCATTGTATCTTATGGTTGGGAAAAGGTTAAAGGAAAGCCATTGATAAATATTCTTGGTGTGTGTCTACTAGTGGTGTGGTCTTCCTTTCATCCAATGACTACTCAAATCACTATAAGCCTGGTATTAATATTGCAGAACCTTTAATTAAAACCATTCAAGAGATTGGGCCATACAATGTCATTCAAGGCATTACTGATTGTTACGCTGCACCTGTACTTGACGCACCTTCAGATGTGCCCCAGGGAGAGAGTAATTCTTTCGACCAAAATGGGTGTTATTGAGCAATGATGGTCATGGTTGGACCCTTTAATCCTTCCTTTAGAAGTATTATGGCTTAACGGCGCTGTTGACTGCCCTTTGTTGGGGTTTTTAACCCTGGGGTTGGTGTTCGAGGATCCTAAGGGTTGATCACTCGGTCACATGACCCCATACCTTATTTGTGTGCTCTGTGGCCTTTGCTTCAGCTACGAGACATTTGTCTCCCTTCACCGCCACTTAGGACACCCTCCTAGCCCTTCTGCACACTGGCGCCTTTTCTACCTGGCCTTTTTCCCCAAAGGAATCTATCTTCCACGTCAGGCCTTCTTGCTGCTTTGAGGAGGGCGTTGAGGGATTTTACAGCATTCTCGAGGTTAAATGGGGTATAACGCTTTCCCTCTAACTCACTCTAGTCGTTCGTTTGCAGAGATTCACTCATTTTAGCAGTTTTTGGCACCTAGAGGAAAACTACCCCAAGTAGCCTACCTTGAGCCTACATTAGGCTATTTTTTATTATTATTTTGTTATAATTTTAAGTTGACATCTTATAATTTTAATTTGACATCGTATAATTTCAAATTGACATTTTAAAGGCATGTCGGCATGGATTTTTTTGTAAAGGTGAGTGTGAGATCATATAAAAGATCTCCTCACTTCATTTTTAAAACAAGACAAGTGGGATCAATACTATGTTACTCTTTTACCCTAACTAGGGCTCTTTGGAGAAGATGCGCTCCTCTTGAGGAAGACTTTTTCTTTGTTTTGCAATCTTTTTCTTAGAGTTCTTTGGATAAACTCTCTTGCAAAGGTGATGCTTGGATTTGTTGGTTAAATACTTGCACACAAAGGTTTTCTTCTTATCTCTTTGTTTAATGTTGATGGATGTTGTATGTTTATGATTAAATGGTAGCCTTTAGGGCTGCATTTCTTCTAGACTAGGTCATTTTCAGCCTTTAGTCCCCTTCACAAGAAAGGGCATGTCCTCTTGTAGGAGTCCTCTAAGGATTGTCCTAAGGTTTCTAGGATAGTTGTTGAACTAGGACTTTCCCTTCACATTAGGAAGCCATCTTTTCCTTAGATACCCTAGTGTTAGTGTACCTTGGAAAGTTTTCGTCCCTTCCTCTTATTTCTTCCCTTCCTCAGATTTCTCCTTTTGCTTGTAAAACAGCCCTAGGGTTGTTTTGCACCCTCTCCCACCATCTTTTTAGCCTCGGTCTCCCTTTCCTAGGTTTGCCCTACCCTCACCATACCTTGGCCCCCTTATCCTAACTTCTCTAACCCTCCCTTTAGCCCCCATCCATCTCGCCCTACCCTATTTCCTGCCCTGCTAACCCTTGGCCTGCTGTTGCAGCCCTCTCTTCACCCTCGACCTACCTTGTGGCAGCCTCGACCCCCCTTTTTCTAGCCTTAGTCTCCACCCCCTTTACCTCGCGGCCTTCCTTTATCTCCCTTTTCCATCTTGTTGTAGCCTCCCACTCTCTTCTTTCCATTCTCCAAACCCTCAATCTGTCCTCTAGGTCTGTAGCAGACCTTGTTCCAAGGCCCTCTCCCAGCCCTATCCACCTTTAGGGCTGGCCTTACAGTGGCAGCCCTCCCTACATGAACTGTTGCTCCTTCCTTTAACCCTGCACACAAGGAAAGAATCAGTGATAAAAAGGTTAGTTACTGTTGGTTTGTTTGCAACTAAAAGTGGATTTTTAACACCATCCATTTGCACATTGTATGCCCACTCTATAATATGGTCCCTGATTGAATTCTGAAACACAATCATACCGTTGCTAATACTCCTTTTTCAGACCTAATTTACCTAATTGGTTATGCATGCTGCTACTTACACATAGTCTGCAATCAATACTTGAACACACAATGGTGTAACTGTTATGAATTCACTGTACATTGGAATGACAAATACTGTTTGGATTGATACTTGAATGCATGTTATAAGGTGAATGATTATTGTTGTCTGTTGTCATTATTATTTATATTCCATTGAACTCACGTCACTTATTATCAATCTCCTATGTTCATACTAATGTACGTTGGATGATATATTGATGTATCTTTGCTAGGACTATTGTATGTGTGTTTGACGATGGTAAATACTTTGAAGAAATTTGATAAACAATCATAAAAACTTATACAATGCTTTTATCAAACACTTGACTGCAAATCTGATTTATAACTTGTCTAAACTAACAATTCATAAGATGAATTTATCTGATAGTTTCAAGTATAAACACCAATGCCCTCAGCTTCAATCTAAAGAAAAATGTGATAACACAGAAATTTAGGGCCAAGCCGAGGGCAAAACCTCATCAGAGAAAAACCCAGAGAGAGAATTTTATTTATGAGAGAAATCAGAAATTCAACAACTCAAAATTTCTTCAACATCAAAATAATTTCAAAAACCCTGTTCTGTAAATCTGCATTGAAGAATGTGCCAAAAAAATACTAACAGTCAACCCACACGTGCTAACAGTACACAGCAATTTTCTCGAGATTCGTGCCAAGTATGAACTGTACGAATTCTGCCCAACATTAAATGCAGAAATTCTGTCTCGAAATTCGTGCCTGCAATTTGCCTCGATTTCTGTGCATGTAGGGTCTGCAATAATGACTGTAATGATTGTGGCTGTACGATCTACAATAAAGCCTGTAATGATTCTGGCTGTACGGTCCAATGATGCTACAGATGTCTTGGGAATTGTGCCTTCAGTTTGATGATCAGTCTCTCTCTCATAAATCAATTTATTTATCTTTCTCTCTCTTGTCTTCTTCTACTTCTGATGTGATGTCTCTCTTTTCCATAGACATCCTTTAGACTTATTTCACCCAAACTAACCCTAACTATCTCAACCAACTTAATCAAAGGATGAGATTAACTTTATCTAAGGGCTTTCATTTGATGCACATATTCACTTTATTAAATACATTAAATGCACTTTTTGGGTCCCACAACTTAAAGCCACCTTAAGTTTATAAAGTACAAAGTCACTTTAATAATATAAAAACACACTTTACATTAAAAAGTTCACTAGGAAAATTACAACTTATGTCCCCCCCATGTGACATCAAAATCATGGGGAAGGACCAACTGAGTTATAAAAAACTAACATACTTGCTAATACATGCATATCCCATTCATTGTTGCACATATTGGCTAATTAAATTAAGGGCACTCCACACTCTCGATATTTGCATGACTAAAGACCCAAATTGGTTATTGGCTTATACTTGGATGAGTGTATTTACATGCTTCATACCCACGCATAGGGTATATCCTCTTCATTTATAAATTGACTCCATTAAGCATTGGTCACTAACTTTACACATGTGCAAGATATATTTTGTGTCTAGTGTCTTTTGCAGAGTTGTCATTAGGGCTCTCCCCTAGGAGGTTTCGACTTCCGAAGAAGTTAGGAAGAAGCGACTAAGGTGACAATGGTCACTTTTGTTGATTTTTTTGAGCAGCATCGAGAGCCCTTCTTTTAGGAGAATGGGACCACCTGGTCCGGGACCACGATGAAGACTCAACCCAGTGTTGAGTGACCATTTTGTTGAATAGTAGATATCTAGTCTGGGACTATGATATAGACCCGGCTCTGCCCTGGGTAGACTCAACTTTGTGTTGAGTAGACATCTGGTCCGGGACCACGATGTAGACCAGTCTGGGACTAGTAGACTCAGCTTAGTTCTGAGTAGCCATTCTCTTGGAGAATGAAGACACTGTAAGACCTAGACTGGGTCTGGGCATGTGTTTGGCACTTTGACCCTTGATCTATGGGCTTGGTGTGCCTCTCCAAGGTTTAGCTACCCTTGGTTAAGTTACCCTAGTACCAGATCTAAGTGTCACACAATGTGTGAGATAAAAACATTAATAACTCTCTTAGTTTATGATGATGTACTTTTGAAATCGAAAAGGACCACAGGAGCACTTGGAAAAAGGCCAAAGTCAAAAGTCAAAATAAATAAAGACTTGTTGACCACAGGAAAATGACCACAAGTGAAAGTAAAAATAAATAAGGACTTCTTATAAAAGTCAAAGAAAAAAATAAAAGGACCTTTTTGGTAAAAGTGAAAGTGAAATTAAGAAAAGATTAATGATATTATTATTTTTATCTTTCCTAATCTTGTCCACTTACAGGTGAATGAAGGCTATAAAAGAAGATCAAGTCTTCTCATTATACAACAAGTTTTTCTCTCACAGGTGGAGCTGCTATATTTTTGAAGAAGATTTCTTGCCTCAGCTAGGGCATCTTCAGAAAACCCTCAGCTAGGGTTTTTATCAGCATTTTTTGAGCAGCTCAATTTCCAGATCTAAACCAAGTCAGCCATCTTCAGATCCAGGACTGTCTTCAAGCTTTTTCAGGCAACTGTTTTATTTGACAGGGTAGCCTCTCCTCTCTAACGGCTTGTCCATTCTTTTTCACGGGAAGCCACTAGCACCTCTAGGCATCCTGTAGCAGGCATACCCGTGAGGGCTAGGGCCTTCTTGGCACCCTTGGGCAGCTCGTGGGCAGTCCCATGAGGGCTACCGGATCTTCCACAGACCCTCGAAACAGTCCCATTTTGGGCAACAATAGGACTGCCCAAAAGCTGTCGGGCAACTATCAAACCACTGGGCAGGGTTAGCACAACGGACCGTCAAATCTGGGCAGAGAAGAAAGGTAATTGAGCAGGTAAAAAGATTATTGGGTAGTCTATAAATTCTTCTGGGCAGCCTGTCTTGTACTTCAGGCAGATTTGATTATTTCTGACAAACTGTTTTTTTTTAGCAGTATTTGTCATTTTAATAGATCTGGAATTTTGTGGATCTGTGGCCTAAATAATCAGTCTGGTTTTTATTGATAATTTTTACTGTAATTTGTGGGTAAAATCTAGATCTGGATTTGAGGAATCTTTTTGAAGAATTTTTTGAGTCATTTCATTTACGAGATGAGCTATTAAAGCTTTTGGGGTTTTTGTCCTTTGAAGGTTTCCCTAGTTAAAAATATTGTGTCCATGTGTGCTAATGTGATGAATGTGTTTATACTGCACTGCTGATTTGTTTAAGTAGATCTGCAAATATTTTTAGTTTATGCTAATGCTAAAAATTCAACATGGTAACAGAGCTTAGCATGTGAAAATACAGTAAAGGGACACTGCTGTTGTTTTCCACTAGATCTTGGAATAAGATTTGCATATCTAACATTTGGATAAGTAGCAGAGATGGCTATCGTTGGTTTCAAACCGGAAGAGAAGCTCTATGGTTCAGCAAACTTCAATTCCTGGAAGGCCAGGTTGTCAGCCATTCTTGATGAGAATGACTTGGATGACATTGATCTTAACGTCAAAGAAGAGCCAACTACAAATGTTGGTAGGCTTGCCTACAAGAGGAAGCAAGGTAAGGCTAGAAGAGTTATTTATGATTCTATCAAAGAAGAATTGATGCCTAACATCACATCCTTGAAAACTGCTAAAGAATGCTATGATACGTTGGTAAACCTCTATGAAAAGAAGGCTCCCAGTCAAAAGAGATTTTTGAAGAAGAGGCTACAAACTTTGAAGTTGAACAAAGATGAAAGTGTTGGTTCCTTCTTCGCCAAGATCAAACAGGTAAGAGATCAACTTCTTGCTATTGGTGTTACTATTGATGATGATGATCTTGTACAAATAGTGGTTGATGGTCTCCCAAGCTCTTGGAAAACCTTCATGGCATCTGTCTGTGGACGAGAAAATCAGCCAACCTTTGAAAGGCTTTGGCATGATTGCATACAAGAAGAAGCAAGGAACACTGGCAAGGTAATCAAGCAGGATAACCTTGCACTTGCAGCAAAGACCAAAAGGTTCAAGAAACCTTTTCCTCAACAAAAGAAAAGGAAGAAACCTCAGGGTAAGTTTTCTGACATGCCTAAGATTTCATGTTATACTTGTCACAAGTTTGGACATTATGCTAGAGACTACAGGCAGAAGAAGAAGAAACCCAAGAGAAGGTTTCAGGCATCTGCTGCAGAAGCAGAAGAAAAATAAGAAGAAGAAAAAGAAAACCAAGGCTGATGAAACTGATAAGCCTAGAAGAGAGTACTATTTGATTTATGCTCTAACCGGTTCTTTCTCAGCTTGCTCCACTTCTTGGTTGGTAGACAGCGGTGCCTCCAGGCACATGACAAGTAACCGTTGTACCCTCACCAATTACAGAAAGAGAATGTTCACCACTCAGGTAGAACTTGGAGATGACTCCACTTACAAGCAAAGTCACCTGGTTCAAGTTCGTGTTCGAATTTGAAGAACTTGAAATTCAGCAAAAATTCAGCAATAAAAAATCTGGCGATAAAATTCGACATAAAAATTGACACTAAGTTCTAATAATTATAAAATTTGAAGATTAAAAAATATTTACACTATTAAGCATCCCAACCAGAAACTTATAATCTTACATAATCACATATCATCCTTTCATCTTGAATGTAACTATAAACATAGATTATTAAACTAAGTTGTTAAAAAAATCATGTCATATAAATAATATTAATAAACTAAAATAAATAAGCATTAATTTTTTATTATAATATTTAAAAAAATTAAAATATACAATTTAATATGAATCAATTTAGTAAAATACAAAAAAAAGCTTAGACTCAAAGCTTTTATGTAAGAAATATATCAATCCATCCATTTGTCCGGTTTCATCAAATATATCATGTTCAACACCACCGGCACCGATGTGCCTGTTAGCTATCAAATAAACACTGTAGACTCGAGGCTGGGCACCGCTACGCCTATTCAACTGTCAACTAAAAACTGCGAATTCAAGGCTCCGCCCTCTGCGACTCACGGAACAACGAATCCACGTCACTTCAGTCAGAGAATGACGACAACCTCCATACTTCAGTCTTCACTCACGGAAGAATTCACGACGAAGCCTCTCTCGCAAACCCACGTAATGAGCAATGAGATAACGCGGAGGTAATTTTGGTCATCGACTAGGGTTAACCAGTGGCGAAATTTGCCGAATTTCAACGAATAGTTCGCAATACACAGAAAATCGATGATTTTCGAATTTCATGGCGAAAAATTGCCGAATCCAATGACTTAGCTTACAAGATTGAAGGAGTTGGCTGAACTTCAATTTAACTTGACTTGGGTACGGTTCTTCATGTTGATGATATTCTTTATGTTCCTGGTTTAAAGAAAAATCTCTTATCTGTTGCTGGTTTAAAAGACAAGGGCCACAGGGTCCTCTTTATGGACAAGAAGATCTTTTTATGGGAAAAAGACACAGATCTAGACTCTGTAGTACAGATCAATGTTATCAGAACCGAACCGGTGGTCGAACCGGCCGACCCTGGGAACCGGAACCGGACAAAAACCGGGAAACAAACCGAATCAAAAAACCGGTTGAGCAAACATACATAAAACATTCATATTTTCAAAAAATACATATATATCCATGTGCATCCATGTGAATTCAAACCATTATAAACAAGTATGTCAAGTTTCTCAAGTATATAGCAAGAGCATATAAAACCAAAAAAACATTGATTGCAAATACATAACTAAAGAAAAGTACATCAACAAAGAGGTTATAAATGGCCTCTAAAGTCAAAATATAAGCATATGACTATAGTCTAGACTCTAGAATCTACAATTTAATGATTTTAATCATATATCATAATTATCTGAGTCCTCATGCTCAGACTTAGAGTCATCATCTACATCTTCAACAAGAGCATGGCTTGACTCCCTTATAGGCCCGGAGGTACTTTTCTAACTACAACATCAATGTTCACATCCTCTTGCTGTGGAAAAGGGCCCAAGTCCATTCACAATTAAATGTGATTGATATGGAGGGTGGGAGCCTCCTTTTATAACATTAGAAGGGTCGTGGGTCAATTAAACAGCTCACACGTGGACCCTATTTTTTATTTTATTGAAAGAATTTGAAATTAGCTATTTTTGGGGGTCCTTGGCGTTTTTGTACAGAACCGGCCGGTTTTGTTCTGAACCGGACGGTTTGGAGAAAACCCGGTGGTTTTGTACGGAACCGGGCGGTTCATCCTTGAAACCGGCCAATTTTGTATGGAACCGGCCAAAAACGGTTTGAGTGCATGATTTGACTCGGCGAAGCTTGTAAACCGGTCAAACCGGGGGTTTTTTTCCAAACCGGTTGGGTTTTGATAACATTGGTACAGATTGGGGTTCGAGAGGGAGACTTTTACAAGGCCTCCAAAGTCTCCACTCATGCTTATTAGAATTTGAATGCCATTTAGATCTTCAAGCAGAGAGTTCTAATAATGTTTGCAGCAATTGAATGGAGGATGAAAATACAAACTAAACAAAACAAACCACACAGGAAACGGACAAGTATTCCTCAGGAATTTACAATATATTCATCATAATAATATCCAGTGTTACAATAGTTTACATAGGAAAGAATTCGAATGCATGGGGTATGAATTCGAATCCTCCAAGTGGATAAGACTGTATCTAACTGAATCTCTAACTCAAAGTCTCCCAATCAATATCGGAGTCCAAATAGACAACTCCCTGATGACCAATAACTCCAACAACCACTAACAACTAGTTAACTCAATGCAACTGAGTGTGGTAGGTAGGAAAAGCGCTCCTCCCCATGCAACCATGCATTATCCATGCATTGGTAGCGCTAGCCTAACTGACTGAGAAGTAACCGATTGTAACTGGGGGCTAACTAAGACTAACTAGTGCTAACACCAACTGACTGAAGTAGGTTGGTGTCGGGACTCCCAGTGGCTCCTAAGATGTAGGGATTGGTCTAGAAGGTGCCCAAACTGATGCATGCACATGCAGTAAATGGCAGTTAAGCTCTAGCAGTGTTCCCCACACTCTAGTGACTGGTACATGTGGCCCCATTGGGCCAACTGGACCCAATTGCACTAGTGAGCCCAATTAATTAATTTAAGGTTCCTAAGTTAGGCAATAATTAATCTAATAGACATTTGACCAAGGGAGGATTACTAATCCTAACACCCCCCCGAATTCTAACTTGAACAACTGTGGGCCCTGGTAACAAGACCATAGGTCACCCAAATACAATCTAGAAGATAATAAAAAAAATGTTGCTTAATACAACTGAGGAAACAGGGGAAAACCTCATGGAAAAAAACCCCCCTCAAAAATAAGCAGGAAAATAACAATCTGCAAGCTATCTTTAGAAAAAAGAAGCTTCCTCCTTAGAAAAATAACTTGAGCAAAACACCAAAATTGCAGCTCTATGCAGCAGCATGGTCCATTAGTGGACCTCTCAATGTACTTCTGAACTGATGACTCTCTTTGTTTTTGTTAAATGGTGAAGGTAGGGAATGATCAAATCTCTGCTTCTGTGGGCCATGTCGTTGATCATTCGCCATCATCAAGTAGCACCAACCTGGAACTTTGTTGCACCGTTATGTAGAGAGCGAATCTGTGAGGGATAGTGCAGCATGCTCATTCTGATACTGGGACCTAGTTCTTCTTCTGTCTTCTGGAACTCCAGCACCACTTCCAGCTGCATCAAGAAGCTTTTGAGCCCATCTAAGTTTAGGCTTCTGATTAGGAATGGGTACTGGATCTAGATCTAGAATCTCTTAAGATTCAGTCTCAATAACAGGATCATGTTGTATGTGATCTTCATCTGAATCTGAAACCTGTAGCACACCATCATCATCAAAAATAGGTGGAGAAATAGTTATACCTTCCTATGCTGGTGGAGGAGTATCATGCAGCTGATCTTCTTCGAACTAGACACTTCTTTCAATGAAGCATCTTCTGGTAGCAACCTCCATCAGTTTGTAAGCTTTTGCATCTTTTGAATATCCCAGCAGAATGCATTCCCTACTTTGGGCTTGGAAGGCCTTCCTCTTGTCAAGTGGTATCCTGCCCCAAGCTTTGGAACCAAAAACTCTCAGATGGGAGACATTGGGCTTATACCCATGCAGTGCTTCGAATGGTGTGACCCCAACCACTGACTTGTGGGGCACCCTATTATGCAAATATGAAGCACAGTTTATTGCTCCAGCCCAAAGAGAAGGAGGTAAATGCTTGGCATGGAGAAGGCATGTTTCCATCTCTTTCAGTGATCTGTTCTTCCTCTCAGCCACACCATTTTGCTGTGGTGTGTATGGAACTAAGTGTTTCATTCGAATCCTCTCTGATTCACATAAATTTTGGAAATCTATTTTGACATATTTCCTCCTCCATCGGATCTTATTGACTTGATCTTCTTATTGAAACTATTCTCAACCATAGCTTTAAAACTTTTAAAAGTCTCAAAAACTTCTGATTTTAGTTTCATGAAGTAGATCCAGCAGTACCTAGAACAATCATCAATAAATGTCAGGAAATACCTGCAACCATTAATGGAGTTTGTGGTCATAGGTCCAGCTACATCACTATGTATCAAATCAAGTGTAGACATAGCTCTATGTGCCTTCCCAACATCATACTTCTTTTCTGGATGCTTACCTACCAAGCACCCAACACATACTCCATCAGAAGTTTGGATGGAGGGCAAACCTTCAACCATGTTATCATTGTGGAGCTGCTTCAGATATTTGAAATTGAGATAGCCAAATCTCTCATGCCAAATCTTGTTGGTGTTGTTAGCATGAGACAATAAAGTTGTAGGAGGAGAAACAGGTAAGAAATGTGAAAATTCATAAGCTTTGGTAGAGTGATTTGCAATACCTTTCGCTACAAGCTTTCCAGTGGCTTTTTCTGTGATCTCAACTGAGTCTTAATTGAAGGTGACCCTCTTGGGAGAGCCTGTATGAGTCATTTGGTAAACAGATAACAGGTTAGCAGCAAGGGAGGGCACATATAGGACATTTTTGAACTCACCATGCTTCGCTCTGACTGAGCCCCTTCCTTCTGCTGGAATCTAGGAATCATCTCCCATGTGAATATTAGGCCCCTTTGATAGTGAAAGAGTAGAGAAGGATTCTTTGGAGGAAACCATGTGGTTGGAGGCTCCAGAATCTATAATGTATGCTGAGGATGGAGAGAGAGTTGCTTTCAAAGCATGACACCTTTCGGCATCTTCTGTCGGTGCTTCTTCATCGGGCTTCTTTTCTCTTGGAGGAGCAATGTTGTGCTGCTTGAGAAGAGCGGACATCTCATCAAGTTGCTTCCTCATACAATGTTCTTCAAGATGGTATCCCTTTTCACAATAAGGACATAACTTCTTTGCAAATTTCTTCTTCTTAGAGCAGGAGGCCCCTTCGGAAGCTTGTTGATTTGGTTTAGGCTTCGAATCAGCTGCCTTTGGCTCATTCTTCTTTGATTTCCCCTTTGCTTGCGATTTGGAAGAGTCAGTAACCAAGAGAGCTTGATCTTTGGAAGTCTGGATGACTCCCATTCGAATCAATTTGTCTTGTTCCTTGATCAAGGACTCGAAAAATGAATCTAAAGAAGGAAGTTTCCAATCAGGAAAGCTTTCCCGCTTGGAATGAAACATAGAGACATATACAGAGTACTCAGGGCCTAGTTTGCTGAGTATGGAAAGGACATTCTGTTCATCCTTCCATTCTATCCTGCACTGTCTGCATTGGAGCACTAGAGACTTGAATTTGGAGAAGAATTGCTCAATAGTCTCGAAACTGCTGGGATGTAAGGATACCAACTCATTCTCCAGAATGTGTCCCCAAAGCTCATCTTGTTTGTTAAACAAGCTATAAAGCTTCTCCCAGGCTTCTCTGGGAGTCCTCAATGCTTCTTTGGGGACTCATTCTCCAGAATGTGTCCCCAAAGCTCATCTTGTTTGTTAAACAAGCTATCAAGCTTCTCCCAGGCTTCTCTGGGAGTCCTCAATCCTTCTTGATGAAAGAGGAGATCTCTGGAAATATAAGTACATAAGTACCCGAATGCTTCATCACAACGGTTTAGGAACTTGTTCCGCTCTATCGACTAATGAGGCTCAGCCTCCCATCCATGTATGATCCTATGGTAGCCATGCTTGCGCAAGGCCAACTGCATATCAATCCTCCAATCAAGGTAATTGGAAGTTGTGAGGACCCGTGGTTCAGGAGTTTGAGAACTCATAATTGCTCCGGCTAGAAGACTGCAAATACTTCTCTCAAGCTACGTAGAACCTATCAATTTCACTGCAATATCACACTAAAACATATGAACTGTTAAAATCATGCTTTTCCTCGCGGCATGAACAAGTTTTCAGGGTCCGTCGCGCCCTCTCCGCTGCTCTGAATAAATCTAAAGCTAGCAAATTTTCATAGGGGACTTCTGTGGAAACCCAACTGCTTCTGATGTTCAATGGGGAGAAGCAAGCATGAAACCTGCCTAAGAAGGCTCCGATACCATATTAGAATTTGAATGCCATTTAGATCTTCAAGCAGAGAGTTCTGATAATGTTTGCAGCAATTGAATGGAGGATGAAAATACAAACTAAGCAAAACAAACCACATAGGAAACAGACAAGTATTTCTCAAGAATTTTACAGTATATTCATCGTAATAACATCCGGTGTTACAATAGTTTACATAGGAAAGAATTCGAATGCATGGGGTATGAATTCTAATCCTCCAAGTGGATAAGACTGTATCTAACTGAATCTCTAACTCAAGGTCTCCCAATCAATATTGGAGTCCAAATAGACAACTCCCTGATGACCAATAACTCCAACAACCACTGACAGCTAGTTAACTTAGTGCAACTGAGTGTGGTAGGTAGGAAGAGCACTCCTCCCCATGCAACCATGTATTATCCATGCATTAGTAGCGCTAGCCTAACTGACTGAGAAGTAACTAATTGTAATTGGGGGCTAACTAAGACTAACTAGTGCTAACACCAACTGACTAAAGTAGGTTGGTGTCGAGACTCCCAGTGGCTCCTAAAATGTAGGGATTGGTCCAGGAGGCGCCCAAACTGATGCATGCACATGCAGTAAGTGGCAATTAACCTCTAGCAGTGTTCCCCACACTCTAACGAGTGGTACATGTGGCCCCATTGGGCCAAGTGGACCCAATTAATTAATTTAAGGTTCCTAAGTTAGGCAATAATTAATCTAATAGACATTTGACCAAGGAAGGATTAATAATCCTAACAATGCTTTGGTACATCACTCAGTTGATCCTTGTGAACTTTGGCATATAAGGTTTGGACACCTTCACTACATAGCTCTCCCAGGATTGCAGAAGATGGTCACAGGTATGCCAGAAGTTTCTCCAAAACATAAAGGAATCTGTAAAGGATGTGCTCTAGGTAAGAACACTGAGAAATCCTTTCCCAGAAGCAAGAGTAGATCTAAAGGTATTTTGGATTTGATTCATTCTGACATTTGTGGGCCCATGTCTTCACCCTCCTTGAGTGGATATTTATATTATGTCTTGATTATTGATGACTACTCTCGGAAGTCTTGGATTTACTTCCTTAAGGCCAAGAGTGAAACCTTTGACGGGTTCAAAGAGTTCAAGACACTGATTGAAAATCAGACTGGCAGGCACATCCATATCTTGAGATGAATCAAGACAGAGCCGACAGTGCCTTACAACCCCCAGCGTAATGGGGTTGCAAAAAGGAAGAATATAACGATCTATGAGGCTGCTAAAGCCATGATCATTGATCTAGATCTTCCTTTGTCCTTATGGGATGAAGCTACTGGAACTGCAGTATACATTCAGAACAGAAGCCCACATGTTATCTTGGGTGAGAAGACTCCTGAAGAATTCTTTACCAAGAAGAAAACTATAGTTGATCACATGAGGATATTCGGTACTCCTGTGTATGTTCACGTGCCAAAAGAAAATAGGGCTAAGCTAGAACCCTCTGGTAAGAAAGGTATCTTTGTTGGGTATAGTGATTGCTCGAAGGCTTATCGAGTATATATACCTGGACAGAGGCACATTGAGGTCAGCAAAGATGTGATCTTCCATGAGGAAGTCATGTTTCGTAAAACACTAGAGCTTTCATTGGAAGATACAGTTGCTCCACTTGAGTTTCCAGATTCAGAAATTCAGAGGGAGGAAGAGGAATTTGATCATTCCTGGGAACATTGAAAGTCCGCTAGAAGAACTACTTGAAGTTCCTCCTTCCAAAAGGAGACCTGCTTGGTACCGAGAGACGGTACAAGAAGCCGAGAAGAATAAAGCTCCTCCAAGGACTTTCAGAGAAAGTATAAGACCTCAGAAGTACTCTGGTCTTATCAGTCAGCTTATCAGTTCAAAACCTTCATCATAGGAAGATGCAGCAAGTAAACAGGTATGGGTTAATGCCATGATTGAAGAGTATAAGTCAATCATGAAGAATGATGTTTGGGAAGTTGTTCCCAGACCTGCAGGAAAGTCAGTAGTGACTTCCAGATGGCTTTATAAGATCAAGCATGTTGTAGATGGCAGTGTGGAGAAGTATAAAGCTAGATTCGTAGCTCGTGGCTTCACTCAGAAAGAAGGCATTGACTATAACCAAACATTTGCTCCTGTTGCCAGGTACACTACCATCAGAACCATCATTTCGCTTGCTGCAGTTTTCTGATGGAAGTTACATCAGATGGATGTAAAGACAACCTTTCTCAATGGTAAGATTGAGGAAGAAGTTTATATTGAACAACCTGAAGGATTTGTTACTCATGGGAAGAAGATCCATGTATGTAAACTGAAGAAAGCCTTGTATGGGCTAAAACAAGCTTTGAGAGTCTAATATGCCAAGATGGATGGATTTCTCCATAGTTTGGGGTTTTCCAAAAGTACAGTTGATTCTAACTTGTACTTTAAAGTTGTTCATAATCATGTCTTGATACTTGTTCTATATGTAGATGACTTGTTTTTTACAGGTGATGAACAATTGATAGACCAGTGTAAGAGGGAGCTTACCTCTAAATTCAAGATGAAAGATCTTGGATTGATGCATTACTTCCTTGGCTTAGAAGTCTGGCAAAAGCTAGGTGAGATCTTACTAACGCAAGGAAAGTATGCAGTAGATATCTTTCAGAGATTTGGGATACAGGACATGAGCATACCAGTGACTACCAACTTGACGAAGTTGTGGGATTCAGCCTCTAGTTCACAGAGTATGGATTCTATTCTATACAGACAGCTCATTGGTTCCCTAATGTATCTCGTGCATATGAGACCAGACATCTGCTACACAGTGAATGCACTGAGTCAATTCATGTCAAATCCGAAGCACATACACTTGGTAGCTGCTAAACATATACTCAGGTATGTGCGAGATACTATTACTTATGGGCTCAGGGATACTTCCAGCAATGGAGTATTGTTATCTGTATATTCAGATTCAAATTGGGCTGGCAGTGTAGTTGACCGGAAAAGTACCTTTGGTTATTGCTTCAGTATGGGATCAGCAATGATCTCTTGGTCCAGCAGGAAGCAAGGTTCCATAGCTCAGAGTACAACTGAGACAGAGTATATTGCTGCAAGCGATGCCTGCAAGGAAGCAGTTTGGCTCAGAAAGTTGTTATCTGATATGTTCGAGAGAAAGCTTGACTCAACGGTCATCCATTGAGATAATTAGAGTTGCATAAAGCTTTCAGAGAATCCAGTGTTTCATGACAGATCAAAACACATTGAAATGAGGTATCATTTCATCAGAGACCTAGTGCAAAGAGGTGCTCTGAAGTTGCAGTACATTCGTACAGATGAACAGATTGCAGATATCTTAACCAAGCCTCTGACAGCATCAAAGTTCGTGTACTTTTGTGACAAGCTTGGTATGGCAGAGAATGCCTCTCTCGCTGAGAGGGAGTGTTGATTTTTTTGAGCAGCATTGAAAGCCCTTCTTTTAGGAGAATGGAACCACCTGATCCGGGACCACGATGAACACTCAACCTAGTGTTGAGTGACCATTCTATTGAATGGTAGATATCTGGTCTGGGACTATGATATAGACCCAGCTCTGCCCTGGGTAGACTCAACCTTGTGTTGAGTAGACATCTGGTCCAGGACATGTGTTTGGCACTTTGACCCTTGATCTATGGGCTTGGTGTGCTTCTCCAAGGATTAGCTACCCTTGATTAAGTTACCCTAGTACCAGATCTAGGTGTCACACAGTGTGTGAGATAAAAGCATTAATAACTCTCTTGGTTTATGATGATGTACTTTTGAAATAAAAAAGGA
This sequence comes from Pseudotsuga menziesii, assembly GCA_001517045.1. Lineage (NCBI taxonomy): Eukaryota > Viridiplantae > Streptophyta > Pinopsida > Pinales > Pinaceae > Pseudotsuga > Pseudotsuga menziesii. The sequence continues at coordinate 387,808 of LPNX010636590.1, read as the reverse complement.
CCACATGTAATGACCACAGGGGCATTTGGAAAAAGGCCAAAGTCAAAAGTCAAAATAAATAAAGACTTGTTGACCACAGGAAAATGACCACAAGTGAAAGTAAAAATAAATGAGGACTTCTTATAAAAGTCAAAGAAAAAAATAAAAAGACCTTTTTGGTAAAAGTGAAAGTGAAATTAGGAAAAGATTAAAAATATTATTATTTATATCTTTCCTAATCTTGTCCACTTACAGGTGAATGAAGGCTATAAAAGAAGATCAAGTCTTCTCATTATACAACAAGTTTTTCTCTCACAAGTGGAGCTACTATATTTTTGAAGAAGATTTCTTGCCTCAGCTAGGGCATCTTCAGCAAACCCTCAGCTAGGGTTTTTATCAGCATTTTTTTAGCAGCTCAATTTCCAAATCTAAACCAAGTCAGCCATCTTCAGATCCAGGACTGTCTTCAAGCTTTTTCGGGCAACTGGGTTTATTTGATAGGGCAGCCTCTCCTCTCTAACGAGCTGTCCATTCTTTTTCACGGGCAACCTATAGCAGGAATACCCGTGAGGGCTAGGGGCTTCTTCGCACCCTCGGGCAGCTCGTGGGCAAGCCCGTGAGGGCTACCGGATCTTCCACAGACCCTCGGGACAGTCCCATAGGCCACAGGCCTATTCTGCCAGCCCTTTCGGGCAGCAATAAGACTGCCCAAAAGCTGTCGAGAAGCTATCAGACCACTGGGCAGGCGCAGCACAAGGGACCGTCATATCTGGGCAGAGAAGAAAGGTAATCGGGCAGGCAAAAAGATTTATGGGCAGTCTGTAAATTCTTCTAGGCAGCCTATCACCATTTTCTGGGCGACCTGTCTTGTACTTCAGGCAGATTTGATTATTTCTGACAGACTGTTTTTTTTAGCAGTATTTATCATTTTTATAGATCTGGAATTTTGTGGATCTGTGGCCTAAATTATCAGTCTGGTTTTTACTGATAATTTTTACTATAAACTGTGGGTAAAATCCAGATCTGGATTTGAGGAATTTTTTCGAAGATATTTCTAAGTCATCTCATTTACGAGATGAGCTATTAATACTTTTGGGGTTTTTGTCCTTTAAAGGTTTCCCCAGTGAAAAATCTTGTGTCCATGTGTACTGATGTGATGAATGTGTTTATACTGCACTGCTGATTTGTTTAAGTAGATCTGCAAATTTTTTAAGTTTATGCTAATTCTAAAAATTCAACGACTTTCTCCACATATGCTTACTGATGGCTTGGATTGCTATTTCATCCAATAACAATTGATAACACTACTAATTGTAAGGGCCTACGAGCAATAATTGAGGATATGTACCCTAATAGTTATAACTTATAACATATTTTTTTAGGGTGTTTGGTTCAGACCTTGAACCTTTTGATACATGATATTATTAAGATGAAAAACCCTGATTATAAATGGATTTGTGCATTGTACAAAAGAGGGAAGAAAATGATAACATTTATTGATATTCATGAGACAATGAGAAATCCAAACCTAGGGCATTAATGACGATGGCATAACGAAGGTACCAGTGGCAACATCGGACTCAATGGTGCATTTAACGCACCCTCCTCCCGAGGGTAGGCCAGCACTTACTCACCTAGATTAATAATGGTGCAGTTATGGAGGACGGAGAGGATGAGACGACACGCAGGAGGCCACTTGTGTTTAGCGGAAGAGGTTTAAAAGGACATTTGCCCATAGACCATGGTGGAATTCTCATTGTTGCCTAGATAGACTCTCGAGTTGAGTTGTGGAGCAACTAAGATGGTGAGCGTGTTACAATGGTGAGAGAGCGCCATAAGGCCCAAAGCCAGAGGGGCCACTCTGGTCATAGGCAGAACCTATGTTACCAGAAACGTGACGGCAGGCCACGTTTATCACAAAAAACGGTGTAGAAACGGCAACGAGACGGAAAACGCCGTTTTCTACGACCGTTTTCGTTTCTGCAGCCAAAATTCCGTTTCTTAAAAGACGCAGCGTTTTCCCCAGCGGTTTATCAAGAAACGAATTTTCGTTTTTTTGCGAATTGGTTAATTTCGGGGTTTAATTTTTAGATTTTTGATAGGTAACGAGGCAAGCAAGTGTGGATAGAGTTGACATCGTTT